>OZ010585.1:98013536-98018536 GCA_963932145.1 Acanthosepion lycidas
AGTCCCCATCCGAAAATTTCAGACAAGATTTGATCGCATTGTTTTTGTTTTTTTTAAGGCTTATCATCTTTTAAATGTTAATTAAAGCCAACATATATCTTTAGATTTGTAAATCTTTTGGGTGGTCAGTAATGATTTACTCATAAAATTCCTACTGATTAACACATAGATGGGTGGAGAGAAGTGCTTTATGAATACCTTTTCGTTTGGGGCATAAGCAAATATAACATGACTCCGACAAGAACTGATAATCGGAGTACCTAGTTCAAATTCCGAGCTGTTATCCATTACGTCACACGCGCATCTAAGCTTAACGCAACTGGTATACTAAAAGAGGCACCCATCTAGCTACTGCTTAAACGAGAACCGATGTTACAACGTGATACGTCCGTAAGCCTTTCAGATAGGATCATGAAAACGTTTTGATTGTGTATAGTGAACAGACATAAAAACACTTCTCAAGTTTATATATCGACTATGTTATTTTCTCTCCACGTGTTTTATATTAGTTATTACTTTGTATCTTGATTTGTTTAGCCTCTATTAAATGACTAATAACCACAAATAATACATTATCAGAACCAATTACTGGTTCTTATGGCGTATTTTTATTATTAGTCATTTATTGCTAAGTTAATAGGGTTTTTCACAAACAAATCTCAGACGTATTCCTTCTGGCCGTTAATCCAAACTTCTATATTCAAGGAAACACATATGGTCAAAATTTCAAAATTAATAAAAAAAAAAAAAAAAAAAAATAGGTAGGAGAAATAAATCAGTCAACGAAAATTCGGACATATTTTAAATGTGTAATCTATTTTGTTTTGTAAGCCTATGCCGTTTTCCGGGTGTACAGATATGACAAATTTAAATGAATGCGAACTACATCGGGCAATCAGCTTAAAGAGACACATAACTAAAGGGATTCTTATAATTAGACATTCAGAAGACGACAAATAAAGACATCTGTGCAGTGTTTCAAAAGACGACAGAATTTGTGACATGAAGGTGCATTGGAATAAAGAAAGACGCCCTCCAAAATCTATGCAAAGTATAAAGAAACAAGATAATTTAACTAAAACAAAGCGCTGACCTTTTAGGTAGTATCAGTCCTCCCATAGGGTAGTGAATGTAGAATAATTTCCTCAAAAAGGAAGAAGCTTGAAGCACCAGAGATATGGCCCTACACAAAGATGCTGATGGAACATCTAGGCAACGAGTATATTTTAAAGAAAGGGGGAATAAATAAAATTATTTTACTTTGAATAAGAAAGAAAAAAAAACAATTGAATGTACCCGTTCACATGGTGAGGAAAGAAGAATTGGAGAATTTAATAGGCAGGACGGACACAGAGAAAGCACGTGATATCTACGATCACAAGTCGTCTTAATCGATGGCTGAACTAGGCTTGTTTAAGGAGGCTATAAACGATTGGGAATTGTGGAGAACCATGACCATCCGCGTCATGATTGGATACTGCCTCAAAAGAGAAAAAATTTTTTCGCGTTTTGATTCACGACTTTTTGTATGAACTTTTTCACACTGACGTCTAATCAAGACTGCCAGAAAGACATTTCGTTAGAATTATTATCGCAACACATTTACATGTGAGTATACATGTGGGTATACGTAAAACTGCGTATTTCGTGGAGCAAAGAGCAATAAGGTTCAGTAAAGCCAAAGTGCCGAGTAATAAAGTTAGTACCTGTCCGTTTATCTATCAGCCCCATAACACCAAATGGTTTTCGCTTGGCTTATCATATAGAAATAAATCCCCGCCTATGAATTTTCATCTTAAACTGACAAGACACACTCTGGTGATGCCGACCTACCAGGAATATTTTACTTTGCCCCGAGTTTGATAACCATTTTAAGATTCCATTTGTATTTGATTCAAAAACAGGACACTCACAGACAGACAAAGGCACCATGATGTGCCAAAAGTCATTTGGTTCCAGTAGGTAAAGGTTATGTTTGGTGGCGCCAATGTAGCTTTCCGTCATGAAGATGTCCAGACCTATATCAGTTATACTCTAACATCAGCTGAGTCAGTGAGTCTGGAGGAAAACCATGGCAAAGTGATGGGAATTATAACTGTTCGAATGGGTTATAGTCAGGCGTCCTATTTCTGAAATAATATCAAATATTCGGCATCTACAGTGTGACGTGTGTACTGGGGATACACGATGGAAAGTATCAACACCCAGAAATGCACTGGTCGACCAGGGATACTTCTTGACCATGACAAGATGTGTTTGGTAAGTTTTATGTTCGGTAACAGACAAGTGACGCTGTCTCATAGTCCAGTCGCATTCAAAGCGGAATGTACGGGATGCATATCCCTCAGACATGGTCAGCGTTCTTTACCTCCCATGGGATATGGAAGCAGAAGATCAACCGGACACCTCCTTTAAACACCACTGCACTAGATGTAGCCGCTAAATTGTACTTAAGACGTCAGTATTTGTACTCTGGAGGACTGGCAATGTATATCGTGTTGCGATGAGCCAACTTTCCATTCGAGCTAATAGAAGAAACTCCACAATGTCATAATCTCCAAGCTATCAGTGGCTGTCCATAGCATGGATTTGGTCATTCAGTTTACTCATCATTCACAGGTAACATCTAATTTAGGTTTGTCACATTGCTTTCTGCACATGACTGCTTATAGTTGCCATCAATGTGATCACGCGATCGAAGTCTGAGATATTACTGTGCAAACACGACCGCTTCGCTATTCGCGAAGGACTAATAGACTTATAAAGGTGCAAGACAGATTCTATTGAAGAATCGTCTGGCTCTACACACTGAATCGACTTTCCTGTTAAGAGACCTTGCAGTTGACTCGATATAGACATTAGACAGAAAAGGTGCAATGAGTTACCCTCCTAGAGGTCAGCATCGGCTGTACTGATGGAAGACAAAAAATAGGTTGTCTAAGACGATGGAAAGAGAGCTATTTTCTCTCTGCAATTATATTAATCGTGAAGTGTTTCTTTTCCCCAGATAACTTTCGTAATATTTCCACCTACTATTAGGTTGGTGCAAAAATAATGTCGTTTTCTCACATATATTAATATGTGAGAAAACGACATTATTTTTGCACCAACCTAATATTGCCAGATAAGCGAAAACTTAGAAATTTCCTACCATTATTCCTGCCTGGATATACTTTCTTAAAACAAAGTTCTTTGTGCGAAAAATATTGCTGAAACAAGTCTGGTTTCGTAGCGCGAAAGATTTACCGATTCATCGATTAACGTTATAATATCAGAGGCGTCACAATGAAAACATTAATATCTGTGTACTATTCTGCTCTTGAACGCGTTATACTGAAATTAAGTCTGGCTCCAGTTATCAGATAAATATTTCAGTAGGGATAAAAAAAAAATACATTTTTCCATCGAGTTAAATGACGATTATGAATCACCATTTCAAGATATTGTCAAAAAACAATATCATCAACTTCTCATTCAAGCGAAAATTGACGCCGACTTCTTTGTGTCAGTTCTGTTATTAGAAAAATTTCCCTCAGCAGATCTAAGATGTCATTCTGACTGAAACCAGATTTTTACGACTGTCTCCAAGAAAAGATAGCTTTGATATAATTTCACCCAAAGCAAAGCAATAAAGTCACTAGGAGTGTGAGAGAAAATCAGAAGAAAAAAAGAAAAAGAAAGGATGGACAACAATAAACGAAGAGGAATTTAGAATAGAGAAAATAATAATAATAAACTTGACTGGAAAGCAACAAGCCGGAAGTGAATTCTACAAGACAGAAGAGCAGGAGACTAAACCGTTAAAAAGGTCTTACGGTTACATCTGGCTTTGTCACCTCTAAACTGCCATGAGCTTGTCGCCAATCTAGTACTGCATTTAAATTTATAAAGTCTTCTTACCAAAGTGGTTAGCTCACCAGAACAATTACCTTGAAAATGCAACAGGGAAACTTTGTTACGTCTGTTGGTAAATGATTGAAGCAGAGATGCTAGATTAGTACCAATAACATTGCAGATTCTTCTTTGGATTTTATCAAGAATCTCTGAACACATGGCAGAAGCACCAGACCAGATATGACAGCAATATTCAAGTCTTTGACATGGATATTTGAGTACCGTAGAATATCAAGTTTTGGTATTGCCTAAGTTTGGTAACTAGCCAGAATATCTCTGATATAAACTTTCCCAATTATTTTTTATCTACTTTTATAGTTAGAGAGACATCAACGCAAAATGTCTGTTCCTTTATTTCGTTATCAAAACATAGAAGAATTTTCCAACTCTAAAATTTTCTCGGGTGGCTGATGTAATTGAATCTGTCATATTTGTGCCAGTTACGGTTAGGGTTAAGCGTTAGTGTTAGAATAAGCATTTTTAACGCGGATTTTTAAAATCATACTAATGTCACGCTGTGTTAGAGGTTAGAAGTTAGAGGTTAGGGTTAGAGTTAGGAGTTGAGTTTAAGATTAGTATTTCTAACGTGGATTTTTTAAAAGCATACAAATGTCGGGCAGGGTTAGTTTTAGGGGTTAGGTGTTAGGGTTAAGTTTAGAGTTAGGGGTTAGGGTTATTACTTCTAACGTGGATTTTCTAAAAGCATAAAAATGTCCACCATTTTGAAGATTCTTGTAAGTGAACGCTTCACCTCTATCAAATGTAATTAGAAACAAATAAAAGAATTCTCAGCTGTTAGCGAACATCAGTCCACATAAGGCGGGAAAATTTCCTCAAAGACGACAATGGGAATTAAGACAACAGAGAGGCGGTTCTAAAAAACGGTACAATGGACAGTATATATTTGTAACATGATTGAGATGGAACCAGACCGCATTGTTGTTTAGATTTGTAAATGTCAAGTATTTCTGCTCCTTTTAGAAGTCTTTGTGTGAAATTGGGTGTAATTACAGAAAAAACGTGTATTCATTTTTTGACCGACACTTTTACAATGACTGAGGTGACTACATTGATGTCTAGATTTGGGATATGTATCATTTGGTTTC
>OZ010585.1:98023536-98026036 GCA_963932145.1 Acanthosepion lycidas
CTTACGATTTAAAAGTTGAACGATAATTATTCTGCCGCCATTTAATTTAAAGACAATTTGATGTATTAGGCTGGTGTAAAAATAATGTCGTTTTCTCACATATGTTAATACGTAAAAAAAAAACGACATTATTTTTGCACCAACCTAATACGTACTTATTTTCCATACAGTTATTTATTTTTCATGATTGACTTTCACTGGATTTTGCAATTCATTACGATTATTCTAAAAATTTATTTCCAAGTTATAAAAATTGTCGTATAAATCATACAAAAAAAAATAAGGAAAAATAAAAGAACTTTTGCAAAAAGTCACTTTAAAAATCAGCGAAAACAATCGCAGTAATGAAAATTTGGGAATTTCAGGATTGCGGGTTCGAATCTGGCCTGGAAAGTTTTTAATTTGCTCACGGAGTCGGAATGATTCCAAGATGATATAATATTTTGGGATACGGTCTATAGGAATAAAGTTGAAAAAGTGTGACAGTGTCATTGAAATCTGCATCTATTATATAAAAAGTTATATATTTTTATTAATCAGACAGATTTTAGGGTGGTACCACCTGTTTTTCGTCCCTACTATTGGGGGTCAAAACAGGAAAATATAAAAATACATTACAAAAAATTACCAGCAATCTATTTTCGTAATTAAAAATAAAAATAATAAAGTTACTAGCAATATATTTTTTGAAAAAAAATTCCAAATTGATTAAATGATCTATAAAGAGTTAAACAAACAAAACAAACCTAACCAAACCGAAAGATTTTATCACTTAAACATTATTATAAGAGGATGCCCATATTTGAGTAGACGCTCCGTTTATGTATTAAATAGTAAAATTATTTATTTTCGTCTATGAGCCTGAATATTCGAGAAATCTTATTTTAAAAAAATATCCTTTCTTTGGCAGTCTGGTAAGCGACGTAACCCTGGGTTGGGGAAGCCGTCGTTAGATACGACATGCTTTAAAAACTTTCAACCACGAAATGCGTCGATGATCAAGCAAAATTTAATAGTGTCTTTAAACGCAACTCCTTCCTAGATTCTAGAAATAGACATAGCTGCTGTTTCCTATTCTAACGTAAACAAAAAAAAAAAAATTCTCAAGAACTGATAAATTTTTATTTATTAATCCGACAGATTTTATTACTTAAACGTTGTTTTTGGTGGACGCTCCGTTTATTTAATAAACAGTACATTTATTCATTAATGTTATGTCCGGTTCCTTGTACCACTGTGATAGTCCAAGGTAGAACCAATAAGGAAGAACTCGAATACGGATATGGAATAACACAGATATATTGCAAACAGGAATATATACAGAGACGTAGAAAGTGTTAGTACGAACAATCAGGTTTAGTAGTAATTGTCTGAACGCGACTCTGTTTCGGACTGCCTCTGACTCGAGTGACTGACTCGCTCTGACTGACTGACAGACTCCTGACGGACTTCACTCCAGACTTCTGACTTCACTCCAGACTTCAGACTGAACGGTATTTAGTCCCCCCGACGAGGGTATCATGTGGCACAAGGCTGGTTTAATGTGGGATCTCCGAGCCCGTGCTCGGCCAGAAATATGCCCTTTAAACCCGTATAAACGAGTTCAGGGTCGGTTTACCTCCCCGAAAGAGACTCTGCCCTTCGGCGTAGCCTCGTTCAGGTTCCTCCCCGCCCGAAGGCAGAGAGTTCAACCGATCAGACAGTCAGACGGTTGTTCGACTTCAGACTGAACGGTATTTAGTCACCACCCCCACCCCCACGAGGGCATCATGTGGCACAAGGCCGGTTTAACGTGGGATCTCCGAGCCCATGGGCTCGGCCAAAAATATGCCTTTTGAACCCGTATAAACGGGTTCAGATTCGGTTTACCTCCCCGAAAGAGATTCGCCTTTCGGCGTAGCCTCGTTCGGGTTCCTCCCCGCCCGAAGGAAGAGAGTTCAACCGATCAGCCGGTCAGCCGGTCAGCCGGTCGCACAACTTCGGGCAGAACTCTCTGGTTCTTCTTGAGGCGCAATATTTTTTACATATGGAATAGTCCATTATGTTATTATGCGCAACGTCCCATAACAATTTTATTACTCAAACGCGATGCAGGTTTAAACCCTGTCGTAGAGCGCTCATATTTTCGTTAATAAGATTTCTGGAATATTTAGACGAAAATAAATAAATATTCTATTTCATAAATATACGCGCGTCTACTCCAATACGGGTATCCTATGAACATGTCTGACAGTATGTGTAATATATAGTTTTTAAGAATGTAATTTTTATTTAATACCTTTTTGTTCTTGATTCTATCGTGTGCATTACCAGGACGTCTCGGAAAAGAAAATGGCGTCGGTTCTTGTAATCGTTTCCACAGTTTTGAATTCAGGGTTTTCTTTTTATTAGACCAGCGGTCATCCTGCTTTTTAATCCATAGCCAGGAGAATAAATGTATTCGCGTCTTTCCCAAAAGCATTAGTGTGAAAGTGAACGCACTAATCTAGGTCTAGATGTA
>OZ010585.1:98031036-98066036 GCA_963932145.1 Acanthosepion lycidas
GTAGCATTCATATTAAGGTCTCGATTTAATCAGGCAATTAAAGATAATACTGTTTTTAGGGTTTGCGGTTTTGGATCAATTTGTGGTATTGTCCGAAACTGCACCTAGCACAACCTATTCTTTGTTCAATTCGCTGAATTTCTATACCAAGTTTATTATAACTAATCCATCCACTGATGTATTTGAAGAGTTAAATATTTATTCATTTCACATCATGAATTATTCTGCTGGATTCAGCATAGGTGCCATCACTGTTTCCATTCCGATTCCAGATCATAATTTATATTTTGGAAGGGTTTAACTTTAGTCCTAATTAGTGGAACACTTGGTAAAAACATTTCTCCGGGCCATTCCTATCTCATTTATGAAAACATATAAAAATATGTGTGGAAATATTACGAGATGACAATTGATGATGAGGAACAGATTAAGAAAACCCGACCACTCAAGGTTAGGGATGTAACCACGGGTCTTTGTAAACATCTTTTGTAGCCAATATATTAGTAAAAACTAAACTGTTTATCCGAAAATTTTGTTTTCAGTACCTGGTTCAAGTATTGTAGTGGGGATATATTAGAAAGAATCAATCGTTACCAATGCAACACCCCGCCCACCATGAAATGACACCGGACATGATAGTTAAGGGAATATGAAAGCCTTCTCTCAATGGATTGGAAAAAGGTTTCCGTTCGACAACCCCAAGTCATCAGACATAACAGGTTAAGAAATGAGAATGACAAATCATATTGGATAGAATTAAGCATTAAAAAGGAAAGACGTCCAACATGACAAGGGAAGAAAGACAAAAATTTTCATTGAATTTAATAAGGAGTTCCATATAACTGTTTCTTGGAAAGACATTGGATTTGACAAAGAAATGGGGAAGACAAATGTTAGCGTCTTTTAATAAAGTATTTCTGTTGGCATGCCAAAAGAAGAGAGAGCAGGTCATGAAAAGTTTGATTATGAGAATGGCAAAACCAAGTAAATTGAATAAATTGTTAATTTCAACATTAGTAGAACTTTACAGACATCTTCAGTTGACTAACAAATCAGAGCAATTAAAACAACAACAACCCCGAAGTAAATGTTTCAGAAGAAACAAAAGAAAAAAAATTACGTGTCCTTATTGGTGACGAATAAACTTCAGCCTTAATCTTCAACTCTACAACCCCTTTCACACAGAGGATAGCGCTATTTCCATAGCAAATATTCAGATGGACATAACTTAGATTTACCTGTTCAGACCTTTACACCAAAGACCCGACTTGCCACATACACAGGGTCAAATCATCCTTATTTCCCATTTGTATTCCATTAGTTAGTAGGAAGTATCACCCGAACGGCGTCTTCCTGCAACTTTGTGCAGCAGACTCCCGAGAGGGTGATTCTCGATTACTATAATCTTCAAGCTTCGATCAAACTGTTATCTAGCTCAGTGGTCGCCAACCGGTCGTCCACGAACCACTGGTGGTCCGAGCAAAACTTTTGATGCTCCACAGAAAAATAGAGACATTATTTCAATTTTTATGAGGCTTTAAATTTAAAAAAAATGACAACTAACAAAACATATTATGGATGGCATATATGTTCAAGATCTTATGTAATCCCGAAATAAAAATGAGCACAGAAGTAGACAAATGCAACATCATCCAGCCATAGTAGAACCTAATATGACTTGCAAAGGCATGTTCAGTACTTGTCGTATAATTTTCTAGAAACACTGCATAGTAACGGAATAATAGCCGAATCTTCAAGAATCGGTTTATGCACCAGATACAAATTCATAACCATTCGTACTTGAAAAGTAATTTTGACAAATATTTAAAAAAAACTTTTTACTGAACTTTGAAACATCAAATCGCCAACCGAACAAATGAAATAAACATCACATTAAAAATGTGTAATGCTTGAATAAACTTCAAATTTTCAATTTGTTTTATTCAAATAATTACACTATAATTTTGTTACCTTTAATGGGTGCATTTCATATTAATAAAATAAAAATTTTCCGATTATTATGATTATATAAATATTTAGCTTTTTATTCTAAATACATATTAGCGGTCTGCCAAATTTAAATTATACATTAACTACTCCATGAAGTTCAAAAGGTTATCGACTGATAATTTAGCCTACATATCCAAATAATATGCACTTGCTTCCCCATTCTATGTCCATGCAACAATCTTATTCATTAAGCCTCTACCTTGAGTGGCTCTTTTGTCTTGTATTGAATGAACAGTTAGCCAAATAAAGGAGGTATAATTTCCTGGAAATAAAATGAGAATGAAAATAAGTATTATTTTTGCCACATCATAATTTTTCCACACAAATGAAGTATATTTAAGTTATTTGGTTTAACACAGATGACATTCCTTCTATTGCAATCTCATGATGCCTCAGTCTCTCCTCTATTCGGAATTCTCAGTTTGTATTAAATATTACAATTATGGCGTACATATTACTAAAACTGCTTTCCAATTTCTTTCCTAGCTCTGATTCATTCTCTGTAGTTAGTAATTATTCTCTTGGGAGCCAAGGACCGCCCATTTGAGTTGAAGATATAGGCCAATAATTAATCAAAAAGCAATTGCTATAATAAAAAAATAATTGATACACAATAATTAACAAATTCACTGAGATTCACAGAACGGCTTTTAAATTGATGAGCTTTAGTTTGTACAAATCAAATAGGAAGCGAGCTAAGATATTTGGCGTATAAAAGTTTGATTGCTTGATTTCTTCTTTACGATTTATCAACCTTTTGCAGGTTATTTAAAACCAGAAAATATCTTTGGATTGTTAGATATTTTTGGACAAAGTACTGATTAACAAATGAAAGTCGTAATACTTAACTCATAGTGGGATCACGGGGTGGGCGGACAGAAGAGGTTGATTCATAGCTTTCCCAAGTGTATTTTGTTCGTAAGGGAATAGAAAGAAAAAAAAAGCCGAGTGAAATTAGAACTCGGCCCTCTGAATTCCATTTCAGAACCATAGTCCATTATACCAGTCACACATCCAAACTTACAGCATCTGGTCTTTCCAAGCGTTCACCCATTTAGGTACTGACCAGATTCGATGTTGCTTAACTTCGGTGATAATATGAGAACCGGGGTTTCAACGTGATATAGCTGTAAGTTCTACGATGAGAGATTACAAATCGTGCAGGGATATATATTGAAAACAAAATATGTATTCTTCGACTGTATCGAATATGGGAATTTTGGAGAAAATGAACACAAGAAGAGAACTATTTAACATCAAGAATAGGTAGGTGAACATTTTGTGGCACGTAATGATGAAGAAGGGTTTGGAAAATCTGATACTCACAGGGAGGATGGAGGGAAAGTGTGACAGAGGAAAGCAGAGCGTACCTACTTGATGAACTTGCGTAAATGGATCATAGAATAGGTTTTGGTAGAAATAATATAAAAAAAATAACATTTATTAAAAGCTACAAGGGAGAGGAAGATGTGGAAGACCGTGATCGCCTACGTTTTGAAGCGACATCATACACAAAGGAACAAAAGAAGACTAGAAAAACTCTATGAAAAGTTCGTTTATTCCTTTTCAATGCTTATCCAATCTTGTTTTCTTAAGAAAGAAAATGCATTTCCTGATATTAAATGCAGCCATAACAAGTTCACTCACCTCACTGAGAATGATATAGATGGAATTGTCAAAGAAAGAAAGCATATGCAGTGTTTTGTTGCGCATAATACGAGAAACATTGAACAAAAATTATAGACGAACAAGAGGCTTTATTATATACATGTATACGCTTTCCAAATCTTTTACTCGGCTTAAAAGAAGCTTATTTGAAAGTGTAAGATTGTAAACACACTCAGTTCGCTTAACAGATGATATAACACAAAATAGCTGGTGTTGATAATTGTTTACAAGATGTATTTATCGCAATATTTGTTCTTTGGGAATCAGCGTAATTGAACATCTTTTTGTCTCAAACTCAAAAAATTCAGCGAAATTGATTTAAAAAATTAATGCTATGTTTTGATAACATTAATGTTACAGAAAGTCACCTTTCCCTAAAAATTCTAAAATAAGTTTTGAAACAGAAATTAGGTGAACAAACAAGCAATGGTTAAACATCCGTTTCGTTTTTATTCTTTAACCCTCTGAGCACTGACCACCGATTTACCGGTAGTAGAGAAAAATGACGTAATGCCCAGCCACCGGTTGAACGGTGGTAGAGGAAAATGACTTAATACCTAGCTACCGGTTGAAGGTTGTGTAAACACATGTAACTCTTTTTAGGTCTACCGCGAAACATTACGTACCAATTAGTTGCGAATTTTGACTCGGGGATCAGGCAGAAGGTAAAAAAAAAAAAATGTTCATGATGGCTGGGCTCAAAAGGTTAATGTCCTGAAAAATAAAATACAGTGTAACCCGGATATAAGAGAGTTGTCGGGACCGGAGAAGAAATATCTTATATCCGGGTTTGGTCTATTTTGTTTAGGTAAGTATGGCTCTAATTTGAGACTAGAGAAAATCTCTCTTATATCCGGGTTACACTGTATTATAGCGAAATATATGTATGCCATTGGAATTATAATGGATAATATATTACAACTTTTCAAAATGAAATTTACACAGAGATGGCTGTACAACAGGTGGTATTATAAGGAAGTATATGATTTATTGCCTTGCTTTTAGCTTCAGAAACAGATTCAGAGTTGTATTACACACAAAAAAATATGGTATACCAATGTTTCCTTTTTTTAATGTGCTCCACTGGTAACATTTATTGAAAATGAAATTATTTTTACATCCGTAATCTTTATTGAAATGGAAATGTCGCCATCCCTGGACACTAACGAGCGCTTGCTAAGCCAGGAAAAACAATCTGCAAATAAGGAGATCCAGAGATATACACGGTATATTCAACATTTAATGCCCACTTCTCCTGCACACATGTGTCTTTTTTTATGAAAATGGTTTATACACCTCCTGACATTGAAGGTAGAAATGTAAAGGTCACTTACTTCGCTCGTCGTCATATTTTGGGGCTGTCGAAGAAAGGAATCAATAGAATGTTTTTTTCGTTTTTCGTTTTTATTTTAGAAAATTTTTTTCGTTTTATTTTCAGAAATAATTCCGTTTATCATTTCTGAATCAATATGAGATCGACGATGATTGCATTGACAGTAAGTCAGTTAAGTGATTCACATGATACATTCTTGGGCGATCATGTATGTTTTGATACATGACTGACGAGGCAGAAGATTTTTCCCGTAGTAAATTTCTGCGGTAAATCGGTTGCCAACTAAAACTAAAGGACCCAGTTTGTTCTATTCAAACTGGCGGGGGTGGGGTGAAGGAGAAATGGACTCCTTCCTTTGCATATTTGCGCGTAAATGAATATAACGAATTCGACTAGGATTCGAACTCGGCTCTCCGAGGTTTCATTCTAAGCCAATATCCATTAAACAACTACATAACTTTAAGTCAGAGGCAAAGAGACAATCCATGCAGTAGAAACGGTCTTCATTACCTGCTCTAAAAGAAGTTGTCTTTTTATCTGCAGAAAAGATCAGGACTTCAGATTTTAGAGATGCAAAAGGTATTGTGTTTATTGAATATCTTCAAAAGGGCTACAAAATAAATTGAAAATACTGCCATCTTGCTGAAGGACTTACGAAAGATTCTAAAGACCAAAATACCAGAAAAACTGACGAATAGCTACTTATTAGGTTGGTGCAAAAATAATGACGTAATAATATCGTTTTTTGACGTATTTTTAACGTCAAAAAACGACATTATTACTGGATTATATTTCTGTTCTTTATTGCTTTATTTTTTGTTTTCTGACCAGTGTAAGAAAAAAACTATCGCGATTTATTTTGCTTCCTTGTACACTGCCGAACATGGTGTTTCCGGAGGCAGTGCGTTTCTCAAGTTGGAATCTCCAAACACCGGTAAATCGATTCCTGAATGTCACGTGATACGAAAATGTCATTCGGAATAAACTGCTGCTTTTGTAAACGAAGAGAATGGCTTTATTTGTTCTAATTCGGTTCTGGGAGAACGGCTTCATTCCGTATAATAAGACGGTAGGTGGAGATGGGCAGTAAATTCAGCTGGTTCTAGACGTCCTCCCCACCCGGTATGAACACAATCAATCATTCAAAGATACGAAACAGAAAACGATCTTGGAGGGCAAATCAACGGCCAATTTGCACACCGTAAAAGAGGAGGGCTAATCGGACAGAAACTGCAATTCTGCTGGAAGTTATCATTGCATTGGTCTCCAGTCGAGGCAAATGTGCATTAAATTAGAATCATCTGCTTATTTGGCGGTTCAGACAAGAAAATAAGCCTTGAGGAAGATAATTACAAAGCGTAGATTAGCCAGACACATGTCCCAGATGATTGATTAATTGATATTTTTTTATCATTTCACCCCAAAGGAGACAGTAATGCCCCCAGTATACAGACGTGGGCTTACAGGGAGTGAAAGTTAATGAGAAGACGGAGAATAGGGAGGATTGTGGCAGGGACAAAAGATGAGTATAATTCAAGAAGACAAGAGATGGCGATTGATGAATTAAAATTTTTGAAGATTGTAGTTATCAAGGAAACAAGAATAGGGAATGGAGTTCCACCAGTGGGAAATGCGCGAAAAAAAGTGTTGGAGTAGAAATGGTGGTTGCTTTTAGCTATTTCAAAAGTAAAAGGGTGAGACGTAGTGTTTTATAGCTCTCTTATGCTGGGGGGGGGGGCCTTTGGTTACTGTACAAATTAAAACAATGTTGCATCATCTCTTTTCTTTCGTTTTCTCCCGGCCGGTGACCGCTAGTCGGTTTTGCTTTGGAGATAAAAGAAGTTAAACACAAGGAATTTTTAACTTAAATATTTTATTAACATCAAAGTCTCCATCTTCTAACTCTCCGGTGGGGTTGCTCTCCTTGAACCGGGAAGCGGTTTCCAGACACGAAGAGCAAGCACGTCCTACATTGACGGTTCAGATTCGACTCCCTGAAAAATCTTTTTTATATCTCTGTCATTCCTGCGATCATTCAGCCAACATCGACTTCCTTTATTTTGTCTTATATCTGACCTCAAAGGTCAACCCCAGGAAATCTAAAAAATATTAGTAGGCTAAACTATTATTTAAACAAGATGTCAATCACGTAGTACGCTTAAATTCATGTAGTCTGAGTACCAGGAAAAAAAAAATCTCGTCGGAGCAGTTGCCATGAAAATATTCGTAGAACAGACAGAGGGAAGCCACGTTACGTCGGTAAGAATGTGAATAAAATCGAGATACCTTACAGCACCTAGTATTTACAAACGGTCACCCATCAAAATAATAACCAGGTTCGGCGTTACTTAACTTTCAATGTGGTGTGACCGAAAGTACAAAACTCTGCAGTCGAGAGCTAAATATAACATCAATCAGATGATAGACAAATTTTATTTGTATTAATACACACACACGCACACACACACACACACACACACACACACACACACATATATATATATATATATATATGTGTGTGTGTGTGTGTGTGTGTGTGTGTGTGTGTGTGTATATAATAGATTAAATCATAACGAGCCAGGCAAACCTACCTACGTTTCACGTAAACGGATCTTAAGCGTAAACTGGCTAAAAAAAAGGAGTCTTTATACTCGCTTGTTTTTTTTTCTTTGGACTAAGGACTTAAGACACTTGTTGATTTGTTTCGTCTTGTTCTGATGTTTTAAGTTCTTTCTTTCTTTTTTCTTCCAATTTTTACTCGGGTATCAATTTTGTCCTCAGGTGTCTACAAGTTGAGTCATCCGAGGTTTTTCAAGCGAGTAACATTGTTAATACATACATACATACATACATACATATATATATATATATATATATATATGTGTGTGTGTGTGTGTGTGTGTGTGTGTGTGTGTGTGTGTATGGACTTTTTAACATAGTTGCCAACCAGTCCTGGAAGAATAGAAGTCTGGATTCAAAACTATGGTGGACTTTTTGACACACTATGGTATATAGAATCACGTGATACACTAGCGATTGTTTCAAAACGCTTCAAATAAATTTCACTTTATCAACAAAATGCGAACGCCATTATTCAGAAATACTTAAAATTCTGATGAAACACAGTAGACATGACGTTCCTTTCGAAATCTGTACAATCAAATAATTATCTTTGTCTTTTTTGAGCTATAACAAATAAGCATACGACGAAATGATAATATTAACTGCGGGTCCCACAAAAACTCCCCGTCAGAGAATATTAATTTCACTATCTCATTGAGTGCCCTCTAGATGTTATGAAATGGAATCCAAGGGAGATAAACGGCCTTAACTAAAGTACTTAATGTAAAAGCGGGAGAAAATAAATTGATGTCCTTAGCTCCACTAAAACTGAGGTGACTTCTATGAAAAGCAATAATAAAAACTTTCTACAGTCAGCAAAAAGGAAATAAATATCGAACCAGTTTTTTTTTTTTTTTTTTATAAGCAAAATCTAACGCATTCAGTGACCCTAATTTGTCATTGGTCTCTTGGGTTTTATAAAGAACTGGGTTTGATGAAATGAAATAAATTCAAGTTCCTAAGCTTTTTGAATCTCGCATCAGCATTGAAACAAATGGCAGAATACTGGCAATTTGAAAGCCACATTAACATATTCTTCCCATAAAAATGTTGCTTTAATCATGATTTCATTTGAAAAATTCAATTACACGCGCGCTATGGTCGGTATTCAAAAAAACAGGAGACTAGAAGAAAATATTAAATCTTCTGAGCTAATGATTTTTTAGATTATGTTAATACAATACACACTGAATCCTCTCCCCAGGGATTATCAACTGTCGACAATAATACATTCAAAATGAACAAGAACTATAAAATTATTGATTATTATTGATATTTATGAAAGAAAAGTTAGTAAATTCAATATTTTATTTTAGCAAAACTTCGTCCAATCCAATATTCTTTTTACTAAATAGGATTGTTCATGGACGGAATAGGAAGGATCAAGTAAATATTGGAACGATATCTCTATCTATAAAAGGCGGGGTGCGTGTGTGTATATATCTATCTATAAAAGGCGGGGTGCGTGTGTGTATATCTCTATCTATAAAAGGCGGGGTCCGTGTGTGTCTGTATAACGAATGCACGGCCGCAATTTTCGACAGATTTGCACCAAAATTTACATGCATATGCTCCAAGTTAGTGGAAAGGCGAAGACCGACTTTGCATTTCTCAACTCTCATTGATAGTGGAAATAATCAATTTTTCATGCTTCCACGGCAGTTTCCATGTAGTTTGCGGCCATTTTCTATTGGCTAGAGTGAGAGCCTATAGCTGGCTGCCACGAATAGGCAGGAAGATTCTATTCGCCAGCGTGAGAGCCAACAGCTGACTGACACGAATGCTAACTAGCATGCTAGCATGCAAAAAAAAAATCAATAGCTGCATTTGTCACAAGTGGGAAAAATTTAAATCTGCATGGCACTTTACTCCATTTGGCTCATTCGCTTGCTTAAACTCAATGTTGATTCTGATTCCCCAGAACTGGGTTGGGTGTGAAAAAATATTCGTCGTTAACATTCTTTTTTCATTCGGTTTTTCCAGTTACGAGTCCTTTTGTTAAAGCTGATCGTTTTGTGTTCATTTTGTTTATTTCTTTTTTCGTAACAAATTTAATGTTTAGTATAGAGCTTAGAAAAAATCGCAGTGTGAAATAGGCAAGAAGTAAGGCATGTAGCAACATCAGCACGGCAAAGGGCACTCCTTCAAAGGCAAGGAAGGGCAAAAATATTTTAAGTCAAGTAATAGCGATTGCTGTATGAGTCGTACGATTTTTAAATCAAGCACGGGCAACGCCGGGCCATGCTGCTAGTATAAGATAGATAGATTGCCACTGGATTTGAAGTGGTTATTATTGTTGTGATCTCGGAATAAACTCGTCTACGAAACTCTGGATTGTTGTGGACTCCGCGATGAAATCCGGTCTCAAATGAAGGACAAACGCAGGAATGAAATATAGCAAATTAATGTATTGACGTAATAATACAATTGGTAATACGGTTAGTAGATCCAGAAATGTGGTTTAGTAGCAATAATAATATATATATATATATAGTCTGGGAAATTCAGTATCAAAGTATGACTTCCTTCTGAGTCAACGTGCTCGCAACTGTGACTCCTACAAAGCGGTTACCTTACACTCTCACTGTATCATTGTATCACTCTCTGACTGCCGGGTATTCACCAGCAGCAGTACAAGTACATACTGGGCGAGTCGACTTTTATGAAAAAGGGGTGGACGCCTTAACAAAGATAAAATATAGTTTTAAGGTAAAGTAATTTTAAGTGTTGAAGTGTTCAGTATATTGGGGATTGAGCGTATGCAAAGTGTAAATTTTCATTTCATTTTTCATTTCACCTTTTGAAAGTGATGTCTGAAGAACCAGGGAAAAATAAAAGTCTCTGGTGAAATAAATTATTACAATGGAGCCTTAAAGTGGTCTGTTTTCTTTAAATTATTAACTCTGTATTTACATTGAGCTCTCAGGATTTCATCCTCCTTGGGACTACCCATACGGATTACCAAGTCTTTCGTAACTTTGATTTGCCAATAATCAAATCAATCTCGAAGGAAAAAAAGGTTTTAAAAAAAGAAATGGCCAGGAACATGAAAGTCTGTCGAAAAAAATCGCACAGATACAGGTTCAAAGCCAAAAGAAAAAAACCCCGATACGAGTAAACAACTAACTAAAAAGAGCTCAATACAACCGTAGAGCAGACCTAGTCAAACCTAGATTGCCAGACAAACCTACCCAGGTTTCACCTAAGAGGATCATCAGGGTAAGTTGGCTAAGGATAGGATGATAAAATAAAAGAACAAAGAGGAGACTTATATCTATCTTATATGTTGCACTTTAATTAAAGCTGCATCTGAAATTAAAAGAAAACAGAAAAAAAAAACACAGAAATATTGCTATTTTTAATTATGTTTGTGTCAGTTCTAATTTGTTATGCACGTGTTACGCATATTAAAACCGTAGATAATTATATTCGCATGTAGGTTTGTGAAGATTCTTGTATGTCTAAGTCGACAGCGGATGGTAATGTGTATTTGTAATTGTGTGCGTGTGTTTGTCTAGTTAAGCTTTTGTCTTCATCTCTGTGCGGTCAACTCACGCAACGAGGAGTCGCAGGGTTCTAGATTATGGCTTACCCGTTTTTGAATGTATTCTTTGTATTAGATTGATAAAAATTATATTCTCTAAGAATGAATTCAAAGAAAGACGGCGATATAACGTAATGTTTAAGGCTTGTGTTTATAGTTGGTAATAAAGTTATTATTAAGTTCTCAAGGTATTCTCTCTTTAAAGATTTATGTTTTTTGTTTTTTTAAATTAGGGTGGCATTAGTGAAATCAAAGTTATGTCCAGCATCATTCCAATGCAAAACAAGAGAGTTAGATCGATTGTTCAAAAGCAAACCTCTCTTGTGTTCGCAGATGCAGGCTTCTAGATCACGTGATGTAAATGTCAGTGTTGGTGTGACTAAAGAATGTAAGTCGTCTGAAGACATGCTATAGAAATATCTATAGAACAGCAAGAGGCTCGCAACATTTTGTCTGTGATAAAAGTTGGATAATTATTCATCATCCACAAGACAGAGTCGAGGCTTTTGAACTCAAGACAGGCGTGAATTGGGCAGCTCCAGTCAGATACAGTAGCGTTACAATGAACCGACCATTTTTTCCAGCAATAGATCGGACATATAAGTTCGACTTGAACAGATGTTCACGACAAGGAAGTTCCTTAGGAGAAAACCCATTAGCAATGAAGAGTACAATTTCAGGGTCAGTTCGGTGAAGTTGGTATGTTACGTGTTCGATTTAGCCATATTGAATTTTAAAAGCCATTCCTTCTCCCATCGACTAGGTCAGTGGAGAGATGAGCTGCTAGGACCAAGGATTTCCGATTTGTGGAGGTGCAAATATAATAAGCATATAAACACACTAATTATCGGAGTATGATATCGTGATACTAAAAATGTAAATGATTTTCTAACGAAGCACTAGTGTGTAAAGCATTTGAACATATTAAATTTATATATATATATATATATATATATATATATATATATATATATATATATATATGTGTGTGTGTGTGTGTGTTTATATATATATATATATATATATATATATATATATATATATTATAGGTAAACATCCGTAAGTATATAATCGAAGTGAATCCTAATATTATAAAATATTAAAAATGACACACAAAGAGAGCTCAGTGTGTTTATTAAAACTGAACATATATAAACTAAATATACAGGAATTTAAAACTACAATGATCATTTCACCCTACTAAATTTGCAAGGATTTTAAATATAGAGAAGAACCCTGACGAAGCTTTGCCGAAGGGCAGGGTTTCGTCCGGGGAGGTAGACAGGGCCTGAACCCGACTAGGCGGATTCAAAGGCTATATTTTTGACCGAGCCTACGGGCTTTGGAGATACCCAGATTAAACCGGCCTTGTGCTACATTTGGTCCTCGTGGGTGGATCGATAAATAGCGAGCAAGACCTCCGAGTCTAGCTGAGTCGTGATACAGTCTTTGACTATAAGCGACAGCTGTCGGACTCTCTGCGTTAACAGAGAGGAACCCGGACGAAGCTTTGCCGAAGGGCAAGGTTTCGTCCGGGGAGGTAGACAGGGCCTGATCCCGTCTAGGCGGCTTCAAAGGCTATATTTTTGGCAGAGCCTACGGGCTCGTAGATGCCAAAAATAAACTGGCCTTGTGCCACATTCAATCCTCGTGGGTGGATCGATAAATACCGAGCAAGACCGAAGAGTCAAGTCGACTCCAGAGTGAGAGAGAAAAAGGTTGTAGGTAACCGGAAGAGTGAGGTTGAAGTAACTGCGTTGTAGGAGTCACAGTGAGCAACCACGTAGACTCAGTAAGAAGTCATACAGCGATACTTCAATACTAAAGGCTGTATATATATATTTTGCTACTAACCCGTATTCCTGGAACTACTAATCTGCTTTACCAGTTTGTATTATTACGTTAATACATTATTTTCCTATATTCATTCCTGGCGTTTGTTATTTATTGGTGCCGGATTTCAACCCGGAATCCACAACAATATATATATCCGATAAAGTTGTAAGATATCCAATATTTATTGGTAAAAGTCCACACTAAAGAGCTTTATTATATTATTCCTCGATCTATCAATCTTAATTCAAATGGCCTGAAGTTTGCATTTAAACATGAAACAGACAGTCACCATTTAGTTTTGAGTTCAGTGTCTACTTTTATATCTTTATATCGATATTTAGATAAATGGGTCGATAGACAGATATGAACAGAGGACTGACTGTTACGTCAATGGGTCTTTTAATGATCTTCACACGGTATCGAGGATGTTAGGTGGGGGTAAGTTGTAAAGAAATTTGATGAAATTGTATACAATGTTTAGTGTGTATATATATATATATATATATATATATATATATATATATATATATATATATTAAGAAATGGACAAAGTCCGACAATTTATTTATTAAAGACATTTTTATGTTTAACGTTCTTTTTATAGATACAAGTATTTAAGTAAATGCGCTGTTTATAATAAACAGTATTAAATAACATTTACCGGCCTGAATGTCCGAGAAATTTTCATAGAAAAAGGACGAATATTTTCTATGAAAATTTCTCGGACATTCAGGCTGGTAAATGTTATTTAATACTGTTTATTATAAACAGAGCATTTACTTAAATACTTGTATCTATAAAAAGAATGTTAAACATAAAAATGTCTTTAATATATATATATATATATATATATATATATATATATATATATATATATACAGAAAATGAGTAACCATGATATATATATATATATATATATATATATATATATATATACCATGAATGTTTATTTTCTAGATCAAAGGCAAAATTCGTGGTGTGTTCATGGTGTCGAATGTGTGTGAGATTGAAATAATCCAGGGTTTATATGATACGGTGATAAAATCGATTCTATCAGCACAGAAAGCAAAATGATCGCTTGGTTCAAGGGCATTTAACACGGGCACGTGGAGATAGCAACAATCTTATTATAAGTTTCCTCCCTAAAGCAAGCGACAAAATGAGAAGCTAACCAGAGGGCTTAACGGAATTCCTTGTCTGTTCCACACACACATATACACTCACTCTCGCTCTCTCTCTCTCTCACACACACACACAAACATATATATATATATATATATATATTGTTAAATATAACAGACAAAGAATCTTTTATGTTTGATCATGAGTCGATTCAGCGTGAAACAGTAGCCGAGAAACAACAGATAAAATGTAACGCCAATATTTTTCAGTCGTTTTTAAAGAAACTTATTTAAAAGAGGGATTGCTGGCCAAAGTCATAATTATTAAATTACATGACCCGAAAGTCAACAAAGAAAGTGAAACGAACATCAGCTAAAAGTGAAATCCAACATTTTAAGTCGTTCTTAACAAAACTTGTATAAAAGAGGGTTTGCTGTCCAAATAAAAAAAAATAATTTAACCCAGCAGACAAATAGGAAACTACAAATAAAAATAACTTGAAATGAAATCCAAAATGTGCCTGTTGTTCTTAAGTATAAAAAAGGTAAACACAGCGCCTTGTCACTCGTTCATATATATATATATATATATATATATATATATATATAGATAGATAGATAGATAGATAGATAGATAGATAGATAGATACACCTAGTGAGCCAGACAAACCTACCTAGGTTTCACCTAAACGGATCGTTAGGGAAAGTTAGTTCCCTGACGTTCCGTTTAGGTGAAACCTAGGTAGGTTTGTCTGGCTCACTAGGTGTATCTAGGTCTGCTCTACGGTTGTATTGAGCTCTTTTGTTAGTTAGTTCTTTACGTGTATCGTTTTTTTTTTCTTTGGGCTTCAGATCTGCATCTGTGCGATTTTTTTCGGCAGAAGTTCATACTTGTAGCTCTTTCTTTTTTTTTAAACTTTTTTTTCCCTTCAGATTGATTTGATTATTGGCAAATCAAAAATTCGCGGGTTTTTCGAAACGAGTCTAGTTATCTATATTTGTATGTATATATATATATATATATATATATATATATATATATATATATATCATTACAATAAAAACATTTTACATCGCTACCCAAAAACTTTCATGTTTCAGTACTAAGATGGAGCCTCTTCAGGCGATGACAGATAAATAATGATAAAAATGATTTATGAAGGAAATTTAAAAAAAATCTTTACCTCTATTAACTTACTTTACTTCACTTTAACTTACGAAAAAATGTAAAGATTTTTTTTTTAATTTCCTTCATAAATCTTTATTATCATTAGTTATCTGCTATCGCCTGAAGAGGTACCATCTTAATACTGAGACATGAAAGCTTCGTGTAGCGATGTAAAATGTTTTTTATTGTAATTTATCATAATAAAATATAATAATATTTTGAGCTACGTTGTATTTGCCACTTTCTTTAAAAATACTATGAACTGTGGATTTTTACGCCATCTGTTTTTCACTTTTATATGCATATATGTATATGTGTGTGTGTGCGCGTATCAAGTATTCATTTAAACAGATTTGTTTAAAGTAAGCCTGAAATATCCGCCTGTTTAATTTTTTCTCACTCTTGCATTGAAGTTACTAAGATAGTTGAAAGTACTTAAATAGAAAAAGAGAAAAAAATATGGAGTCCGTACAGTTTTATTCACAAGTTTGATGGTGATCTGATACAATATTAAATAACAGCATTTTGCAAACCTCACCAAGAAAAATATAAAAATATATATACAAATTACGACACAGATAATGTAAGCTACTTTAGACGAAGCCAATAGCTTTAACTAAACAAATAAGTCACCGACCCCTTAAAAGAAAAATCAAATAAAATAAGTGAACAAACATTAAAAAATTAAATGAATAATAAACACATTAACAAACTCCTAATACTCACATAATCGCAACTAATTAAATTTTATAATAACAATTAACAACAAAATTATTAATGAATAAATACAAACTAAATTAAGTGATCAATAACAAATAAAGGGTTAAAAGTTAATCCAAAATATTCCACACTAGCAAAATAAAACCAAATTCTGATACCGCAATTATTAGGTTGGTGCAAAAATAATGACGTAATAATGTCGTTTTTTGACGTATTTTTAAGGTCAAAAAACGACATTATTACGTCATTATTTTCGCACCAACCTAATACTTCTACTCAATAGATTTTAGAATAATTTGAAATATAACTCTTGCCTCCAGATCAGTAACCTATAGTATTAGGTTGGTGCAAAAATAATATCGGTTTTTGACCTTAAAAAATACGTCAAAAACCGACATTATTTTTGCACCAACCTAATACGATACAATAAACCGGAAATATCTTGCTACCCATAATTCCTCGTCGATCAGAATATAAATAGTTGAGCCACCACATAATAAATATGGCCTGACGATTGTGTTCAAGCATGAAACAGGTTGTCACTCAGTATTTAAGTGCTATTGGTCAATTTATTATATAAAAATTTCATTGTTTGCGTGTAGTTCATCAGTTTGAGACGTGCATCAAGATTTCGCGCCTTCAATTTGAATATTCTCAATTTGACATAGGTGGACCAGTAATGACACCAATCAACACAGATAATGTAACATACTTCAGTCAAAGCTAATACTGTATCCTAAACAAAGAAGATAACCACACCTTTAAAAGAAAAAGAAAATAAATGAATAAACAAATAAATACATTAATAAATTAAGTTTGTAAATTACTTCAACAAATTAAAAAAAAAACAAACTATGAATAGGTGCATATAAGCCCAACCAAGCAAATTTAATAATTATAAACGACAATAAATAATTAGCGAATAAATATAAAATAACACCGTTTCTGCGCCATTTTTTTTCTGAAAATCAAGTCCATTTTTCCCATCACATCACGTTTTCTCAATATAGATAATTTCTATTTTGCTTCAAACAGGCCAAAATGCTTAATTCCCAGCTTAAATATGCGAGTGACGTAGTTGAAACATTTTGTTTCATGTTAAATTGATTTATCATTCAAGAAAACGTATTCAAGTAACTTTCAAAATGAATTCTAAGCTATTTCAGTTCAGATAAGCTGACCTGAAAATGCTTGATTTTATGAGAGATATCTCACTGGAAATTTTTTTTTGTGGCCTCAATGTTCTTAGCTTATTAAAACTTTGTGATTTGAGTGTCTTCTCTACCTTTTATAGAAGATCTTTCGAATTTATTCAAGAAGAGCGAATTTAGTTTTTATTTGTAGTTTTCACTTTAAACCTGAAACTATCATAAGATTTTATGATATCACTTGAATTTTACAGATGTCTGGCATTGTTGTTATAATGGCGCACACCTATTCTATAGTTAATAGACTCTCCCACCATAATAAGTAGTAGTAGTAGTAGCAGTCGCTGAGGGAGTCGGCAGTGAGTTGGTCAGTCAGTCGATGTCGGACGACCGTTAGTCAGATATTGAAGTATCAGCCGCCCCAACTAGATTACTGCGCCATTACCTATTATATCAAGTTCCTAACGCTTTGTATGTCGAACCTATCTTAGGACCGACTTAGAACAAATACAAGCCTCCACTGTGAAACCACTATATAACAAATGTCATGCAGTCACTGTATAACATGCATGGGACCCACGATAAATGAGGGTTTTTAGAGTGTTAGGCGAGTGTATTTCAGACTAGCAAGATTAGAATTTTCTTTATTAAAGCTTACAATAGCCACCAAAGACGAGATAGCATAGCCAAGTAAACACTTTGCAGATAGAATATTAACATGATGGCTGATTTCTACTGGAGAATCAAACTTTTTTCGCAGTATTTCGAAAAAGAGAGATTTATAACTTTGGATAGGCAAAAATTCCTTTGTGTATTTGATTGTTTTCATTCAAAAATTGATCACACATATTTGCTTTAATTCAATTTGTTTCTGAACTGAAAATGCATTCTTTAAGTTGATGGGACACTTTTTCTCTTATGATAAGTTATTGTAACCTGAAAACGTTTAAGGTTGGTTTTACTTGGCCCTGGTTAAATGGGTATTTTGGCCTATTTTAAGAAAAATAGAAAGTATCTGTTCTAAGAAAAAAGTAATGTGATGGTTTAAAGGGACTCGATTTTTAGATTCACCGTGAAAAAAATAGCCCAGAAACATATGCCCGTTACCCTACAAAATTTGGGTCGGAAAAAATGTCGACCAGAGTAATCTATGTTATTAATAATAAATAATGAGTTAAAAGTTAACAATCACTATACAATATCTACTAATAATAGAGTGCTGAGCTATAATTGTGTTACAGAATGTAAAGGATATGACCAGAATAGTCAGCGATTGGTCGGAGTGATACGTGGGCAGAGCTTCTGACAGTGATTGATTGCCTTTGTTTGGATTTCGAATATAAATCCAAAACGGTATGAATTCAACAGAGGGTCACAGGAATTCTGAATCGTCGATATGCCTCCCACTCCCAGGTGTGCAACCGGCTAATAGCATCCGCGGAGGGACACTGAAGCAACGTGCGACATGAGTTTTTGTCATCTCAGTACTCATACGGCCTCTTAGAATCCAAACTACTACTCATAATAGAGTAAATGCCAAAAAGTAAAACACCCTTTTCGACGATATCGTTTTTAATAATAGTGAGGGGATCCAGAGACGACACAGAACATCACAATTTTTTCGATTTAATAAACTTTACAATAATTTGAAAATGTAAACGTGGAAAAACGCACACACACACACACACATATATATATATATATATATATATATATATATTTCCAAGAGGATAAAATCCAGGTAGAGCTCAATGTCCAGGACAGAGCAAGAATATAATATAAAAGTTATATTAATGTTTACAAACAAATATATATATATATATATATATATATATATATATATATATATATATAAGTATATAATTGGTGTACACGGAATGAATTCCAATAACCAACAATTACTATTCTTAAAAGAGTGCTCAATACAGAGTAGAGCAGATATAATTATTTATTTTTAAAAAATTATAACATAAATATGTTATAAAATCACTACAAAAATAGCCATTTTGTTTCAACACCTCCGGTGTCTTATCAAGTGACGATGTTGAGAAATCGTTTTTAGAAAAAAAAAATATTTTGCATTTAACATCATCATTTGATAAGACACCGGAGGTGTTGAAACAAAATGGCTATTTTTGTAGTGATTTTATAATATATTTATGTTATAATTTTTTTTTAAATAAATAATTATATATATATATATATATAAATTTTATGCCTTTAGGCAGCAAATTCTCTTTTAAACATGTCTGATTAATTACATTACAAACATTATGTCTGCTTATTTTTAGCTTAATCATTTCTTATTCATATTTGGGACATTATACAGTGCGGAATTTATTCTCTGCTTGAGTTCATCAATGCTAGCAAGAAGAGAGAGGGCCTTGACCAGTCCCTTCACATACGTCATAAAAAGAAATCACACGAGTACAGGTCCGGTGACCACGGTGGCCATTTCATCTGAAAACTGTCTTTATCTTCCACAAGCCCAATCCATCTCTCTGGCAGATTCTCATTGAGATAAGCACATACTGTCCTCTTCCATTAAATATATAATCTTGATCTGTTTCTATACATTCTGTGAAAATTTGAGATTATTTCAATTAGAATTGCCAATATGTATATCGAGAGAGAGAGAGAGAGAGAGAGAGAGAGAGAGAGAGAGAGAGAGAGAGAGAGAAGAAAGAGGTGGTGAGGGAGAGAGAGAAGGGGGAGATAGATTGATAAGATTTGCTAGGTGTTTTCCTGTGTTCGATTTCCTTAATATACTATAGTGATGTGTTTGTTTTAACTCCTCCCAAATTTCATTAGTTAAAGGCGATTCAAAAGCAGTCATCAGTATTATTTCAATGAAGACAAAATCAATAAGCAATAGTCCGAAAGAAAAGTCGAGATTAATTCCTTTTCCCGAAAGTAAAAAAAAAAAAATCAAATTTAAAACTTCAGGTCATCTTAACAATACGAGATCAAAATTGATTTTGGCGACATTGGTTGTGAGCGCTACTTGAATGCAAATGAAGTAATGAAAAGACTATCAACTCACACTCTCGTCGGCTTACGTATGGTGACAAGTGCCCAGAAATATTACCTCGTCAAGCTATGTGTCAATTCAGGATCACCGAGGTGAATTATTGATAACGGCAACTGATTCGGTAATCAAAAGAATTATATCATTAAACCATATCAGCTCTATCAATGATCTGGAGTAGCAATAGATAATGTGTTTTTTTCTCAACTTTTGCATTTGTTGTTCCTGTTCAATAAAGCAAGAGAAACACATTATGCATTTATGACGAATTATTGAATAATGATTCATTTAAAATGTACTTACTTAAATAATAAAAAAAGATCCCCATTCAAAAACAAAAAGGACAATTGATTTGCTATTGACAATATTGGACAATAAAGAAGTTTACCTCAAGGGTTTTTTTTTTAAGCGTTTCAGCCCAAGCAAGGCGAGAAGCCACTAGGACGCAAGGGGTTACAGAAAATTTGGAGCAAGATCAGATAGGAGTGATAGAAGAAAGGATGAGGAGAAAGATAGTGGATAGATCAGGGCAACTTGAGATGTCGATTGACATTACATTTGAATAGCTGGAGATTATAGCTACCAGGGAAACTGGAATAGGCAAGGGAGTTGCACAGGCGAGAGGTGCGAGACATGAAGCTATTGGATTAGAAGATATGGCTACATTTAGGAGTTTCGACAGTGAAAGGGTGAGACCGGGATGCCAGCATCGTTGCGTATTTCATGTTGGTACCCATCCTTGATTTTGAAGGGTTGGACATGTTACAATACCAGCACAAGTTTCAGAATGACGAAAACTCAGTTAACAAACAGATTTCGTCCCACCGACATGATCATTTTTTTTTTAAAATTGGTATCACTCCATGCAAGGCAGTTAACTCACTAAGACATAAGGGGGTTACAGTGTGTGGATGAATTATGAACAGAAACATTAATAATAAGCAGAAAGTGAAAAGAGTAATTAGGCGGACAGCAGATGACGATTGCTATTGCATTTAAACTTTTCCAGATTAAAGTTGTCTTGAAAGCATGGGGCCATAAGGGAATTCCACAAGCGAGAAGTGTGATAAAAAACTGTTAACATAGAATTTACGATTATATTTAACCATCTCAACTGTAAATTGATGAAATCTCGACGCCAGTCTAGTACTGGGCATAAATTCAGAAACTCTAGTTACCATAGGGAAGAGTTCATCTGAACAATTACGATTAAAGTATTTTGGCGGCATTGGCAAATGGTAGACTTATTGGTATGTAAGATATATATATATATATATATATATATATATATATATATATATATATATATATATATATTAGAGAGTAAAGTTGTCGATACAATTCTATAAATGAACTAAGCAGATTATTTTCGGTCACGCCTTCTTGCAATATGCTGTGCTGGATTTGTAAGGGCAAACTTTTCTAATATTCGCTAGCCTTACTTTTCTGGGTTGGAGAGAAGGCATATAACCCTAAATAGACAGATCTCTTTGCATTGAAAAAAAAAAACAACAATAAAAAACTCTAGATTTTTTTTTCCGGTTTCCTATCACCTTCATTTTTTTTATTTTTGGTTTAATATCTGTACTAATAGAACTTCTACTAAGGCCTCCCAATATTAATAGAATACTCAAATACAACTTTAGTTTTGTTTCTTTTTTTTACTAAGGTCATCAAATCCCGTATATCCGAGGGAAAGTTTCAATCTTTTAATTAAACGAAATCTATTTTCTGACAAAGTAAAGGCTAATTATTTTAGGATTTATTTATATTCGTGGTCCAATAAATTAATTAGTCTTAAAATAATTACCATTAGTAGTATTGTTTTATGATTTTCTGTATGAAAATATGACATGTTTTAAAGAATTTCTACTCACCATTGCTTTTCAGAATTTGATATTTGCCTCTCTCAAATAGTAAATATATTACGAACACAGACCGAAAATGCGTCTGGGCAAAGAACAAACGATCGTTCTATGTATGAATCTCTTTTGATATGAATCTTTCGCCGTATAGAATTTTCTGTAGAACGTGAAATAGAAAAAGAAAAAAAAACGATTTTGCTGGAAGCAAAGGTTTTAAACTATCCAAACATCCCACACGATTAAAAGCGACCCATACAAAAGGAACTGATCTACAGCCTGGAGTCAGAGAAGTGTACATTCAATTTATACTGGAATGACGCAAGTTTGGATACTGGAGAAAAAAAAACTAATTATCAGTGGACAAATAAGTTTCTATCCTTCTTTTTTCTAAAAAATATTGTGTTGTTTTTTTTAGCTAATATACACACCCTCGCGCGCATAGACACATACTTATTGTAGTAAAGTTGAAAGGGTTACTGAATAAGGAATAAGCAGAAACGCAGTTTGGAAATGAAAATGGTAATCTTTATAACATCAACAAAATACAATACTCGCCAGCGCCGTGAAGTAGATAAACCACTGCTGGTGGTGGGCTACTTAAACAGCCTATTACCGACAACAGAATACCCACATTAAAATAGTGTCCAATGTATTTATGAGGATTGGGACATACTCATTAGTGTTCATAGGTACGCTATATAACACTTACAGACCGTAATTCCCCATGTATAATACACACTTTTTTCTAAAAAAAATATTAAGCAAAATTAGGAGTGCATATTATGCACAGTTTCAAAAAATCTTTAAAAAATTGCCGTATGATAGGTCGATTTCAGTTGCGAAATGTGTACTCACAATTAACATACGACAATTTAACACTAACATTCTTGTAATATTACACGGGAGTAGAATCATTTTCCAACACTTTCAAACAATTTTATGGTGCGTATTATGTATGAAGGCGTATTATACAGAGGGAATTAAGGTGTATATATATATATATATATATATATATATATATATATATATATATATATATATATATATATTGTGTGTGCTTGGAGGTATATATTACACATTCTTTACATGAATTATATTCATTCCAAAGTTTTTTTATGAAGTTTTTGTTATGTATACAAACATATCTCAGTGTCATGTATAAAAACCAGAACAAATTAATGTCAGAATTTTTAAAGCGTTGTTTAAAACATATGTTGTCCTGTGGTAAATAGATTCATTCGCTGACTTTTGTGTCTTACGGCCTTATCACGTTGAAACACCTTGAAGCGTACGATCACAGTTAAGCAACAGTGAGCCCGGTCAGTACCTAGATGAGTGACTGCTTGGGATACCAGATGTTGTATGATTTGATGTACGGATGGTGCAAGGGATAACGGCTCGCAATTAGAAATTACATAGCCGAGTTCTAATTCCCGTCCGGTTTAATAGGACTTGTATTATTAAAACTATGATTATGTCCAAAAATTCTGACAGCCTCAAAATATTATAGCTTTCGAATAACATGTAATGGGTTGATAAGCTGTAAAAAAACAAACCAATCATTCACCCCTTAGCTGATAGTGTTGAAAAGACACACAGACTTTTGTTAAGTGGAATAAACAGACAAGCGACGCAAAACAAATAACAATGTTATGCATTATCTAACAAGATTTATCTCCTCTATAAATAAAAAAAAAAACTGAACGAGAATAATCTATTTTCTAGTATTGAATGAAGGACTTGGTTTAACATTTAGTGAAAGTTAGCAGTTACAATGACAGATAACGGAAGAAAACCGGATTGTATTCCGGTCGAAACGTTGTAAGTATAGTAATCAAACCGAGCAAGCAGGTCCTAATTTTTTATGTCATAATTCTTTAGATGTGACACAAGGTCAGGTTTAATGTATTGAACCCAAGGGCGTGCACTCGGCCTGGGAGGAAAATTGCTGTGGCATCGGTATAATTACCGATCCACTCTCTCTACAAGAATGATGATTTATAGACGTTGGCATCACTTCGCTGGGACTGGGCACCTCTCAGTATCTGGCATAGTCAGGAGTTTAATGCATCAAACCGGATTTGAACCCGAATTGCCAACACCACTTTTCGCGTCGTTAAACACGCATGTAATTCTTTAAAATTTTCTGCTTGGATTTAATTCCTTCAATCTGTCTTGAAGCTTGATATTTATTTATTTTTTCTAATCATCCAGTTGGCTCACTATATCAGGGTCTCTAAACCTGGACAATGTCACCCACTGGTGGACGATTTCGTCTGTTGTGTGGGCGATGAGCAACTGAACAGGAAATAGTGGTCGATTGGATATTCTGATGGATGATGTAGGATTTTGACTATTAAAAAAAAAAAAAAGTTTTACGCGAAAAAAAAAGATTCAAACGAGATATGCTAGGAACCTGTTTAAAAACAAAACAGAACGGGGGGCTTAATAAAAATAACTGGGTCACATGCCGAGATAAAATATAAATATCCTTGCAAACAAGTAATATTTTGGTATATTTATACTTTTGAGAAGGGCCATTAACATTCAACTAGTTCTTTGGAAGAAATTATATTTTTTTCGGATATAAATTAGATTAGGGAAGACCAAGAACAAAACAAATACTCGATGAATTTGATTTATTTAATTATTTTTTATTTTATAATTATGAATAAAAATTCATTAATTTCTTGTCAACAATTGCAACGCTAATCTTAAGCATAAAACTAACCTTGACCATAACACTAAATTATAGTTTCAATGGTCTAGTATAATTTGCTTTGTTCTGTAACACGGCAGTAACAACAGCGGTAGACGCATAAGTCATTTATTTGTTACCTCCCTTTTGTATCTTTTACTGCATTCGATTATGAGCCAGTAACAAACTTTTACCAAACAATTTTGATATGCTTTTGGACATTTACAATATAGGTGTGTGGTGGAAAATTTTTCCACGTGAAAGTGGGCGATGACGAGGAAAAGATTGGGAATCCCTCCTCTGCATAAAATACTTGTTTAGCGAAACAATGATCATTTGTCAAGTGTATGTAATTAGCGATTGATTAAGATGAATGCTCTAAAGGTAGACCCATTAGCAGATGAACGAATTAACGGATATAAATTAAATTAGTATTTAGATTTGAACTCTATTCGTAAGTTAGAATAATGCTCAATCTATTTAGAAGCTTGAATTATTCACATTATTCAGACTGTTATCCTCATCTTCATTGCCATATTCACAACGATCGGTCGTTGTATGCTCCGGCCTTCTCTAGGAATACAATATGGGAACCAGTAATAAAGGGTGCTTGAGAAAAAGCAATGAATAACAACAAAAATTGCAATATAAGCTCTGGTAAAAAAATAAAATAAGATCCGACAGGATAAAGACATTGGTTTGACCCAGTGAGTAGACCTAGAGTTGTTAGTTAAAAACAAAACCACAGGAGTGGTGAACCAGAATTGAGCTAAACGGAAATAAGAGAGACATCCGGAAGAGATATGGTACATGGAATTAGAACAATAACAAAATAAAGGGTTCGGTTCGAAATTCCAATCACCTGAAGAAGGCCAGAGCGTACAACGGTCGAAACGTTGTGAACATGGCAATGAAGATGAGGATAACAGTCCGAATAATGTAAGTAATGCCAGCAGTCATAATACTTTATCTCAGAGATATAGACAGCTATTTGGAAGCGTATTCAATTAGAGACACACGGACATAATTACCGATTGTATTTCGTGTTCATTGATTTTCGTTGGCTCTGAAGCGACATAATTCCTTGGACATTCTTCAGAATATTGTTATGCCAATTCGCGATTCCAGATTAGGCATATTTCAAGATAGCTTTGAATACACATTTATTTTCAATACGCGTTTCAATGTCGATCTAATTTTAATAGATAAATGTTATTTTCTAACCGATAATGATCACATGATCCGTTTCATTATAAGTAAACATTAGGTATCCATTGCTGAGCTATTATATTCGGTTAAATTGATGAAATCCTCATATGAAAATAATTATTCAAGAACATATTCCCTTTAAAAGAACGTCACAAGAAAATCCAATAACTCCAATAACTGTTATTGCTCTTTCCAGTAATGATGGCGGTTTCCTTCCTAACCTTTTGTTTGAAGTAGTGTGGAAAATCAACATCTTGATTATGAAATTATTTATTCATCGAGTTATATCTGCTATCCATTTTAGTTTTTGCCGCTGTTGAAAGTCCTCAAGTGATGTGGTTTCTGGTAATTTTGACAATTAATTGTGATTTTTCAGCGAGGTTCGAAGATAGTTACCCCTCGATAAGAATACAGGCTTGATTTGCTCAATGCTATCTTTAATCATCGATCCGAGAAAGCTGTTTTACATCTGACAGTTCAGAACTGGTTTGGCGCCAAGCATGGCGTCCATGTGAAAGTCTCGATCTGAAGAGACTATTAAAGGAGATGACTCAAGATTTGAGGTTAATGATAAACGAAATGCAATTGGAGGTGTTCGCCGAAACATAACATAGCATAGCTTATCCGTTGTTCATTTACAGACGCGTATAAATCCGTTTTCTTTTAAGCTGTAAGTTCAACCAGTACAAGACACAAGGTCCACTCATGGTTGAAGGTTCCTGAGTGTGAATGTTGTCAGCGAGTGAGGCGGAGGGGTTAAGAAAGACACCTCATGAGGATATGTTGGATAGATAGCTTTTGACACTGGACTTCTGCCATCGAAGCTCTGTGTCGTTAGCTAGTTTCACAACGTAGCAGTTCAGGGGAAAAAAAACTGACGGGATGGAACTTACTCCTTATCAAAGGAACACAAAGGAAATGGAGATAAATTGGTACCGTGAGTATGACATTGTGGGTGCTCTATGGGAAGGTACGTAGTAATAAAGCAAACAATATATATATATTAGGTTGGTGCAAAAATAATGACGTAATAATGTCGTTTTTTGACGTATTTTTAACGTGAAAAAGCGACATTATTACGTCATTATTTTTGCACCAACCTAATATATATATATATATATATATATATATATATATATATATATATGAATGTATGTATGTCGCATACTCAGCCGAGCAATGCTGAGCGAAAAAGATCCAGCAGGCCTGCAATAATGATACCAAAATCATATCTAGGTTCCATCTTCAGAATCCATTCAAGAACCATCAAGAGAACGTGGAAGAAGTTTTTTTTTAAAAAAAAAGGTAACAGTAGAGACTAAACCTGGATCAGGAGTTCACAACAGGAAGAGGGGTCATCATTTAAACTTAGAGACAAATACATTCGTATTTTTCAACGTAGAGTCTTGTACCGCTATAAAACCCACAGAGAATACGAAGAAGATATTTTTTAAAATAATTTCTAAGATACCATGGTTCAGAACTTAATATAACAATTGGAAAATTTTGCTGTTACACAATTTGAACATTTTTACACACACACACACACACACACACACACACACACACACATATATATATATATATATATATATATATATATATATATATATATATATATATATATACATACATCGTCAGAAATCGTCCGTAGTTCCGTCCTTGCCTGAGAAGGATTATTCGTAATTTGGAAAATTGGATCATTCAAATTAATGGGCACAAAATGTCTGCGTTTTTTTAAAAAATAATATTTGCCTTCAAGAATGTTTGGTGACTAAATAAAAGAATATATATATATATATATATATATATATATAAGTATAATTATGTAGATATGTGTGCATTCAGTAACGAATATATATATATATATATATATATATATATATATATATATATATATATATATATATATATATATATATATATGGTGGACTATGTTACAGTTTTTGTGTATATATAATGCAACTAGTGATTAGCTCAAATGAATTAACTCACTTTATAGTCCACCAATAGAAGGTTAACCAATCAGAAGACGTAGAACATTCAATTCGTCGTGTATAAAGGCGGCCATTTTGTTCACTCTACCCGAATGTCCAGTCCAGCTTGTCAGGCGAAGAGAAACAGAACGATCAACTATGCCCTGCTACCTTTTACCAAAATATCCACTGCTAACCTGAACAACGCTTTCCTACTGTCTTCGAAACATTCATTGCTAACCTCTGGATTCTATACTCAAAGACGACCGTCATGATGAATAACAGACTCTCCCGTCAATTTTGACGTATGAGGATCCAACGACCTTATTTAGTCTTTATGCTCCGTTAGTGACTTGCGTCCACATATTACGCAAGAGTGAAGATCTCAGGATAGAACCACAAAAGTATTGGCCATTGTTTTCCGTCTTTTAGCTGATCTGTATGACTGATTTCGAAATTTGGGGTAAAATCCTGGCAGAAATATCTCCAGTTATTTCTTTCAAGGACAACTCGCTCGACGTTAGTATAAGGCACGTTGACAAATGGCAGGTTACTTTTTAGATTGTCTTTAAACCAGAGGCATGGCCGTCCATCAGTTCACTGTCAATCTGGTGACACCTAAGGATCATATGTATTCTGTCATCACTCATCCTTGCAACATGACCAGCCCAGCGAAGTTAGGATTGTATCAGGAAAGTCTCATTTGCACCAACGCTGCATTTTGCGAGATCAACATTGGGCACCTAATCTTCAAAAGTATAGACACAGATCGCGTGGAGAAAATTTTTGTGGAAAGCTGACTGATATGGGACCTATATGGGGGTCAACGATTCTGAATTTTACAACAGTGTGGCCAAAAAGGCTGCCATATAACGTCGTATTTTCGTATCCAATTTGATACCCCTCTCATTCACTATATATATATATATATATATATATATATATATATATATATATATATATATATATATATAAGTAGGACACTTTAAGAAATAGATGGAATTACGACAACTAGCCAGTGGCAGTCGTAATTCACTCTTTAGAAAGAAAAGTAAGCATGATGTCTACTATAATATGACTGCAAAATATAACATTTAGTCTAGTTAGAAATAACATCATAAAAAGAATGGATTTGGTTGAATAATTAGATTGCCTAATTTCTGAAATTTCACATGTATAATGTTCAGTCGAGTAGCACTGGATAAGACAAAAGACTAGATTGAGAAAAGAAGAGCTTATGCATAATACGCATTTGTGTAAAATAAATGCTACATTCAATTTTATGATACACAATGAATTATCTATCTATTTTATCTCTTTCAGCTTGTTCATATGTATCTATCTATCTATCTATCTATCTATTTATCTATCTATTACTCCCTATTGTATGGCATTGTTATAACATACACTTGCACTTGGTATAACGTAATTCGTTCAAGTATTCCCTATAAGTAATGCTAGATAATTGCCGTAACACACCTTACGAAGGGCTTTGTCTATGCAAAATACGTGCGATTTTTTTTTATAATACCAATTTTGACTTTAGGTCTATGGTCGGGACCCGGAAAGAAATGAAAATACACCAGAAACCAAAAGAAATTAAAAAAACACCACCACCACCACCAACAACAACAATAATACTAATAATAATATGAATAATCTTACTGCTCAAAGGGTGATTCACCATTAAAACACTTTTCCTTCGATTAGCGAATGTAATTATTAAATACAAATATTCACTTTACTTATTTATACTGATTTTTTCCTAAAACAATAAACTAACTAAAAGAATGAATCACATTTAAAATATTTTTTTCGATTATAGAACGAAACAAATAAAATATCAATATTTGCATAAAGTCTTTTTGGTGAATATTCAAAAATATAATAATCTAATCTCCCAAAGAGTGAATCATCTTTTAAAACTTTTCTTTCGATTTGAGAATGAAACTTACAAAATACAAATATTCACTTATTTTTGTTGAATACTGTCAAATAAATAAATAAATAAAACTATAATAATAATATTAATGGAAGCACTCACATAGTAATTCTTTGCTAAACATTTTCTTTTCGTGTCTTGAAAAAAAAAAAAGCACACCAATACGAATATTGCAAAAAAATAATTATTTAACTTCTCAAAGAAAAGTTATTCTTTTGGATTTCTGATGAAATCTTCAAAATACGAATTCATATTTTATAAGTTATTTTCATTGAACATTGCAAAAATTGTCACCTAACCTGTCAAAATGGACGACAGCAAAACATCCAAATATTGCCAATTTCTTACCTGAAAAAGATAAAAAAAAATAAGTCATTATTAATGAATCGATTCAGGGAGATTATTTTTTGTGAAACATTAATAAGAACAGTTTGAATTTTTTGTAAAAAGACAGGCAATAGTCTGTTGTTATATACGAACAATTTCAAATAAAGCATGCTATTCATTTCAAAGAAGGAAAATATCTGAAAACAAGATTATATCAAAGGCGAACTTTGTATAAAGGAACTTTAGTGAAAATAAGGTAGCTTTGGGATTTCAAAGGTGATCAAGTGACTACTTATTAGCTCAATATAGATATCTTGGATCCAGGAAGGAAACATTTCCTTAGAAACCAAAAAAAAAAAAAAAAAAAAGAAAAAGATACAGAAAAGAGGAATGAATTGCTATGTGATATCCATCCTCTTATACGGATATCAATGTTGACAATCTCCGCACAGAGGAGGAAAAACTAAAAGCCGCAGAAATGTGGTTCTACAGAAGGATATTGATAATTCCCTAGACGGGGCGTGTACGCAACAAAGAACTCTTAAAGGAAATGCCAACAGAAAGAATACCTATACTCAGAACCAGTAACAGACAGCTGAAATTCCTTGGATGCATAATAAATAAAGACGACATGGAAAACTTCACCCTCACATAATATACTAAGGGTAAGAAAAATAAAGGAAGGCAGCAAGCTACTTAACTAACAAGCTTGTTCGAATCAACGACATAACTGGGGGGGTAGCAAAGGGAGGAAAACTGATAGGAGCCACAAGATATAGGAAGTTGTGGAGAGTCATGATCGCCTTTGTTCTGAAGTGATGCAGCACATGGAAGAGAAAAGTTTTAGTAGAAAGAGATAGTTTCGATATTTCGAGACGCCACATACATTCAAGGAAATCAGCCAGAACATTGTCATAAAACATGAAAGCTGAGGAAATGAGCCGGAACTAATTTATTTCGGAAGACTGAAACATCTGGCTCAAAATTCAGCCTTGCCCAACCTTGACATTAATAACATTAGCAGTCCTTCAAAATAATATCTGCAATAGAATACTGTTGGTATCTGCGCGTGTTTCAGAGAAGAATCTTTCTGAATAGAGAGTGGGGAGTGAAATATTACGTAGAAGAGTGAGGGGGAGAGAGAGGAAAAGTGTTGTTAATGAAGAGGGGGAGAGAGAAATATTAGTTAGAAGAATAAGGGTATAGGAAAACTGTGGTGAATAGAGAGAGGGGGATAAATAATATGTAGAAGAGTGACGGGGAGAGAGAAAATTTGTCGGTAATAGGAAGCGGGAGAAAGAATTATTAGGTTGAAGAGTGAGGTGAAGAGAGGAAACTTTTCGTTAATAGAGAGAGGGACAAAGAAATATTAAGTAGAAGAGTGAGGGGAAGAGAGGAAACTTTTCGTTAATAGAGAGAGGGACAAAGAAATATTAGGTAGAAGAGTGAGGCAGAAAGGAAAATTATCGTGAATAGAGAGAGGGAGAGATAAATATTATGTAGAAGAGTGAGGGGAAGAGAGGATATTTGTCGTTAATAGAGAAGGAGAGAGAGAAATTATATAGAAGAGTGAGACAAAAAGAGAAACATTATTTAGAAGAGGAAGTGGGAGAGAGGAACATTAGAGTGAAGAGAGAGAGAGAGAGGGGGGGGAGAAAGAAACATTAGGTAGAAAAGTGATGGTGAGAAAGTGACATTGTCGTAAATAGAGAGTAGGAGAGAGAAATATTACGTACAAGAATGAGGAGGAGAACATATTAGGGTAGAGTGAAGGGGAGATAGCAATATTAGATGCGTGGAGAGTTATCGGAAAATCGTTTTGAAAAGAAAGGGGAGAAAGAAATTGCATTGAAGTAAGAGGGGGCTAGAGAAATAAGGAGAGAGGGACATTATATTGAAGAGAACGGTGGAAAGATAAACGTTATTATTAAAGAAAAAGGGGAAGAGAAGAAACATTAAGTTTAAGAGAGAGGGAGAGAAAAATATCAAATTCAAGAGGGTTAGCCTCCATCGGGCTATCTTGCACAAGAAACAACACAACAGTACGTGGTCTTCCCCTTCGACCCTAATGGGTTATGGGTTTCGTGATCGTTATATTTTCCCTTATTCTTCCTTCAAATGTTTAAATATTAGGTTGGTGCAAAAATAATATCGTTTTTTGACGTAGTTTTTAACGTCAAAAAACGATATTATTTTTGCATCGACCTAATATATTTGCGTATTATACATTAATATGTACTTTTAATACTCACCTGGCTTATGTTAGAGGGTATCCACGAGACGAGGCTCTGCCGAAGGGTAGAGTCTCGTCTGGGGAAAGTGACTCTGTTTTTACGTGGTCTATAGGGAATTTTGCCCGAGCCTACGAGCTCGGATACCCCACTTTAAACTCGGCCTTGGGCTACATCTTCCTGCGTGCGGCAGCGGGTAAATAATTATACTTTTAAAAAACATATATCCGTTTTCAAAGCTATAATAGAATTCTCTACTCGATACAAGATAGTAAATAAAAGGTCATATTCAAATAGGCAACGAGTTTGTATTATGTTTTCGATTGACTAGTCAAAGTAATTTTTTCATCATTGCAAAAGAAGCGCGAATTTTTAGGATCATCAAAATGTGGCTTCAACAAGAATAGAGGTTCATAGGTCACAAAGCGAAGCCTTAGTTTCTTAGAACGAATAATTTTCTTATTCTTTTAGTAAATCTTGAATTATTTTCTGGTCACCACCGGAGAAGCACCTTTTCGCTACAACCTCCAAATACAGAAAATATTAGGTTGGTGCAAAAATAATGTCGTTTTTGACGTTCAACTTTATGTGAGAAAACGACATTATTTTTGCACCAACCTAATAATATTCTTTTGGAGGAATAACTCAAGAATCCCACAATGATCACAAGACAGCTCTTTGAGGACAGTTTTTGTTTGTTGTTTAGTCTTCACTGGTGAGAACAGAAGCCCGATGAGTTTTAAGAATGAAAAGAAAATACATTACAGTTCCGTGTAATTCTTGGGAACATTACAAGTAATTTCTATATTTCCTTTACTTCGTTTCCTTTCCTGTCTCCAGGAAAACCTCTCTGAAAAGTAACGGGACTGGCGTTACAAACAATTTATTTCGATTCCCCCCAAAAAAAGTAACCACCAAGTCTAATGAAATGTTTCCATCCTTCTCTGCACTGTTGGAAGGTTCTTCTTGGATATCCCTCAGCTCCGTCGTTACAGAACAGATAGTGTTCGTGGCTTCAAAACTGGTTCTCTTGATGTTCCTCTCGAACTTGGAGAAAACAAAAAAAGTCGCGCTGAGCAAGATCCAGTGATTAAGGGAGGTTGTTTCACTACGGCAAAGTTTTTCTCGGTCAGATACAGCTGGTTGCTCAGGTCATTGTGAGCAGGTGTATTGTCTCAGTGAAATCAGCCACGATTTTTTCTGCCTCAATACTTTCCTCTTCTCGGGCACTGAGCGAAGCAAACTCCACAGAATCTCATCGTAGACTTGCTGATTGATCGTTTGTCCCGGTGGTAAGCACTCACTGTGGTCAATCCCTCTCACTTCGATGAACAGATAAGTCCCATTACTTTTCAGAGGGGCATCACATATGATTAAATTTCTCTTAGTGGAACATGCAAATTTTAGGTTAATACACAGACGTCACATTTCAAGTACTGTTTCAGTGTCGGGATCCAAGTTATTGGTTTTAGCACCTCAAAAAACAAAGCAAGTAACGTTTCAGCGTCACTGAGCAGTGCCCTGTTTTCTTCAGTAATATTAAAATTACTCTCAAATGGGCACCTTACGTTGATTCAAATTTACTCTAGATCCCAATTGGAATTGATCGAGGCCAAAGAGGGGTTTGGGTTCTAGAGAAATATGCTAAGAATTATATGGACAGAGCGTGTGAGCAACGATGAGATTTTAGAGAAAATGCAAACAAGGAGGAAGTCTATAATTTACATATGGAAGAGGCAGCTGAAAGTGAGAAAAGAGGGCTTGGAGAATCTGATACTCACAGGTCGAATAGAGGGAAAGAGAGACAAGAGAAAGCAACGCATGTCATACTTAACGGGTAAAAGCAAGTGGATGACAGAACATGTCCTGGGGAAAATAGCAAAGGGGTAAAACTTATTGAGAACTACAAGAGATAGGGGGAAGTGCAGAGCTATGATCGCCTACGTCCTGAAGGGACACGGCACATAAAAATAAAATATCCGGTCCCTCTCTGAGTACCACTTCAGTAAGTACCTGGCTTCCGCTAAGCTCTATCTCTCCAAGAGGCAGATCAGATCCAAAATGGAGCATTACTGCCATATTTAGGGTGGAGCTGAGTAATCCCCACTTTCCACCTTCGACAGAGTTCAAAGCGTTTACGCGGCCTTGTAAGTGATGGATTTTTTACCATCCTACAGTCCATTTCCCACATTCGAAATGATGATAGCCTCTCATTATTCTTTATATTGTCATAACAGATGTTCGGATGAACTATATTTATTAATTTCATTAATACAGACCTTACAGACGTTATTTGATTAGATGGAATGAATGTTTTCATGTATTTGGTCAGTAATTCTACCGAAAGGTAGAATTACTGACCAAATATCAAATGGTACACAACGAATATTAATATAAATTGTAATGCATTCCTATAGTAAAATCATTTACAGTTCATTACTATAGTAAAATCATTTACAGTGTAACCCGGATATAAGAGATCCGGATATAAGAGAAGTCCGGATATAAGAGACTTCTTCTCCGGTCCCGACAACTCTCTTATATCCAGGTTACA
>OZ010585.1:98071036-98108536 GCA_963932145.1 Acanthosepion lycidas
AGGATGCAGTGTTAGGTGACTGTGGCTGAAGCCATAACATCGCGAACAAAATATTTAGATTTCGGCATTAAATAAACCATAGAGGTTGATATATTGCTAAATTAAATCAACCAACCAACGCTATAACTTTATTTTCCAAACATTTTTCGGGGTAAATTTAATAATGCTAAAGACCTCCTGGGGCAGTAAACGAAATAATTGTCTACTGTCTAATAATGGCTTGCTGCCGGCTTCTGAGTAAGTTTGCCTGCTACGGTGTCTAGATTATCCCTGTTACAAACAGCCGCTCAGGCAAATTTGTGTTTCTACAACTATTTCTATGTGGTTTATACTACAACTGGGCTGAACGGACCATAGTTACAATTACTCGGAGAGTGTTTACAGTAGATAGACAAGGCCATGACGCATAAAAAGCTCGTTTACAATGACGTGTGAATTCGTGCTCACACAACCCCTAACAGCTTCCGAGCATTCAATCCACCTAGTTTCAGTCTTGGCTGTCAACCTGTGGTATAATATTCCAACATGTCCTAACGACGCCTTTTGCTGTGATTGTCTTGCTAGGCCGGTAAAGTCAACACCTTGAAAAATCAACCACGGTGAGATTATAACTCTACTGTCATGGCCTGAACGATCTAACCACTCGCCGACGTATTTCTGTATGCTGTGGATAGGGTTCTATGTGTATGAGAACAAAGAAATACCTAATAATTTATTATGTAGCGATGACATCTTTTGATATTACAACATTTGACAATGTTATAATCAGATGAGATACTCAGAACTATCGTATTCAATGTAGGTATCGCTCGACAACATTTTTTTAATCATTGCGGGAAAAAATATTTTTAGGAAGAATTAATGCGAACATTTTAGACATTATGATACCCACATCGCAAAAAATACATACACCTAAATAGCTTTTAATATTTGTTGTCTATCTATAAGTTAACACAATTTTCAACTCCGCGCAATTTTTTATACTCACCAAGTATTTGTCGATTTGTATTACATGCATTTTTGTTCGTATTACTGTTAAAAATACTTTACCAAACTCGTATATCAATTTTGAATGGCCTATAATGGCACCTTATAGCGCTGTTTTGTCTAGTGCAATACTTTATAGGTAAGATTTCTAATCAGGGTATTCTCGCAAATATGAGCATGTAAAATTATTTTCCAAGTGTGAGGTTAGATAAGTAATGGTAATCTTATTTTAAATGCATGTATTTTTAATATACTTTTAAAGCTGACTTTTTTTTACTATGAAAATAGAAGCAGTCAAGTCATACTTGAAACACCCGCCAAATATATATATATATATATATATATATATATATATATATATAAATACACACACATACACACACGCACACAGACACACAGGCATATATATATATATATATATATATATATATATATATATATATATATATATATATATATATATATATATATACAGTGAGAGAGAGAGAGAGTGAGAGAGAAAGAAAGAGAAAATAATTTCTATAAAGTCAGTTTTAAAAATATTCCCTTCGACTTTTCTGTAAATATTATTTGTTTAATCTGTTTTATTCTTGGAAAATTCATTCTTTATGACTTTAAAAAAAATTATTCAGCTAAGAGCTGTCTCATTTTTTCCTTTTTGCACTGAAACTGAGCATTTCAACATAATTACTTGTGAAGCTCCTTTTCTTTACATTACAGACATATACACACACACAACAATCTTTATACTATCTCTATCTTTGAACATATATATATATATATATATATATATATATATATATATATATGTTTGTGTGTGTGTGTGTCTATTTATATGATGTTCTTTCTTTCACTTGTCTGTCACTCGGTATTCATTCTTTTCCCATCTTTTCTGCTGTCGACTTATCCGCATCATATTCCAAATTCATCTCATATTAGATACTGAACTTTTAAAAAATTTACTCGCCTCCATTTATTTTAGTACAGTGGAATTTTCTTAAAAATAAAATCAGAAAAAAACACAGCCAGACAAACAATGACACGAAACCTAAAAAGATAAGAACAAAAGAAAAAGAAAAAAAAAAGAATTAATCACATTATATCGATATTAAGATGAATGAAACGGTTTGAGAGTCATCGAAGCAATAATCTTCCCCCTCACTTCTTTAATCTCTTACTGCTTTATCGCTCACTCTCTCTAACATCATCCTATCTTCACTCCTGCAACCATCACTCTTCCTTGAATTCCGTCTTGTCTCCGCTTTCTCTTTTATTCTTTTGTCCTTTGTCAGCCATTTTCTTCCGTCTGAAAGCCACCATAGCTTACTTTCTCTCACTCTTTTCTATTTGGCACATTCATTTCTCTCTTTCTCTCCCACTATAATCATGTCAGTCAGTTTACATGTTTATTCCATTTGCCCTATAATCTGGTTTTATTCCTCACCGGTTTGAATAAAGTTCCTTTGTTTGAGAATGCCGCCAGATTTACTCAAGCATCCAATTTCGGCTTAAATTTTCCTCTTTGTCAGATTTCCGTAGCTGAAATTTATTCACATCATTTGAATTCGACTTGATTTTTCACTATTGCCATTTTTATTCTGTTTTTTTGTTTTTGTTTTTTTTTTTTTGACCTTTTCGCATTAATATGTTTCTTTGGAAATACAACTCCACCATTTTATCAGAAAGCTTTGTACTTGCCTACCTCTCATCCATTCACTCCAACACTTTTTTTAGCCTCTATAACTCTGGTGTCATTTTAAATTGAGGCCTTCCTTTTTTTTCCCATATACTGTGTCCATTTTGCTTGAAGTTCATTTTCTCTTGAGTTCAAATGAAAAATTGGACATTTTCCAACATATTTCAGGGAAACTTTCACTTTCTGAAATTATAGTTTGCAATTATCCTTTACTTTTATGGAAAAGCTGAAGACGTTAGTTCAAAATGGAGGACATGTTAATCTGACAATTTATTTTTCATCATATTGTGATATTTTTGCTTAACGTTTGTTTTTTCTTGATTTTAAAAAATAGACATTTTCTAACAGACCTCAGCGAAATTTGCAATGTCCAAAATTAGAGTTTTTATTTATCGTTTAGATATGTGGTAAACAGAGGCATCCATTTGAAAATAATGTTAAAGTGATAGAACACAACGTGGCCATTTGGTACTCTTTTCTTTTCGCATATTTTGGGAATTTTATTTAGTGTTGGTATTTCTTTATTTCAACAGAAAAGTTGGCATATTTATGTCATATTTCAGTAAAATTTTCATTCCCTTGGTGTTTCGAATCGTGGTCAAAGTAACCTGATATCTTTTTTCCAAATACTGTCATTATTTTGCATAAAGTTCCTATTTGTTTTCTTTTAAATGGAAACTTTGAAAATTTGTAACATATTTCATTGAAATTTTCATTTTTCAAAGTTAAATTAAATATCTGACTACATTTCTATATTTCTTATATCTGATTATATTTTCTAGTGTGAATGATATATGTCAGTCCATTTCAGGAAATATACACGAGAGGGACATCAACACAAAAACCTTTGAACCAATCTTCAGAAACAACAATAGACTGATTGGCTATTCTGGGTTCGGATTGAAATATCAATAAGGCTGAAACATACAACGGCTGAAACGTTGTGAATGTGAAAATAAAGCTGAAGACAGTGTTTATAAATAATAGTTTAAATTGTTAATATTAGTTTAGATATGGGAGGTGGACTGAACTGTGAACAAAGTCTGGCGAGAAGGGAAAACTATACAAGTCTTCTACGTAATGCCATATAGGATACAAATATAGAGTGAGAGAGCTGTGAGAGCTAACGCCTAAAAATGGTTTTCCACCAATAAACTACGGAACCCCCCATCAATTTTGTAAACTAAAATCTGTTACAATTTAATAATATATATATATATATATATATATATATATATATATATATATATATATATAGTAAGTCAAAAGTAATCGTGGCCGTAATATATATATATATATATATATATATATATATATATATATATATATAGTAAGTCAAAAGTAATCGTGGCCGTAATATATATATATATATATATATATATATATATATATATATATCGTAAGAATTTGCTATATTTATAAATGAAGAATATCCATTATAGGAGCTGGAGCGTTTATAGTTTTCGGCAATGTGATAATGGGAATTAACACTGCATAGTGACTTTCAGTTTCACGCTTCCTTCGTTTTCATGATCACAGACAAATTTGGAACAGACAATTGATATGCAATATCGTTTTACTTTTTCAAAATTGTATTTATATATCTATCCATGTATCTATCTATCCATCTATCTCAGTCTGTTTATATATATATCTAACACAATGTGTTCATATTTATCCATCTCAATCCATTCATATCTCTGTTCATATCTCTGTCTGTTCATATCTATCTATCTATCTATCTATCTATCTATCTATTTTGGTTCAGACGTTAAATACCGAGCCCTAAGTGTATGTGTGAAAAAATAACCCAACCCCTGAAATAAAAATATAGACGTGTTAATATTTTCAAAGTGTTATAAATTTTTTATCCACAATATTTAATCGTAAATTCTATTCTATTTTTTAACAATGATGTTCAGTAATGTTCACCGTTTACCTCAATGCAGGCAGAGGTTTAGAGAGTTTCAGGGAGGGAGCAAGATACCGGTTAACTCTAAACTTGGTCATTGTAGCATCCTCTTGGGAGTTGGTTCCACAAAACAGTTGTTCAAGGGAAGAAAATGTCCGTGTGTTAATTTACCAATGGAATATAAAAGGAATAAGGGTAGTTCGTTGCAATGGGCTTGGCATAGTGGGTCTTAGCCGTGGAATTAAGGAATGTAATTCGTTTGAATATTTTCCATAGAATTAGCGTTAGACTAGCAAGTGGTTTGCAAGGAGTCGTCTGTGGGATTGCTGTTGTAAAATGTGTGCAATCAGTGTGGTTAGGATTTAGGATTGTGTACGAAAAAATCTGTAAGTATATTCTCTTTAACTCGACTGTCTTCGCAAAAAAATTATTATCTAATTCCACGAGCTGATTAATGCAGTCACGTAATATCCTTCTACCTGACCGCAAAGAAAATGTTGATAAAGAATTAGTCAATATTGTTTCTTTCATAACTTCATTCGTTCGAAAAAGAACTCAATTCTTTCCTTATCTAAACGCTTTCACGTCCTTATTCTATTCCTTGATTAGTGGCTTTTGCATTAAAAAAGCTGACAGAGAAATTCATTTAAACACTACATTATTCTTTTGATTTACGTACCACATGTGATTTCCTCGAGCATCCTATCTCCATTTCAGTAAAATAATCAAATTGAAGACTGTCAAATCCAAGAAAAGTTTTCGGGTTTGTTTGTTTTTTTCCTTAGGATGACAAGAAAACAAGAAACGATGGCAACTGAAGCGTTACAAAGAAGGAAACAGTTTTAAAATGGAGATGATTGACTTCGATTGCATAGCTGCATAAAATAAACGAAAAAGCGCTATTCAATCTGGAGATAGCAAATTCTAGAATTTTTGAACATGAATTTTGTTTATATACAAGAAAAAGTCAAAGTAGTGAACGAAGTAATTCTAAATTCGTGCACAAATGACTTAAAAAGTTTCTCTACAACAAGAAATTAAAACGATTTAAAGGAATGAATCTTTTTTCAAAATAGTCTTATTAAAGCAATTAAAAAATATTTCTATATAATATGGGATCAAGAAAACAGGGTAAAGAGAAATGAGAAATATTCTATGTTTATTCGTATTGACTACAGAAGAATATATATATATATATATATATATATATATATATATATATATATATATATATATATATATATATATATATATATATTGTCTACAGAAGAATATATATATATATATATATATATATATATATATATATATATTTGTATTGTCTACAGAAGAATATATATATATATATATATATATATATATATATATATATATATATATTCTTCTGTAGACAATACGAATATATATATATATATATATATATATATATATATATATATATATAGTTATGGAAAACTTGGTAATCCGTATGTGTAATCTCAAGGATGATGAAATCCTGAGAGCTCAATGTAAATCCAGAGCTAATATTTTAAAGAAAAACAGACCACTTTAAGGTAGCATTATAATAATTTATTTCACCAGAGCCCTTTTAAAGGACGTCGGATCATCAAATAGCACTTCCAAAAATGAAACGGAAAATGAAATAAAAATTTATGGGGAGTGTAAGTTTTTGTAATTTAACAGAGAGTGTAAAAGGAGTAGTTTGAGAGACATGTAGAGTATAGGGAGAGATTAGATCATATCTCCCTCAAGCATACTTGGAAGTGATATATTGAAATGGGAAGGGAGAAGAGAGAAAAGAAAAAGGGAAAAGAAAGAACAGGGAGAGGAAAGTCTGTGAATATGAGATGATCCTATTGAAAATAAGTAGAGAAAATTTGTGTAAATTATTGAATAGGACATCTTTATATATATATATATATATATATATATATATATATATATATATATATATCAATTTATTCTTTATATAAGCCCAATTTAATATCATTTAATTTTATAAAACCACATCCCTTTAAGGCTAATATATTCAACTCTCCTCTTGCCATTGTTTCGAGCATTTCCTCTGAAACATCGAAATGCATAAATTCTGTATAAATTTTTCTATTGCTGTCAAAGCAAAATTTAAAATTTCTATTTCCGACAGGAACACAGTCTATACACCGGAGTTGAATAAGACTAATGTACTTCTCGTTGCCTGAATTAGATCTATGCCCCCACCATATGAGGTATCTTTGAATTTTGTTGTGTAATTTATATGCACTGTTATAAGGAATACATTGAGGTCTTTTTGTGCATCTGTTTTAATATTAGGTTGTCCCAAAAGTTCGTAAACACTTGCAAAATATTGCAAGTAATAACAAAAGCAACAAAAGTTATTCCTCAAAATAAAGACCATCATTTTCCAAGACTTTCTGCCATCGATCTGCAAGCTTTCGGATCTGGTGAAAGTACCATTCAGCCGGCTTCGAATCAAAGAATTCTTGACACGCTTCCTCGACTTCATCAAACGAGTCGAATCGGCGGCCCTTTAGAAAGTGTTGCATTGAGCGGAAAAGGCCGTAATCTGATGGAGCACAGTCAGGACTGTAGGCTGGATGTGGCAGAACCTCAACGGCGTCCAGCTCTTCAAACTTGTCTTTGGTCTTCCTGGCGGTGTATGGCTTGGCATTGTCCTGCTGCATCAAAGCGCGCTTTCGGTTGATCAGAGCCGGGTACTTTTGCTTTAACTTTTCGTAGACCTGCTCCAGTTGCTGACAGTAAAGTTCGGCACTGATGGCACGACCATTCGGAACCAACTCAAAATGCACGATTCTTTCAAAGTTCCACCAAACGCACATGACTTTCTTGCCGAATCGATCTTGTTTTGGAACCGACGGTGTATCTTGCCCTTTCTGAACCCATCGCTTGTCTCGATTGTGCTGGATTGTGTTGCATAAAAATTCAATTTTTCGCAAGTGTTTACGAACTTTTGGGACAACCTAATAATATTTAATATTACTAAAAACTACATGGAATATATAAAAACGAATTTATTACCTGTTAGTACACGTCTGTCATAATCCCATATATATATATATATATATATATATATATATATATATATATATATATATATATATATATATATATATATATATATAATATATATATATATATATATATATATATATATATATATATATATATATATATATATGGGCATATGACAGACGTGGTTAGAATGTTCGCTTTCCATGAAACCTGGATTCGAATCTCAGAATCGATTTGTCATGAAGATATTGATGTTATCGCCCTGGAATGACGGCCCCTGCAATCGGAATCTTTGCAACTTCAACTGTCGATCATGCCAGATGATACGCTGGCTGCGAGAAACTGCAACAGGTCAGATCAGCATAGTTCCAGTATAAACCAGAAGTCGGCTCTGCAGAGAGGGCGGGGGTGAAGAAAAGCTCAAATGTGATTTAGCATACTATGTGGGGTGAGAACTTTAAGATTTCAAACATGTGAACCATTCCCAAATTTGAAGATATTTCAAGAAGGTAATATCTAGACAATATCGATTCAAGGTGATGTACACAGGACTCGGCAAAGCTGGGAAGAGCCCCAAAGCCATAGTGCGTGTTGACGCAAGACATGCGAGATAAATTGGGCAGATATCGGCCATGTTCTGTAAAATGGCAGGAAGCTAAAAAAAAATAGTAGGTTTTGAATAAATGTGCCTGTACGATGGTCGACAAAAGACATAAACTAGCCAACCTATTAAGTGGGTGTGCTCGGGAACACACACACACACACACACACATACATACATATACATTATGAAATGGCCTGAACATAAATCCGAGAATTACTTTAATATAATTCTTTTTATACGTTCTTTTTATATAAACAAATATTTAAGTAAATGCTCTGTTTATAATAAACAGTATTAACTACAATTACCGGCCTGAATGTCCCAAAAATCGTAAAGAAACATAGTGTCCTCCGACAACAATCGAACCTGTATCCTTCACGGAAACGTCATATAGTCTGACGTGCTCTGCCATTTAGCTATAGAAGAAGCTATATATATATATATATATATATATATATATATATATATATATATATATATATATATGTGTGTGTGTGTGTGTGTGTGTGTGGGTGTGTGTGTGTACATATATACTTATAATATGATATACATATTTATATATATATATATATATATATATATCTGGGTGTGTGTACATATATACTTATATTATGATATATATATATATATATATATATAAATATAAAAGTGAACATAGAAGTCAACACTTAGAGGCGACAGTCTGTTTCATGCTATATGCAATCGTCAAGCCACGTGTGCTGTTATTTTTCTCGGCTATTTATATATATACGGGTTAGTGGTGCATTGTGGGTATTCTATTATGGCGGTTATTTCACCGGAAGTCGTTTGTTTATCTATTTAGGTCAAATTATATTGCTTGTTTTTATTTTTGTTTCGTATTTTATTTATTTATTTATTTATTAACGTAGTAAAAATTTGTTTATATCACTTATTTAACAGTTTTGTTTTGGTTTGGGAATTTAATTAAAACTATTTGTTCAGTTTTGGGGTTGATTGTTGTAGTTCATTCTAAGTATTATTTTGGCGGGAACAGTTTTTAATTGATTATCTTTATTTGGGATTGGTTTGTTTATTTATTTACTTGGATGAATTTAGGTTAATTTATTTTACTTGTATATTTTCTCTTTTCGGTTTTTAAGTAACATAGTATTTTTTTATGTTTTATTTCTATTTTTTTTTTTTTTTTTTTTTTTGTTATTTTGTTATTTTTGCTTATTATTTGTTTGTTTTTATTTTATTTTTTCCGTTTTTTAATTTTTTAGGTTACGTAGTAAAAATTTATTTTCATGTCTGCATTTTGAGATGAGTTCAGATCTTTTGTTTAATAATTTATTTTGGTCGGGAAAAGTAATGATAGCTATTTTTTCCTCCGAGCAAAGTTTGCAAGTTTTTGATTGGTTATTGTAGGCTGATGATTTTTTCCTTATCTTCCAAGATATTTTTGGTGTGATGTTCGTTTTGTTTTTAATTTCCCAGATATACTTAGAAAGCATTGTACTGTTTGCATATTTACTATTTGTGAAAGATGTTTTGTGTGTATAATTTCTTTGTTTCCAGGGTCCTTCAGTTACTCCTATGTATACTTTTCCTTCATTATCTGGTGATTTTATCGTGGCTTGGTATATTACGTTGTTTTGTAAACAATTTCCGTTTAAGGGACATTCGTTCTTTATTCTGCAGTTGCACGTGGGTTTAATTTGTTCGTGTGGTTTGTTGATAATTTTCCTATTGTGCTTTTTTATTATTTGTGCCATGCTCTCGGTGCAGCTGTAGCTGATTTTTACAGTGTTTTTGTTGAATATCTTGTGTAAGGTGCTTGATTCTGGGAAGTGTTTGTGTAAGAGTTTGAAGAATATTTTCCCTACGTTTGTTTTTACGTTCTTGCTGTACGGTGGGTTGAACCATATGATATTTCTTCTTCTGTTGGCCTTTTTTGTATTCTGTGGTGAGTATGTGAGTGTTTCTGGGAATCCGCTATCTTTTAGGGCTGTTTCATAGTCTTTCTTAGCTTTGTTAAATAGGGATTCATTGGAGGAATTGTCAGAGAGCCTGCGGTTAATCGATTTTGGTATCTGTTTCATTATAGAAGGTGGATGGTTGGAAGATGTGTGTATGTAGAGTGGTTTGTCATTAGGTTTTCTATATGGTTTATGTGTGCCTTCTCTTAGGTTGAAGGTAACATCTAGAAAATCTACTTCGTTTAGGTTAGTTTTTATATCTATGTCGAATCCGTTATTTTTAAAAATCTTTATTATTGCTTTTCTAGTTTTGTCTGTGTTTTGTTTGTTACAGTTTCTTAAGATTATGAGACCATCGTCCCTGTAGAGTCCTGTGTCATTTCTATCTATTATTTTGCTCAGTTCGTTTAGTAAGTAAATGCCTATGATTTCGCATGCTTCTGCACCGTCAAAGCTTCCCATTGTAGTGTCAAATATCCCATCTCTCTTTATCCATGCTTCTTCATTGTGGAATAATAGTGATTTACGGGAGTGCTTAATGATGTTGATTTCGCTTGGTTGTATTATTACTTGTTCCTGAGCTAAGTTGATGGCCTTATCTAGCATACGTTCTGTTATGGATGGGTAAAATTCTTTTATGTCTAATTGTAAGAATTGGCAGTTTTGTTTGTTATTTATGCTGTGGAACCAGTCAATAGTTGTTTTCGTATTTTTCCACTGGTTTACTCCTAATTTCTTCCTAAGTTCAGAATTAATTCTTTCTAGTATTGTTTTACTTATTTTACCTAGTTCACTTTTGGCTGGGTTTATGAGTCTACATGCAGGATTGGTTTTGAAATTTTCTTTATGGTCTTTTAGTGTGATAAAGGCTCCTGCCTTGCTAATACAACTTATTCGGTCATCCCAGAATCAAGCACCTTACACAAGATATTCAACAAAAACACTGTAAAAATCAGCTACAGCTGCACCGAGAGCATGGCACAAATAATAAAAAAGCACAATAGGAAAATTATCAACAAACCACACGAACAAATTAAACCCACGTGCAACTGCAGAATAAAGAACGAATGTCCCTTAAACGGAAATTGTTTACAAAACAACGTAATATACCAAGCCACGATAAAATCACCAGATAATGAAGAAAAAGTATACATAGGAGTAACTGAAGGACCCTGGAAACAAAGAAATTATACACACAAAACATCTTTCACAAATAGTAAATATGCAAACAGTACAATGCTTTCTAAGTATATCTGGGAAATTAAAAACAAAACGAACATCACACCAAAAATATCTTGGAAGATAAGGAAAAAATCATCAGCCTACAATAACCAATCAAAAACTTGCAAACTTTGCTCGGAGGAAAAAATAGCTATCATTACTTTTCCCGACCAAAATAAATTATTAAACAAAAGATCTGAACTCATCTCAAAATGCAGACATGAAAATAAATTTTTACTACGTAACCTAAAAAATTAAAAAACGGAAAAAATAAAATAAAAACAAATAAATATACTAATAAGCAAAAATAACAAAATAACAAAAAAAAAAAAAAAAAAAAAAAATAGAAATAAAACATAAAAAAATACTATGTTACTTAAAAACCGAAAAGAGAAAATATACAAGTAAAATAAATTAACCTAAATTCATCCAAGTAAATAAATAAACAAACCAATCCCAAATAAAGATAATCAATTAAAAACTGTTCCCGCCAAAATAATACTTAGAATGAACTACAACAATCAACCCCAAAACTGAACAAATAGTTTTAATTAAATTCCCAAACCAAAACAAAACTGTTAAATAAGTGATATAAACAAATTTTTACTACGTTAATAAATAAATAAATAAATAAAATACGAAACAAAAATAAAAACAAGCAATATAATTTGACCTAAATAGATAAACAAACGACTTCCGGTGAAATAACCGCCATAATAGAATACCCACAATGCACCACTAACCCGTATATATATAAATAGCCGAGAAAAATAACAGCACACGTGGCTTGACGATTGCATATAGCATGAAACAGACTGTCGCCTCTAAGTGTTGACTTCTATGTTCACTTTTATATTTACACACGCTCTATCTCTGATATTGAGCACTTTATTCCATAAATATAGCACACCTTAAGACTATATTTCTTTATATATATATATATATATATATATATATGTATATATATATATATATATATATATATATATATATATAAAGTATATATAAGCGCAAGTGTGCGTGTATATATGTGTGTGTATGCGTGTGAATGCGCACGCTTTGGTATAAAAGGCTAAAGGAAGTCAGATCGCGATGTCATTAATTGATAATCCGAGACACAGTTTCCTAATCAGGTCAGCAACGTATGAATGACGCCACAGATGACATTTCCCGCCATTTTATCGCCCCGCCTTCTTCCTTCCTTGATGGATTGAATGGTGACTGTGGCAAATTTTTCCAAATTCCCACGAACCAACCATCTTTAGAAACGTTATTAGCACAGTTTAAGGCAGCCTGACACCAGTCCTCTTTTTACTTGTGTCACGAAACACAGACTCTTAACAGACAGATTGCTTCGTACGCATTATCTTCCCAATGCTAGTAGGTTCAAATTCAAGCAAATCCAGTATTTCAAATGCTCATTTTCAAATCAGAAACCCTCTATACTTTTGTTACCGGGTATTTTAACGTACTACGAGAATAGTATTTCAAGTCTCGAATAACATTTTAAAATATCTTCATGTATAGATTATTGATAAAGCTGCAAAACTTTCTCATCATTTTCGGGCTGCCTTCGGAAATAACTCTTTCAAAAATTTCCTTGAAATTGAGCCTTATGGCTCCATTATGATTATCAAACAACATCTAAAATGGTCAGTAATTCGACGGGTAACGACGCCGGTATACAAGGTGATGTATACTTTGATGTGGGCGTTTGGTGTAAGGGATGATGGCTCGGAATTTTTAAGGGTAGAGTCAAAAGCAGTCAGGTTCGTTATATTTACTTACGCGCAAATACTTTTCTCAATGATATGAATCCACCGCTTCTCCCCAACTATGGTAATAGGACCTATACCATAAAACCATTATTATTGTTTGTAAAACAGTCGAAAAGTTCCGTGAATAGCAACTATGATGAAGACATTTTCTGAATAGCAATGCGTATCATAATGATAATTTCTCATCTCAATATATATATATATATATATATATATATATATAAGTATGTGTGTGTGTGAATGCATCCCAAGTAAGGTGGTAACGCCACTAAGACGCATGGAGCTACTTGGAAGGAAAGAGTAGAAGAAAAAATTAGAAAGATCTGGAAACCGAATCCTAAACAGGAAAAAGGGACAAACCGCTACTCCTGTTCAAAAGTCCGAGGGTCATTGTGAACAGATTTGGGCACAACTTTTTGGGTTTTATTTAATTTATGTATTTTCTTTCTTTGAAGACGAGCAAAATTTCATTCAGATTTTATTTATTAATTTTTCTATGGCTCCAACAATGTCTGTTATTGGTTTCCGGATGTATTTTGAATAGAGTTTTCTAATTTCTTCTGTGCATTGTTGGCTTCTATGATAAATCTTTGTGTCAGAGTTTATTCATCATGTTTTGTTCCTGGTTTGGCAGTTTTTGTTTTTTTTCCGTTTCTGTTGTCGAAATGATGGCTAGATCATGACGAAAACGATACATCACAAACTGACGCGTGAAGTCTTCCTTTTTATTCGTTTCTCTCCACAACATCCTGTCTTTTGTAGCACTAAATAAGGCATGGATTTTTGTTTTCTCGCCTAATCCATTTTCTGCCAACCATTTCCACAGCTTCCTTAGTTACGATCCTTGCTGTTTACCTCTGGTATCCTTGCCTCTATTATGTGAGTCTCAAAATCTCCATATGATATTTAGTCCTTTCTTCTCGCTTTCTTTAATTGGCCTCTTCCTCTTGCTGACAACCATACATTCTGTCTTCTTACAATTGAGGTTTAGTCCTTTCTTCTCTCTTTCCTTTACTTGGCCTCTTCCTCTTGCTGACAACCTTTTTCCTTTAATTTATGTTTCTGTTACCAACATTGTGTCACCTGCATATCTTCTATTGTTAAGATTGTGGTTGCCAATAATGAATCTTGGTAGGACTTCTATTTCCTTCAGCATCACCCCTGAAAAGATTTGACTAGCCTCGATTGTTTATGTCCTTTCTAAAGCTTTAGATATCTGGAAGGCTTTTGACGGGACTTAGCACGCTGGTTATATACGCAAGCTCCAGTGCTGCGATATTATTAGGCGATTGTTTAATTTAATCCAATCGTTTTTATCAAATAGTAAAATGAAAGTCGATTTGAACGGACTCACTTCTAGGTCATTTCACACAAACGAGGTACCCTATCAAGGCTATATCTTGAGTGCTACGCTGTTTCGTAACTTCCATCAATGATGTTCCTCATATCATCAGTTCCCAAGTAGGCATTTATGCTGATTACACTACAATTTACTCCTGTCTCAATAGCAAAACCATCAGAGCTGACAAAGTAAATCTCGTTGACGGCCTTGAAAAATACCTCCAATCAATTTTTAATTGGGACAGGAAATGGCTTGTAAATTTTAACGCCTTCCAGACATAACTGCTCCTATTTAACCAACACAGACAAAATTATCTGCCTGCCGTCAGCATAGCTAACGCTATGCTCCCGGAAAACAACACATACACCTTCATAGCTTCAGGATTTCAACTAAATTAAAGTGCAGCAACTACATCGATTTAGTAAATGCAACTACTCTAAGTAAAGTTGGGGTCACGGTGTATTGTCAGAAAATTGTCCCCGAAAGAATCTATCTTGCACATTTAAAAATCTACCATTTGAATACTGCTGACATATCTAGTGTGCTTCTCCTGCTATTCATGTTGATGTTCTAGACAAAATCCAAAAAAGTATCTCTAATGTAATCGATGCTGACTTGACATCTCGACTTCAGTCACTTTCGCACAGACGTTATGTAGCTTCCCCTGTCTTTTCTATAAATATTTTCATGGCAGCTGGCCTGATGAGATTTTCTTTTGTATTGTGCCCCGACTACATGAACGTGCTACTAGATTGGCATTTAGCCTGCTTACTGCTAAAATAGCTAAATGCAACCGCCACTTCTACTCCAACAGTTTCTTTTCTGACACTTTCCGTCTGTAGAACTCCCTTCCGTTGAATTACTTCCCAATCAATCTACAAAGATTTAAATGCAACATCAGCCAGTATTTTCTGTCTTCTTGAATCCTGTTAATCTTTTGTCTTTTCTTCAATCCTCCCTATACACGGTTTTTTCTCTCCCTTTCACCCCTTCTAAACTCCTGTGTACAAGTGGTTTTGCTTATGAATATGAATAAATGCAAACACTATGAAAAGATACGCTAAAATATATTAGGTTGGAGCAAAAATAATGACGTAATAATGTCGTTTTTTGACGTATTTTGTAACGTCAAAAAACGACATTATTACGTCATTAATTTTAATAGGTTTTCATTATTTTTTAATTTGGTTTACGTTGTAGATTCCGGGTTGAAATCCGGTACCAATAAATAACAAACGCCAGGAATTAATATATGAAAATAATGTATTAACGTAAAAATACAAACTGGTAAAGCAAGTTAGTAGTTCCAAGAATACGGGTTAGTAGCAAAATATATATACAGTCTTTGGTATTGAAGTATCGCTGGATGACTTCTTACTGAGTCTACGTGCTCACCCACTGTGACTCCTACAAGGCTGTTACCTCACCTTCACTCTTCCGGTTACCTACAACCTTTTACTCTGTCACTCTCGTCTCGACTCGACTCTTCGTCTTGCTCTGTTGAGTCTTCACGTAGCCGTAGTATATATATATACTCGGTGAGGCCTTTTGTATAAAAAGGGGTGGACCCCTCAACAGATTAAATTAATTTTTATTACAAATAAACGCTAATTGCTTATTGTACTCAATTCTTAATATCAGCCAATTATCAGATTAAAAAAAAACACAAAAAAAACTGTAAAACCCGCAGGAAATGGGAGTACTGTTAAGCAGAGGGTAATGAATTTCAACAATGGCGAAAGCGATGTGTGTGGCAAACCGTGTTTACGAGCGCGGCATGTGGGCTCGAAAATAAATTGGCAACGGTTTTAACTGCAAAGGAAAATAATCCTAGACGCTGTAAACTTGAACTTGCCATTGATATTAAAATGCTTCCTGTAACTGTTGTAGTTCCTTTGGAAAGAAACATGAGAACTTATTTTCGGATATTACTAACCTTTTCCCATATTCCTTTTTTTTCGTCTCTTCGTCTTAATCTCTGTCTCTCTCTCAATATCTTTTGCACACATAGTTATATATATTCACACACACACACACACACACACACACACACATATATATATATATATTGGGGCGATAAAAAGAAAAGTAATGTCACCAAAGCGCTATAAGTTATAAGCAGATACTATATAAGGATGACGATATCTGGACCAAGTTTGAAAAGCTCGGAATTATTCATTTAAATTGCTGGATTTTATTACGCATCTTGGTCATTTTGAGCTTAGAAATCGTTTTTTGGCTATCAATAATAAGGATAAATAATAAAATTAACATCGTTTAGTATTCTTTAATAAAATTAAATAAATTATTTAATAAAATTTGATAAATCTAGTCTGCTTAACAATCTTTCTGTCCACATACCCGTGTTAGCTTCTTTGAGAGTCAATATTTTTATCAATGTTTTTATTCATCGAAGTAATTAAACATTGAACTGTAGATGGAGTTATGTTGCTGTTCACATTCATTATTTGTTGTTTCTTTTCTTTTCTTTTGCTGTATTGCTTTCCTCCTTCATATAGCTTCTGCTTGACAATTCCCCAAAAAGGTTCTCAATGCAGTTTGAGGTGTGGAGATTGAGGCAGCCATTCTATAAATAGTATGCTTTTGAATCCTTTTTGCTCTAGAAAGGCTTTTGTTAACTTAGCTGAATGCGATGGTCTATAGCCTTGCATGAAAATCAACTTCGATTTGGACTTTGTGATTTTTTATTCTAGATATGAATTTGAGTTAAAAAATTTGACGTATTCATTTTCTGTTCATCTACGAAGAAGGATCCAACGATGGTACCACCTGTCATTGCTGTCCAGAACATAAGTCCACCTCCACCTTGCTGACATCTGAAGCGGGTTAGGTCTATACTGTCCTCCACCAAATACCGTCTGGCGATGGCGTCAGGACCATCGAGTGTAGCTCGATATTTATCAGTGAATAAAACGAAGCTGAAATTTCATGTAGGCATTTTCCCATTAAATTATTTTCCTAATATCAGCTTTTGATAAAGAAGGGCTTCATTGGACTTTAAAAAACCTTTGCAAATTCATTCAAGATATTATTCCTTGTAGCTCCGTTCGTTCTTGAAATATCTTCTTGCTAGATCCAAAAGTGTTATTAGATGGTCCTCTTGCTTTGTTATCTTGCGTTTAACAGCATTAGATCTTTTTTACGGGTACAGTTGATGTTAGAAATCGCTATCTTGATCATCCGCACGTCCCTAATAATCAGTTTTGCATTATCGCTTGCAATAACCCATTCTGCTAATATATTTACAATTTTCTTTTTTTCTTCTTTACATAAATATTTTTCTTATCACTTTCTGATGTTTTCTATTGTCTAAAAAAATAAGAAAATCAAATCTATTACGTCAAGAGCAGCGGTAAACTGTCGTTGCGTAATAGTCTTATCTATTAACATCCGACCTCATATCACAATATCCACAATAGCTTCGACAAGGAACACATTGGGAGAGTCAAATGCCCGTTAGACCTCGTAACTGCCCAATGGTCAAACTTCTAGTTAATCAATCTCCTTTCCAATGAATACTTCAGTTATAATCGACGTTTTAATGATTTGCATAATAGCGTTATCCGAACTGCATATATATTGTCGCATAGAAGTTCTATTGCAGAACATCTAAAAGATTTCTGTCAAACTTCACCATACAGGGAAATACTTGTTGATAACAACATTATACTACCTAACCAATTGATTTTTAAAAATCACCATCAAAAGGAAATACAGATTTTATCACAGTTACAATAAGTTTGTCTTTGTAAGTTACCGTTAAGGATGATCATGGAGAAAACCGAAAATACTTGGGTAGGAAAAACACTACGCCGACCTCCTTGATGAATTTGTACTTTTTTCCTATATTAAAATTAATAAATGAGATTTATTTGTATTAAATCAATTTTTTCTGTTTCCGTTACATAATTGGTTATTATGCATCCGTGTACAATTAATTATATAGTAAATATGTTTATTCATTAGTTGGAAATACAAAAATTTATGTGTACGAATATTTGCTCCCATCGCTCTGTGTGTACATACATATACATACATACACACACACACAGGCACACATACACACACACACACACACACACACACACACACACACATATATATATATATATATATATATATATTGTCCAAGAAACAGATTTTTACTATATATATATATATATATATATATATATATATGTGTGTGTGTGTGTGTGTGTGTGTGTGTGTGTGTGTGTGTGTGTGCGCGCGCGCGTAAAGACGACTGGGAGGGCACTACGATTAAGCCTTTTATTTAAGTTTTCTTGTGTTTGTACATGGGTTTTCTTTTCTGGATACATTGCGTCCAGAAAAGAAAAGAAAAATCTTCATATCCGAACGCTTTTGACTATTCTTTTAATCATTATCCAGGACGATATCTAAGTGAACAGGAATAGTTTTTTTTTTTTTCAAACATGCTCAACCCCCTGCGTTCCTGTTCATACAAGTAATAAATAAAAATCGCAGTGCCTTGTCAGTCGTCTCTGACGAAAAATTTATAAAAGTGTGATTGCTACCCAAATACACGATATATATAAGTGTAGTTCAATTTATAATTACATGAATCATTCATACAAAAAAAAAAAACAAATATAGAGGTTAATGATTTAATTGGCGAGAATACATCTTCGCAAACAATTTCAATAAAACCTTATGCAACTGGAATTTATAAACAGGGATCATATCATTCATATACAGGTTCGGAGTTTTGTTTTTGTTTTTTGTATGAATGATTCATGTAATTACACACACACACACACACACACACACACACACACACACATATATATATATATATATATATATATATATATATATTATAAATTAAGTGGTTTAAAATATATTTTTTCACTACACAGTAATAACTACGTTTCAAAAATGGAAGCTAAAAACTTCAAATTTAATTTTGTAATTTAATTAAAAACATTAGTTCCATTTCATCTTCAAGCGAATATTGGAGTAACTTCTTTTTTAAATTTATACAAGTGTACAAGTAGGAAAAAAATGTCGAAATAAATTTTGCCGTTAACAATAAAATTAAAAAAAAAAACCAGACGACATGCGTTTGACGGATGTCAGAATTCGTTGAAAAATAAATCCCTACGCTCCCTAAACTTAACCCCTTTTACGAACGTAAATAATAACTGATACAACAAAGTTAATAAACATGAACACGCTACCACCCCTTGTCTGAATGAGTGGATTTCTCTGTATCCTTGGAAACAGTAAATTATGAATATGTGTGTGTGTTTAAAACTCAGTAAATAGTAAAATGAAGTTGAAATGCAGCTGGCGTGTTTAAGAATATTTAGTCAGAGTAACTTTACCCGTTTAAATGTTCTATGACTTTCCGACGTTATTAAAGTCAGACTAAAAGACTTATGGCTCTGCCATATATCTCGCAACATATAACTGTGATGCCAGCAAAATAACTCTTAAAACATTATAATCGCATTTTCAATTTCTTTTACCTATATTTTTCGCGTGTGGGATATATAAAAAAAAACATTTTATCTATCTAAAGATAGATAGATATATAGATAGATATGAACAGACAGTGATAGATAGATAGATAGATAGATAGATAGATAGATAGATAGATAGGAACAGACTGAGATAGATAGATAGATAGATAGATAGATAGATAGAGAGGAACAGACTGAGATAGATAGATAGATAGATAGATAGAGAGGAACAGACTGAGATAGATAGATAGATAGATAGATAGATAGATAGATAGATAGATAGATAGATAGATAGAGAGGAACAGACTGAGATAGAGAGATAGATAGATAGATAGATAGATAGAGAGGAACAGACTGAGATAGATAGATAGATAGATAGATAGATAGATAGATAGATAGATAGATAGATAGATAGATAGATAGAGTGGAACAGACTTAGATAGATAGATAGATAGATAGATAGATAGATAGATAGATAGATAGATAGATAGAGAGGAACAGACTGAGATAGATAGATAGATAGATAGATAGAGAGGAACAGACTGAGATAGATAGATAGATAGATAGATAGATAGATAGATAGGAACAGACTGAGATAGATAGATAGATAGATAGATAGATAGATAGATAGGAACAGACTGAGATAGATAGATAGATAGATAGATAGATAGATAGATAGATAGGAACAGACTGAGATAGATAGATAGATAGATAGATAGATAGATAGATAGGAACAGACTGAGATAGATAGATAGATAGATAGATAGATAGATAGATAGATAGATAGATAGATAGATAGATAGGAACAGACTGAGATAGATAGATAGATAGATAGATAGATAGATAGATAGATAGATAGATAGATAGATAGATAGATAGGTAGATAGGAACAGACTGAGATAGATAGATAGATAGATAGGGTCAGATTTTGGTTAGTGGCTCTATGTTTATAACAAGTATTTGTCATTTGCCTTTTTTATGTAAAAATCCTTGTCTGTGAGATGTTGTAATGTATTTCGTTGTTGAGTTACGTATTTTTACGCCCGTCTTTCACTGTTCGTCCCGAGGTAAGGAAATGTACTTGGACGCTGATTTTCAAGAAAAGCGTACCTTTGGCCACTAAAAGACTGTTACTGTTCACTCGTCTTTTCCCCGTCTATCTCTGCATTCATTTATTCACGAATTTCTTTTCAATGCACAATATTCACTATCTATCTATTCCTATCCCTCCATGTCACTGTATATGAGCTTGTGGCATTGTTTGTCGGCCCACTTGTGTGTCTATTTGAGTGTCCTTTCTGCTTTCGGCTTAAAATACACTACACACCCGAAAAGATTTATTTACTCCATGTTGATTCCAGATCACAATGATATTTGATTTAATAAATAAATTGCAATTTATGACCAGTATATTTTGATTTCTGTTTGCTATAAATATGATACCGATATCAATTGATTTTTCCCCTTCTAAACAACACAGAGGAATAACAAAAAACATTTGTGGTTTCTCGTTTTTTTATCGATCCACAATAAATAATTGTGTTTTTTTTTTCTCTCTCAGAACTCACCAATTCTTAGCACAAAATATTGTCAAACGTTTACCGTCCTGCAGTTTCTTTTGTATGTTCCAGGATACGGGACATTTGAAAACAGCACACTTCTTTCTTTAGTCATAAACCCGAAATTACTTTCTCAACAGAAACGAAAGAAATATCTGTAATTCTATCGATTCTGAGATGGCATTTCAGTCGCCTTTCTACCGCCATAACTTCTCTCTCCCATCTTTTTTCTCTAAATATTTTTCATGGTAAATGTTATAATGATATCTTCTACTTGGTGCCTAGACCGTATGAGTTTAAGCGTAATACTAGATTGGTTGTTAGGTCTCATCGTTTTAATGTTGAAATAGCTAGATGTATATTATAGTTTTATTCTAAATGTTTCTTTTCATTGTCTCTTCCTATTTCTTGCTTACCTGAAACCTAGAATCTTCAAAAATTTAAATTCAACACCAACCGTCATCTGTGATCCTGAACCTGTTCTTTTATTGTCCTTTCTCCTAACTAAATTCCTCTCATTCAATTCCAATCCCTGTAACCTCTTGCATCTTAGTGGCATTAACGCCTTCTTTGTGATGAAATTATTTAAAAAATATTTTGATTAGAGTTTTACTTACAGAGCTTAATTTATTAACGTCTAAGTCCAGCACAGAGAGGCAGTCTGAGGTTTCTATTGATTACGATAGTTAATATTTTCTCTTCTTCTTTATGTGCGTGTCCCCTCAGGGAGGTATGATATCCGTTGTTCTCCTCTATCCGTTTGTCCCTCTTGCCATCTGTCTCGTGAGTATTACATTTTCCAAGCCCTCCTTCCTCATTATATACCCCAGAAACATACAACTGTCTCTTTTTGATGTTAAGTATTAGTTTCCATTTTGTTTCCATTTTCTCTAAAGCCTGGACTCTGCTCACATTTTCGGTCCATTGTATACTCAGCGTCCTTCTGTAGAACCACCTTTCTGTTGGTTCAAGTCATCACATTATCAATGAGGTGATCGTTCAGCACTCACTGTCATAGAGGAGGAAGTAGCAGCTTAGTACTCTTTCCTTGTTTCTAGCGAAATTATTTTTTCTATTTATTAGGCCTCTGATAGCTTTTAGAATACTTCCTTGGCTATCTGAACACGCCTTCGGATTTCGGTGTCACACTTACGGTCCTATGTTACAACACTTCCCAGATATTTAAATTTCCACGCGTAAGAACTTGAAAATCGTCGCTATCTACTAAACTTAGTTCACCATTAAACAAAGCCAGAAACGTGACGTAATCAAAGGAAATGGTGGAAATATCTATATGGAACATCTAGACTCATCTGCTTATTACTATTCCATGGCAAATTTTATACAGTATGGGGAACATGATGAGAAATATGGCCTGGAGAATTTAACACTCACAAGGACAAACTGAAAAGCTGAGAGACAAGGGAAGAGCAAGTAACCTACTTAACGATGTTGTGACAGAACATCCAAAAATGAAAGCTGATAAAATGTCAAAAGCTGTATAGAGCAACAAAAGACGAAGTCGTGGAGACCCATAATCGCCTACGTTATGACAGGACATGGTATGAAAGATGTCCCTGTTTTAATTAGAAGTCAAGCACCTGTTAAAAAATATGCATTTCAAGGGATGATGTTTGTACACTGTAATAAGGGACGGCCTCTGTACGAGTGTTTTAATTTTTTTTTTGTGATGCCGGTGGGGAGGGGGGTAAGGATTTTACCAGATCCAGACCCATCCGCTCGACATCCTCACCAGAATCCAACGGCAGAATTAGAACTTTTTGGTCGATAGAGGTACAATTGGACTGAATGTTCAAACTAAACTTCAATTAATGCCCTTTCTCGAGCCTTCCGACATGTGTCCGACTTCAAAGTATTCCTTTTACTAGACTGCCAGCTACCCACAGCAAGAGAGCTCTCTCTGCGTTGCTATTTAACCCATAACTGAGAGAAGTTGGATTCATGCCTTTCTCTAGGTATTACTGCTAGGTGAATGCAACGAATCCACTCATCTTTATTTGTTCATTATAGCCGGATTTCAATTCATGTACATTGGTGTGTATCAATTTAAACGTTAATTTTAGTGGATACACATATTTGAATAGACGTTTCGTTTGTTTATTAAACAATATCTTTATTCATTTAATGTTGCAATAACCATACGAACTGCATATATATTGTCGCATAGAAGTTCTATTGCAGAACATCTAAAAGATTTCTGTCAAACTTCACAATACAGGGAAATACTTGTTGATAACAACATTATACTACCTAACCAATTGATTTTTAAAAATCACCATCAAAAGGAAATACAGATTTTATCACAGTTACAATAAGTTTGTCTTTGTAAGTTACCGTTAAGGATGATCATGGAGAAAACCGAAAATACTTGGGTAGGAAAAACACTACGCCGACCTCCTTGATGAATTTGTACTTTTTTCCTATATTAAAATTAATAAATGAGATTTATTTGTATTAAATCAATTTTTTTCTGTTTCCGTTACATAATTGGTTATTATGCATCCGTGTACAATTAATTATATGGTAAGTATGTTTATTCATTAGTTGGAAATACAACAGATCAAAAATTTATGTGTACGAATATTTGCTCCCATCGCTCTGTGTGTACATACATATATATACATACATACATACACATATGAATATTAACGAACTGAATATTCGAGAAAGGTTATTAAAGAAAATCTTATTAAAGAAAATGTTTCGTGCGCTTCGGCTGGAAACGATTCACGAATACTCAGGCCGGTAGGTGAACATAAATAAATATACTGTTTAATAAATAAAGGGAGCTTCTACTCAAATAAGAGTATCCACTAAAATAACTTTTAACTTCATACAAATTTGTGGGATTAATAAAAATGTATTCTAAAATAAATGTCCACTGGTGAAATGACTAGTTGTTCAGTAAAGACAAATTGGAGAGCAGAGTTCGAACCATGCTAGTTACATTCATTTAGGAAAGGTATAAATCAATCTTCTCCGCCCCCATTTATGGGTTAAATAGTAGGAATTTATCGAGGGGGAATCGTTGCTATACTCTAATAAAATGTGTTAATCCACTAACTAAAAAAGTTAAAATTATGTTTCTGCTTTAAATAACATACAAATATTTCATAAATCATTAAAAAAAGTCAATGATTTAATCAAACAATTACGTATCCACATTTTTGGACTGTCCGGGTAGGAACAGATGTTTGGAGTACCGAAGTAGGAACAGATTTTTGAAGTACCCACGTAGGAACAGATTTTTGGAGTACCCAGGTAGGAACCGATTTTTGGAGTACCCATTTAGGAACAGACTTTTGGAGTACCCAGGTAGGAACAGATTTTGAAGTACCGGGGTAGGAACAGATTTTTTGGAGTACCCAGGTAGGAACAGATTTTTGGAGTACCCAAGTAGGAACAGATTTTTGAAGTACCCGGGTAGGAACAGATATCCTATGAACGGCTTCTGGAGTACATGTTTCAAAACATTGCAAGTTGAGAAGAATCCTATTTTTTAAAAAAAGAATTGTCTATTAAAAGAATGCCACCGTTCTTATTTTCGAAGGTTATTCCATTGCTAATGTTAAAGTCGTAATCGTGACCGTATTAATATCAAATGCGAGCAACGATAAAGAAGAACCAATCGAAAGGTCAAGTAGATGTCATAAACACCTGACCACTTTCCCTTCTCCTCCGTTGGCAACATTTCAAATTCTTTTGTCGATTGTTTGTTTTTATATGTACGTATTATCATCTAAAGTCAGATAATGAAAAATACGTCGTCCAATTCGTTCATTCTGATATTGAGCGTCTATTGGGACTCAAGTTCACTTCAGATCTCAACTAGAACCCGAATATACGATACATCGTCAAAGAGGCTGGAAAAATGGTCGGTTTCGTTGTACCTGCCCCGCCTTCTAACACGCTCTTGCTTTATAAGGTTCATATAGAGACCAAGATTTTTTTTATATAGATGCTTTTCCTATACAAGGCCCAAGATCCACTCAAGGTAGATGATTACATATTAAGAGGCACAGATATGTTCGGAAGATAACGGTTAACCCTAGACATGAACAGGTTAAAATTGTAGTGATCTAGAAAGCATCCTCTTGGGAGTTGTTATCCCAAAGCAGTGGTTCGTGGAAGAAGCTGATGGAATGGAACTTCAGCAGTAGAAAAAGATGAAGGTAGTTCACTACAATCGCCATGAAGATTAGAACTGATGGAATTAAGCAATATTGTAGGTTGGTGCAAAAATAATGTCGTTTTTCTTTTGAAGTTGAACGTCAAAAAAACGACATTTTTTTGCACCAACCTAATACTTCGATTGGGCACTTTCCATGAAAACAGCCATAGAGCACCATGAGACTTGCGATGTTTCCTCTGTGGAAAAAGGCTTGTCACCCACAAGAACGGGGAGATGTTTTTGGACTGGAAAATGAAGACCGGTTAGGTCCTGCCTATATATGACAACAATACTCCCTGTTCGTCTGTATATGGCTCTTGTAAAGGTCGTAGATCGCAGGAGTGAGAGTCTTACTGGAGATGCTACAGGGAACCGATCATTTTTTTCCAAGTATCTTTAGCTTTGGATCGTATGTACGAGTTCCGCTTGAGGTCTTCATTGAGTTTAAGTCCCAAGAGCCTCTCAAGACACAGGCCTCCCTCAGGGAACATCTGTTTTAAAAACAAATGTATGTACATTTATTGTAGATGGTCTAGTGATCAAAGAAGTTCCTATACATATTTGTCGTAGTAAATCGCTTTCTCTTTTAATTGATGTCGTCACCCTCTATCCTACAAGCATCAGAGTATTCATTTCAACGTAATCATCTCGTTAGTCCGATGAAATTCGAAAGAACGAAAGGCGTCACACCAAATACCATCATTTTTCCATTTTCTGTAGGGTCAAGCTTCTGTTTACACACACACACATACACATACACAAGCACACACACATGTTTACCATAAATGGCGCTGTGTTGCCATAGAGACAAGGTTACTTTTGTCATTTGTGTACATTTGTGTCTAGTCTGTTTTTGTGTAGTAGTGAGTTAATTTAGAAGTGTTTTATTTAACAATGGCGTGATATTCATATCGTGAGCTAAAATAAACTGGACACATGTGTACCGGCTAAATACAGCTAGATTAAACCTGAAAAAGGTATCACATATTAAATAGTTATTATTATTTTGTAAGCATATTTAATATTTTATAAGCATCTCAAGATACTGTTTTTTTAGTGAAATACATTGCATTTGATAGGGTTAGCTTCTTTTGGCTTCTAGAATGTTATGGCTTACCTTCCAAAGAATACTGTATGCTATTGTTTATTGTTTAAAAAATACGTAAAAAAAAGACATCATTACGTCATTATTTTTGCACCAACCTAATATCTTATGTCGGTACATTTTGGTTGTTTGTAATATGATGTCAACAAATCAAAAAGTCACAAGTCCATCTACAAGGGATTGTGGGTGGCTTTTGTGCAGCCACTGTATGAATATAATGCTGATTTATATCGGGATTTTCTAATGGAACACATTGTAAACTTAACAATCAGGGACTGAAATTATTTATTTTGATATGGTTGATTTCCTTCTGTAATAATAGCTTCTATAATGTTTACTCATACCTTGTAATGGTTACTGTAAATAGTTTTATATTATCTACAGTTTATGTTATGTCGATGTATTGAGTGTTTGTGGTGTGAAGATTTTATATAGCACAAAAGTCACAAGTCAATCCACGAGAGAGTGTGTTGCATGTGTAACCAATGTATGAATTCAATACTGTTTTTATATATGACTGCATATATAAGTGTTTATGTGTATCTGTGTTAAAAATAATAAAAGGAAATATAAAGAATATATAATATCTCTATTAAACTCCCGATAGAATTATTCTATTTTCATATTACCTAATCTTGTCTCATTTTCCTGTTATTTCCTACAATGATTGACAAATATTGAAGACATATCCCGAGGGGTAGGAATGATTTCCGCCTGTGTGTTCGGATTATTTTACTTTCGAAATCCTTTGAACATAAGATTAGAGCTCGATTAGCTAAGGGAACACTTTCTAAATTTAACAATCAGGGATCGAAATTATTTTATTTCTGTTTCAGAAAGAACAGATTAAATGCAAAGAAAACTTCTGTGGTGATTTTGTTCTTCTTTTGGAAGTTTATCTAATGAATGCTGGCATTCTTTATTCTATTATCAAACAGGGTTCTTCATTTCCTTAGGCTCTCTTCTGCTTCTTGGCCCTTCTACACGTTCTTAATATATACAACGAATTAAATAACTGTTTCACTGTACAGATCGTGATATTGAAATGTATTCGAATTTGACGCACGTTTATTTTAGAATTTAAAATGTTTTAAAACTCATGTCCCCAACCAGAATATTAATATTCCTGCTGTAAATGCCAAAGATTATGTTAAAATATAGCAATTACAGATATCTCTAACCACAAAAGTTAATATTTTTTGCATTAGCAGAAATATTAAGGCGGCTTATTCCTGCGGTGACGAAGAAAAAAAACAAAAAAAAAAAAAAACAATATTATCTCTGTATATTTCGCCTACATAGTAAAAGGCTATTTTTTGTTCTCTTTCTCCGGGAAAAAATAAAGCTGAATATATATATATATATATATATGAGTGTGTGTGGGTGTGAATATCTATATACATATATGAATATATATATACATATATGAATATATATATACATATATATATATGAATATATATATATATGAATATATATATATGAATATATATATATGTATATATGTGTGTGTATATATATACATACATATATATATATATATATATATATATATATATATATATATACATAGTAACGTATATGAGAAAACGACATTATTTTTGCACCAAACTAATATATATATTCATATATATGTATATATATATATATGCATATATATATATATATATATATATATGAATATATATATATATATGTGCATATATATATATATATATATATATATATATATATATATATACATACATACACACACACACACATATATATATATATATATATATATATATATATATGTACGTACATGAAAGAATCCAGAAAATCAGTATTGTTTGAGGTTTATGATATTGGACATAGACTTGCGCGGAAATTAAGGGAACCATATTGCTTCCTTATCAGCATAGTTTAAATTTCTAGCGCACCTAATGAGGAAAGAGGGCTTGGAAAATCTTATCCTCGCAAGTCAGATTGAAGGCAAGAGGGACAGACAGAAACAACGCATAACCTGTTTCTTGAGCTTGAGTAAATGGATGTCGGAAGAAGGTTTAGGAGAATTAACAAAAAGAGAACATTTGTTAAAACCTACGGAAGACTGGAAATTGTGGTGTGTCATGATCGTCTACGTGCTGGAGAAACAGTACATAGAAAAAGAAGACGATCTGAATTGTATGGTCTTATATCAAACAGAGTTTTAACTTTATTGCCTTTCATGGATTCTGGAGTATTCTTCCATCCATACTGAACTGGATACAAAACTATTACGTATATCGGAACCGAATTACGTATTTTCAATTTACATCTTAATTGTACAGCTTTGATTAGAAAGGCGCATGACCACAGGCTGTTTGCAGTCTTTGGTTCTCCTAAACGGTCACCTATCTAAGTAATACCCGCATCATTTTGGTGATCATACGATATTTTCCAAAGCGATTTCAATTTAAACAGCGTTGCTTAGACTGGCATCAGGCCACACGGTATTGGCAGTAATTGGTTTTCATCAGCAGTCACCCACCTAAATAATGGCCACTTTCATCATTTTGCTGATGTGACGATTTCCGATTTTATTCAAAGCGATTTAAATTTATAGAATCTATTTTGGTTCTTTAATGTTTATAACATCTGAATTCCCATTAACTAAATAGACATATCTCCACCGTGGATCATCACCGTGTCGTGGTGGACGAACTTAGGCGTCTCGAGAAAATTTGAATACAAAGCCGTCAGGATCTCCGTGTCCTGATAGGGCCACCCAGGGCGGTAAGGCTTCAGGGAAGAAACCAGATTAAGAACGGTCCAACGTATGGACAAATCTCTGCCCTTCGACATAGCCTCGTCTGGGGGATCCTCTCTATCCGGAGGCAGAGAGTTTAACCAGCACAGCTGATGACGAATTTCCGTCTGCAGACCAACATACAGTATTTACTACAGTATTTGTGCGAATAGGGACATACTTATTATTATCGTCCGTATGGAATGCTACAACACTGACTATACAATTTGTCAATGTATTGAATAACTGCTGTCAAATCTGGTCTGGTGCGTCTTCATAAAATACAAAAAAAAAAAAATGAAAGAATTTGCAATGTTATTGGTCCTGATATGGCATCTAGTTTTTAGTCACTTTGCCACCGCCATAATGTAGCTTCCCTTTAAAGCCAAAACCTAAATATTTTGAACACACTTTTATTGCTTCAACTAAATATCTTTTGAACTTAACTTTCTTCAACTACAAATAGAATGTATTGTTCGTCATTTTAATATAAATATGTATTGTTGGTAATTTTTTATATAAAATATATTGCTGGTATTTTTACGATAAAGGTATATTTTTATACTTCCATATTGTTTTGTGGTGGGGATTCACTATACCCCATAGCTGGGACCCTAACAAGTGCTACTACCCCGGGTCATGTTGGACCTGGGTACAACACCAATTAAGAGGTGTTTCCACTCGCCTCAGAACTTCTAGTCTCCCAATTAGAGGCCTTGCTATCGGATGTAGTTTATTGTCACGAATTTAAGCGCGGTACTAGATTGGCGGCAAGGTCCCAACTTTTTACTATAGTAATTACTAGATACATCCGTAAGTTATATGATACCAGTTTCTTTCCTCGCATTTCTCGCTTGTGGAACTGTTGCATTCTACTTAACTTTGATCATCAATTTGTTTAAATGCAATGTCAATCGTCATCATCTATCCTCTTAAATTCTGTTCTTTTATTGTTCTCTCTCCTTCACAATGTTTTCTTTTTTTTATATTCTCTTACACTTCTCTTCCGTCTTAGTGGCTTTATTTCCTTGCTTGGGGTGAAATGATTAAATCTATGAGCTGAGATAATTAGTTTAATTTTAAGTACAATTCCCATTTAGTTCAGCTGTATTATTGCTATCTGTGTTTTGTTTTTTAAAGAATAATTGGAACTTTCTTTACTATATTTTAAGCAAAGTGATAGTTATCTGCCTCATAGTTGACATAGACACTTTCTTTTTTTCCGACGACCCATAGTCATGTTAGGTTATGAGACAAGGGTCAAATGTGTGAGTGCAACCAGGGTAAGGCTCAAAATGCCATGACATTGCTTCTGGCCGGTGATAAAGGTTATAAAATAGCCATAAATTTCTACCATTCGGCATGCTGTTTTATTTAAAGCTATAATATTATGCGAACTGCAAACAGGTTTTTCGGGTTACTTTTGGCAATAAATAGATTAAGCACAAGCGAAACGCACTCAATGATGGTGTAGCATTGTCAAATCAATTTTATTGTAGGAACTCTGGGTCTACATCAGATATTATTGTTTACTTGTTTCATTTTAATGTTTCTATTAATGTTCGACATCAAAGAAGCTTTGACGTGTCTGTTTCTAATCCAATGTTATTTTTATGCTTTCAAGGTAATCGATAAAAAAAAACGTTCCTAAAAGATTTCTTCTTATTTTTTTCGAGAGTTGCAATATTAGAACCCATTGTTATTTAGTGTGCCTATAAAAGGAATACATTTAGTCTCCTCTAGAATAGACATGTTAAAATGAACTAATGATTTTAAAAAAATAGGTGGGTTGCAATGTTAAAGGAAGCATGGCGGTTGTTATTTTCATTTTTTTTAAAACTTATTGTTTCCCTTCAAATAAGGCGATAATCCCACTAAGACGGAAGGAGTTACTGGAGCTGAAAGAGAATTAGAACACTTTAGTGAGGAGAAGTGGGGAAAAGAACAATAAAGGAACAGGTTTCAGTAAGACAGAATGTAGCGATTGATGTTGCATTTAAATTTTTCAAGATTGTAGGCGACAAGGAAGCAAGAATTTGGAAGAGTGTTCCACAGGGAAGAAGTGAGGGTAAAGAAACTGTTAGAATGGAACAGAGAGTTGCATCTAGCTAGTTCAGTACGAAAGCAGTGAGAGTGAGTTGCTAATCTAGTAGAACGCTCAAATTCACGCGGTCGATGCACTAAGGAGAAAAGCTCATCAGAACAAAATATCTGCAAAAAAATCAGAGGAAAGGCATGTTATATTGGCGAGAAAGATACTAGGTGAGGTTCGATCACATTATTAAAATTGCCGACATTGATCCTGCCAATAAACACTGGAATGTCGAGAATGATGCCAAAGGCACTAACCAAAAGATGGATGGTAAATAGAGAACTAAAATCGCAGATCTGTTAATGCTGGTAAGAAAGCAAAAGCGTGAAAGAATGAGGAAAAATATTATTAAGAAGAGAGGCTACTAAAAGAACAAGAATTACGGAAACAGAAGATGAGGATTGACATTGCTTTTACATTTCTGAAGATCAAATTTGACTACGTTACTTAGAATGATTACTTTGCTACTTATGTAAATGAAAAACTATTGACATTTCTTTTAATCATTTCACCCCAAGCAAGGTGATAATGCCACTAAGATGCAGAAGGATAAGTGGGTGGGGGAAGAAAAGGAATTAGAAGACGTTAAAGAGCTGAAAAGAAGGAAAGGACAATAAAGCAACAGATAGACACAAATAGCGATTGGCATTGCCATTAAATTTTTCGAGATTTTAGGTAAGGACCAAGCATGTGATCAAGGAAGAAAAATTGGACATTTATACTTAACACCACTGAAGAGACAGTGAAGCTTTCTAGGGTAGATGAGGAGGACGGAGGACTTGGAAAATATGATACTCTCGGGATAGATTGAAGGAAAAAGAAACAGGAAAGTAGCGAAATGACAAAATTAGTAAATGTATGCAAAATTTATTAAGATCTACAAGAACGTTGTGGAGAGCCTTGATCCGTCCCGAGGAGACAAGGAACATGGAGAAGGTAGAATGGAATCATGAAATCGGAGTGGAGTGCTATTAATGCAGCTGATAGGCTAGAAGAGACGTTTACATGGAGCTAGTTCAACAGTAAATGTTTTTGCTAAAAAAAATGTCTCTAATTAAATAAGAACCAAATCTTGTTGAACCAAAAAGAACAGCAAAAGAAAACTAAAACGGCATAACCAATGATTGAAGGGATAGATTTGTGTTGGTCAGATATGTAGCAATGTTAATAGTGGGCGAACAGGAGTTTCTTCAAGCAAGTAGCTATCTGAAAGAATACACAAAACTATATACTGAGATCACCTGAGATGAAGGTGGAACAGACATCGGACACATTCCCCATCAGACAGGACAGTTACAGGGTTGAAACTGGCCGCTAAGTGAAAATTTATATGGTCCGTTCTCTCGGTACCTGTGATGCAGGCGTGGGAGACAATCGTATTTCAGGTAGATAGGTAAACTCCCACCACAAGAAAAGATTGACAGTTTCTAAGACATCAAACACGTGAATGTAAGATCCATATTTCACAAGGGGAAGCCTGGAATATTACACACACACACACACAAACACACACACACACATATACTCTGTTATAGTGGAACACATCTATTCTATAGATAATAGACCCTTCCACCTATAATAAGTAGTAGTAGTAAGAGTAACGGGTGAGTCGGTCAGTCAGTCGACTGGCTGATCGGATTTTGGCCGAGCCCACGGGCTCAGAGAGCCCACGTTAAACCAGCCTTGTGCCACATGATGCCCACGTGGTGGGTGACTAAATATAGTCAGTCAGTCGATGCCGGACGACAGTTAGTCGAATACGAAAGTATCAGCGACCACAACTAGATTACACTGCGTAACACCTATTATATCAAGTTCCTAATGTTTTGTACGTCGAACCTATTTTAGGACCGACTTAGTACAAATAAAAACCTCCACTGTGAAAAGTCCACAACATATTGTGAAATGTATAAAGTCAGACAATTGTTTAATATATTTTATATACATGACTTTAATAAAGACAGTTTATTTAAGTAAATGCTAATTAAAAAAAAATAAACACTATTAATTACATTTACCGGCCTGAATGTTCGAAAAATTTCAAAGAAAATATGCGTTCTTCAACAAGAATCGAACCTGTGTCCTGTGTATGCTAACCAGACGTTTCTCTATAACTGAATGGCATAGCACGTCAGATCTATTGACGGTTTCCTGTAGTATACTGGTTCAATTCCTGTTGCGGAATACTTATTTTCTACTAAATCTTTCGAAGGTTAAGACAGGTAAATATAATTAATAATGTTTACTTAAAAAACAGAGCCTTGACTTAATTAAATTGTATTTATTAAAATAACGTATAAAGAATACACACAGACAGATATATATATATATATATATATATATATATATATATATATATATATATATATATATATATGTAGCTATCTGTCTATCCATATGTATATATATATATATATATATATATATATATATATATGTGTGTGTATCTATCTATCTATCTATATATATATTTTTTTTTCTGAGTTTCTGTGTGCAGTGTCTCTAGAATACGTGAGCGATCATGGGTCTACTATTCTTAGTGGGCCTTAGCAGCTTGCCAGACTTACTGTTTCGTTTAACGCCATTTATTCGCACATGCTCACCAGGTAGGTGGTCAGCCGCCTTTCCCTGTTCTTCTTGTCCTCGATGTCTAATATGAGAGAAGTTTCCAAAATCCGACTTACTTATTATGAGTCCAAGAAATTTCAAGAGACCCTTTCGGATTTTGAGTACGTCTTCATTTTGTTCGTATTTTGTTTAAGTCATTTTATTTCTTTGTTCGATCCGTCCATGGAATTTTCAGTATGCTTCTATTGAACCACGTTTTTGTTGCTTCCAGTTCCCGCTTTTATCTGTGGTGTGATAGCCCAACATTCATTAGATTTATATCACATAGCTATTCAACATTGTTTACTTTGCTTCTATCGACATCTTCCCGTTACTTAGAACAAGGAGGAAAGATAAGCTTCATGAATGCATCATTTGCTAATCCGATGAGAGTTCGGATTTCGGTGTCACATTTTCAGAAGTAAAACAGGGAACACAGATTAGATGTAAGAAAGATATATTAACAACAGGCTACAGAGATAGTGTAAGCAGAGTGTCCAACACTGGTAGTCGTACTAGACTCTCACTGTCTCTCTGTGTCACTCTCTATCACTCTCTGTAGAGTGCTATGTCATCTACTTAATATAGGCCTGGAAGAGTCTATTGTGTAGGTAGTTTCCGGTCTCACAATACCCCCTTCCAAAGAGTTTTCTTTTTTTAAAAGGAGAGAAAAAATAAAACTGTTAATACTTTTTCCTCTTGGGATTTATTGTTTCTCAGCTGGAAGTAGAGATCTTAATGCGTGAGCCACAGCTTTTCGCGAACCGTCTGGCAGTTTATGTAATATGCAAGCGCCTATGCCGTACGAGCTTGCATCACTTGCGACCATGATGTCGAGACTAGGGTCGAAATGTGTGAGGGAGAGGTCTGAAGTAAGAGTTTTCTTGATCTTCTCGAATGCGGTTTGGCATTCCGGGGTCCATGATCATGGTTTGTCCTTTTTTTAAAAGTTGTTTTTGAGGGTCTCTCAAATTTTGCATGTTCTTAATGAACCCTTGGTAAAAATTAGCTAGGCCGAGGAAGCTTTGTAACGCTTGAATGTTATCTGGGGCTGGCATATTTCTGATCGCGTTGGCTCTTTCTGGATCCGGCCGACGACCACCGTTATTTATAATGTGACCTAAGTTTTTAATCTCTGGTATGAAAGTCACACTTTTCCTCCTTAACCTTAAATCCGTATTCTTGTATCTTTTCGAATACGTTTATTATATGGTTCCGGTGCTCTGCCATAGTTTTACTGGTAACCAGTATGTCATCCAAATAGGCTGATGCGTAGTCAAGGTCAGCCAGCATGGCCTCCATGAACTGCGGGAAAATTGCAGGCGCAACCTTTACTCCAAAAGCCTGCCTGTTCTATTTGTACAACCATCTATGGGTGTTTATGCAGAGCAATTTGGAACTTTCTTCTTCCACCTCTATCTGAAGGTATGCGTCCGAGAGGTCGATTTTAGAAAAAAAAATTCCACCATTGAGTTTATTGAAAATTTCTTCAGGGCTTGGGAGAGGATAGTGGTGATCTTGCAAGGCATCGTTTAACCTTGTGGAAAAATCTGCGCATACACGTATTTGATTGGACTTCTTTTTTACGTAGACCGTAGGGGCTGCCCACTCTCTGAAATCTGTTTTTGACAGAATACCTGCTTGTTCGAGTCTATCTAACTCTTTATTGATTTGCTCTAGAGCAGCGAAAGGGAAATTCCGTTTCTTTTTGAATACCGGTTGTGCACCGTCCTTCATCTTGAACTTAGCTTTCATTTTAGTACATTTCCCAAGGCCGCCAGAAAAAAACCTGGGGAAATTGTTGTTTGAGTTCCTTTTTTTAGATTTACCAAATCGGACGTTGTACTTTGTATCTTGCGACAAGATGTACTCATTGGGCAATCCCAAAGATTGAACTTTTCTATCCAATCAGTTCCAAATAAGCTGCCTGAAGTTTTTAATACGTAGGCTTTGAGCCTTTTGGTAACTCCATTTAGTGTTACTGTAAGTATTACCTCGCCTAGAATGTTAATCTTTTCGCCAGTTACGGATTTTGCTGTTTTATCCGTTTTTAATAATGTCGGCTTGTTTAATTTTCGCCAAGTACGCCAGTTAATGGTTGAAATATCAGAACCCGAGTCAAGCTGGAATTTAATGGACTTATTGAAAATATCCACAGTTACATATTTTCTTAAATTCCTATCAACAATATTGTCAGATTGAGCTTGCCTAATTTTATTTTTGGGTTTTCTCGTTCTGTTGGCGTACCAGCACGAAGTTAAAGTATGCCCACTTTTATTGCAATTCTTGCAATATTTTTGTTCTTAACTGGACAGAATTTCATCCAATGCCATTTACCACAATGGTAACATGGTCCGGGCGGTTTCTTTAACTTATTTGGGTTTTGGTTACTGCGTAATTTAGGATATGGGATTTGCCTTTTGTCTTTTTGAGAATGGGAGGTAGACTTACATCTGATTTTATTAATCTAAGTCACACCTGATTCCTCGATAGTGTTTGAGTCACGCTTTACAGATATTACTCTTTGACAGTCCTCTGCCAGTTTTTGGAGAGTCAATCCTTGTTCGTTCTCAAGCTTAGTCAGTACCCGTCGTCTGACTTCGGCGTCTTCTGCAGATACTAGACCATGTGCGAAAATTAAGCACTTAAAATCATCTGCAGTCAGTTTGGCTAGTTTAAAATCATTACATAGCTTGTTCACCGATGCTGCAAACGTTAGAAAATCTTGCTGGTTGTCTTTGACTGTGTTCAGGCATTTCCAACGTTTGTGGAACAGGGTTGTGTTAGGCCCGAATAGTTCCGAAAAGAGCTTAATCGTCTCTGAAAAATCCAAGTCAGTCGTTTTCTTGGGTAGTATGAAGTCTACAAACCTACTATGTTCTGTAGTTCCCAGTTTTCTCAATAGTAGACGTACCTTTTTTCAACATTCTGAAGCGTATTTTTTTGGAATTTCATTTGTTGTTTATGTAATTCCGAAAATAGTTGTTGTTGTCTTTATTCTGATTTTTGTTGCTGGTCCAAATTTAGTTTTAACATTTGGGCAACTACTTTTTACAAATCTTCCATATTTTAAAATGACAGCGCTTTTTTTTGTTGCTTTGAAACACGTGTACTAAGAGGAGGTACACAAAGAAATCTTCGATAGGTTTTTGTTCCTT
>OZ010585.1:98113536-98123536 GCA_963932145.1 Acanthosepion lycidas
CGGTGTGTATTTTTCGTTTGTGCCTCTTACGCCTGTAGCTTCCAGATGGTTAATGGTAGGATTATGAGAAGTTATATTTAGGTATGAGGGATCGACTGATACCGACGGTACTTGGCTACGATTATTCCTTTTACAGCACCGGTTATAATAATAATAATAATAATAATAATAATAATAATAATAATAATAATAATAATGTATGAACACCACCCAGACCCGGTTACGGAGATAGGGCCTGTTACAATTCTATGGGATTACACAATACACACTGACAGAACAATCAAGGCCAACCGCCCAGATATTGTTATTAAAGACCACAAACAAAAACGGTGCCTCCTTACTGATATGACAGTCCCTGCTGACTGCAATGTATCTTTGAAGATATTCAAAAAGCTGTCAAAATACAAGGACCTTGAAATAGAAATCTCGAAAATATGGCATATGGAGACATCAACAATCCCTGTTGTAGTTGGAGCCCTAGGACTGGTTGGAAAAGATTCCAGTAGAGTAATTGAGAAGATTCCTGGAAGTCCATGCCTCAAAGAGATACAAAAAATTGTTCTGACAAGTACAGCCCACACTTTACGAAGGGCTCTATCTATGTATTTTCTTTTTCTATTTTTTTTTTTTTTGTCAGTGGAAAGTGTCATGATGCCATTTCTAACCTTAGGTCCCTGGGCGGGACCCGGAAAGAAATGTGTAAACGCCAGAAATCAAAGAAAATAAAAATAATAATAATAATAATGTCTTTTGAGAAATATTATTGTGGGGGTTAGGTTAAAGTGACAGTCTGAGGAACCACAGTCTACGGTGTAACCTGCTAAATTTAGGATTGAGAATGAATGACGGTATAAATAAATTCACGAGATTACAAGGAAGTTATTGGAAACATCCTGGTATTCGAATCTTTACCGTTGCATCACACTCCCAGACAGAGAGATTGTACAAAATAAGCTACGGTAAAATATATTGCTGTGAGACTAAAAGACGAGACCTATGAAAACGAAATCAATGGCTTCAAAAATAGACGAGAGAACATAGAATCGCTTTCATTAAGACTACTGAATCAAGTATCATTAAGATAAATTGGCAGGAAAGATAAAATATAGACGAAGTAAAAAAAAAAAAACTGAATGAAGGAAAAATCAACAGATCATTTTAAAAGATTAAAAAAACAAACAAAAACGAGGATACGGTAAAGTCAGTGATTCTTATCAGAATTCAACGGCATTCGGAACTTTCACACATCTGCAATAAACTAAGGTCATAGCTGAGTGAAAGTATCGTCTGCTTTAACTTATCCTACGTTCAATATTCTAACGCTAGCACGAAGGAATAAAGATTCGTGGCAAGTAGGAAAGAACGACAACTTTGACGCCCAGGAGATTAATGAAGATCTCCTCAAAGACATTGCTCCTACCATCTATCGAATTTTTATTAAATCATTTCACTCCAGGAAAGGCAATAAAGCCAATAGGCTAAAAAGGGTCACTGGGAGTGGAAGATAATGAGAAGACTTTATTGTGGAGAAAAGACAATAAAAGAATAACTTTCAGGGAGGTAGATGGCGATTGCCATTTAAGATGGTGGTTGACTTTGCATTTAAATCATTGAACATTGCAAGTGGCCGAATAATATGGTCAAACAATATGAGAAAAAGAAAAAAAAAACGTTATTAAGGAGAGAGGTCAATAGAACACAGGAATTAAGAAGGCAGAAGATAATGATTGATATTGTATCTAAATTTTAAAAGTTCAAAGTTGACTAGAAAGCAAGAAGCCGGAAGAGAGTTTACACATGCGAGAAGTGCGAGAGAAGACTGTTATCATAAAAATTACGGTTACATGTAGTCATTTGGGGTAATTTGCTTTTTTAAACCCCGCCCTAAATATGAAATAACAATCGGTCAAATAGTTATATTTTGGGGTAAATGTACATGCCTAATTCGAAAATAACAAAGAAATTTTGATAAAATCTACCGTTTTGGAGTTATCGACAATAGTTCGAACTCATTTGCTTCGCGGCAGCCATTACTGGCCTTGTTTGCAGATATTTGCTGCGGAAAAGCCTTTTTTATCTCACACGAAATGAGTCCTTAGTTGCTCAGTAATTCAGTCAAATAAAGAACTGTAAAAAGGCCGTTAACAATGTAATCTTCCGCACAAGTGAATGTATGCAAACAACGCCAGTAATAGCTGGATTGCTGTTACGCGAATGAGTTCAAAATTTTATTGTTGATAGTAGATTTTATCAAATTTTTTTTGTTATTTCTGAATTATGCATGTAAATTTAAACCTAAATATAACTATTCGGCAAATTTGTATTATATATTTAGCCCTAGGCTTAAAAAGCAATTTGCCCGTCATTTGAACTGTAAAAGAATGAGGCCTACCTTCTAATCTAGTACTGTGCGTAAATTCCTTAAGTCTTGGTATCAAAACGTAAAGCTTATCAGAACAATTACCATGAAAACATTTATAGAAAAAAGTACAGGGAAGCTAAGTAATTTTAGTGGGAAAATTACTGAAGCCGAGATGCCAGATTAGGATTCATAGCAAATATCGGACAACGATAAATCTATCGAAAATCTTTCAAGCAAGAACAACAGTTTTCAAAGCTTCAAAGAAATCCATTTTCTTCTTGTCCGTTGTTCCATGGGTGACCACTCATTTTTACAATTTTCTATCCTTCGTAATTCTACTTAAGGTCTTTCCTTGTTATCCCTCCCATTCCATGTTCAGCCATCCGTTTCCAAAAAGTATTTTTAGGTACCCTAGCCGCTTTTTTTTTCACTCTGACGCTCCTGTCTTCAATATGACACGTGGGAGCCAAAATATTCATGTCTCCTTTCCTCATTATGTGTCGCAGACATTTGAACTGTCTTTTTCCTGGTTTTTATTACAAGTGTCCTTTTTCCTTCATGTTTTCTTTATGACTGGATGTGCGGGTGGTGTAGTGCATAACGGCTCAGAATGAGAAAACGGAGAGGCGGGATCGAATTCCAGCCGGATTCGTTACTTTCGCTTACGCACAAATACCCATGTGAAAAAATAATTAATCCACATCTTGTCCCCAATATATGGGTTAAATAGTAGGGGTTTTATTTGAAAATCCTTATCATCTTCCAAAGATTGTTAATACAACATTCACTTGAAGGAAAAGAAGGGAAACATTATTCTTACAATGTAAAAATATGTCCATAAAATTATTCTTACGACTCCCTCAAAAGTTCATAACCGTATAAACGAATGGATGTATGAATGAATGAATTGATCAATTTTCTAATTATGCGTCCCAGGAATTAATTTTCTTTAATTTTCTTTATTATTCTGATTCCCCTTTAACACTTCCTCATCCTTTTTTCGTTAAAAAAAAAAGTGTTTTGTTAACGGATGACCCTACTTTATTCATCGACTGAACAAAACTTAAAGAAAATCGAACAAGCAATCAATATGGAACGCGACAAAAAATCGAATTGCAGCGAAAAGGATTGATCGTTGCAAAAGGCAAAGCTGAACAATTTGACTGCAAGGTTTTTGTTGCAGAACTGCAACTTTTTTTCACTGTTATGAACGCCATTCGCGACAGACACCGGAATCTAAAAGAATCAAGAGATCTTAGAAAAAAGTCAGCGTAGGCTAGCAGATTTTGGTCAGAAAATAAAGAAATGGTCCGAGACAAGAATATCATATATACCACGATTAAATTATTTGAGAAATAAGGAAGTCTCAAGAAGACGATTAATTCCCAGGAAATAATGGCTAACAATAACCGGAAATTTCGGGGATCCGTAATTTGGAAATAAGATTTAATATTCAGAGGTCACACCGAAAGGAAGAGAAAGGAATCAACGAGTAAAGCTTCTATCAAATTTGTGAAAATAAAACAGTGATTCTCAATCACCTTGCCGCGACTCACTAATGTGCCGCACGATCCTCTTAAGGTGTGCCACAAATATGACCAAACATTGAAAAAAATAGCGAAAAAAAAACAACATCGGTCACAGGTTTCACACTAAATAAGCCGCACAAATATTTTAATAGAAACATCGAAGTAAAGTAACTTCATATTTTGTGTGCATTTAAAAAAAAAATCTATGGCTTTATTTCAAAACATTTAAATGTATACCCTTTAAAAATGTTGTTCCGGGATATTTTTATTTGCTCCTAGGTTTGCTGTTGCTTAAAAAAGAAATACTGAAATAGAACTAATTCGACAAACACTCTGTGTGATCGTTTTAATTCGATTGTAAAGTTAATATATGAACTGGAAACGTTTCCGAAGTCACTTTTATAAGTGTCGGGAACTGAACTGACTTGCTGTCACTTGATGCACACCGATGATCAGAAAAAGCTTCTGATGGTAAGAGAAGAATTATAATAGTGGCCTAAGTCTGTCAAAACTGATAACAGATACAGTAGTCACTAGTGTCCGACTAAATAATTATCGAAAAGCAGCTTGCCCACCTTTCTCACGTTGATTTCTCCACTGTCGCTATATAATATTACTGTGGATTATACATCTAGCTATGAATAAGTTGTAGAGGGAGTAGATTTATTCCATTACGAAAGGCATTAGCACCAAAATGACATTAGCAGTCGTGACCGGAATTTGAACTCCTCTGATTTCGTTTTGCAAACCGCTATCCCAGTGTCAATTCAAATGATGTTGATGGCAATTCTGTTCATGATAATGATGTTTATCGCTATTTATTACGCTTAGCTTAAATTGGCACAAGGCCACAAGTAAAAGAGCAACGAGTGAATTATTGATTACTTCATTAGTTTTCTACGGCCTATCAACCCATTTCAGGTTATTTAACGCCTAAAAAATATTTTTAGAATTAAAAACATTTTTGTAGGTAGGGGGAGATAATAATGATTTAGTGATAACTAAATTACTAATTAATCCATAGCTGGAGGGGGGAAAAGTAAATTCAACATTTGCCGAGGGTATTTACTCATAAGTAAATATAACGAACCTAACCAGAATTGGAACTCAACTATCTGATTAACAATTCCGACGCATTATCCTTTACACCAACCCGCATATCGTCCTGGGTATGACGAAAAACTACATCCGGGTCTTAGGTAAGGCGATACACTACGTCCAACAGCAAGGCCTCTGATCAGCAGGTTTTAAGGAGCGTCGAGCTACCTCTTAATTGCTGGTGTTTCCAGCTTCACCCTGACACGGGGTGGTGTCACCTGTCAGGGTCCCAGCTATAGGCAAATAGTTAACCTACAAACTGGTGTCAAAATACTATGAAAGTGTAAAAATAGGTTTTAATAACAGAAATACTTTTGAAAAAAATATTACTAGCAATAAATTTTTGAAGGAAAAAATTATTACCAGCAATACATTTTTGAAAAAAAAATAATTATTACCAGTTATATATTTATTTAAAAAAAAATATTACCAGAATTACATTTTTGAAGGAAAAAATATTAACATTAATAACAATTTTGTCGGCATTAAATAACGCATTGAGGTTGATATACCGTAGAACAAAGCAAACCAAACCAATCCGCACATCCAAGTTTACAGCATGTAGTGTACACAAGCAGTACTTTGGGTATTGACCAGGCTCGACATTGCTTAACTTCGGTGATCATGAGGAAGCTGGTGTTTCAACGTGATGCGGCCGTAAGATCGCAAACTTTGAAAATCGAATAACCATTTCTCAATTGTAATGGTCAACCAAATTAGCTCGCTACTCGACTGTGGAATACCCATCCTGATGATGGTGTTGTAAGTAAAGTATAAAAAAAAAATACAAAAACCTAATGAGAATATAGGAAGGTAAGTTTTTCAGTTCATTTTCTTTTGTTTTTTTAACAAATCTCGACCCCCCACCTCAAAAATAGTTCAAGAACCACTCAGATCAGAGGGAAAATGAATGCAATGTAAGATATGAGTAAAAGAGGACAAAGTAAAAAGTGAAGATTATGAGGATAAGGAGGATAGAAAAATATTGACCATTGACTTGAAGAAGTTTAGAGTGAAGTGTTCGGAGTAGTATCTACGCTAGAGGCTGTTCCACAACGTTCCCCAATATAGATGGCCTCGATAAAAAATATGTCTGAGTGGATCTTCCTCTTTACAAATGGAATAGAGAACAAATGGAATGAACGCGGTTGAAATGTTTGCAAGTATTATGGCTAGTCTTAGTTTGAAAAGTCTGTACAGGCGGAACTGAAGAATAGGGTTTTCCTGAACATTTCTCATGAAACAGGCTTGTGACATTTCATGTATAGTGAAAGAACTTTCAAAATGGAAAATAAGTCCTAATCCGAAAAATGGCATAAGAGATTTTGTACTCTCTCAAGTTTGAAAGGTGACGATTGAGCAACTCCTGTCTATTTGGCTCCATTCATCCATTTCTGTTATAATCTTACCCTTATTAAGATAAGGCATCACAGGATTTGAATCATTTCAGAAGTCATAGAATAAGCGGACAATTTTTCCAGCGTCTTTAGCAATAGATTGTATGTATAAGTTCCACTTGAGGCCTTCAATGAATTTGAGTCCTGATAGACATTCAAAGCCTCGAAATCTATTGAGGGCGTATTCCTTCATCGTGACTAAAGGAAACTCTCCGTCTAATCGATAGTAATAGAAGGATATTAGTTTAGAGTTTGATGAATTCTGCTAAAATGTCTGAGACAAACTATTAAAAATGAGCTGCAGTAATTTAAATATTTGAGAAGTGTTCCAACAGAGGGCGGAAAACATGACCCTGAAATCCGAAAGCATAGTTAAAGGTGTCGTTCAAATACTAAGCAAAGAATCGGAAAACTTGCATTAGAAACAAATAAAAGAGTGCTGAACTGTTGTGTAATATCAGGCTGGACAGTTTCGAATGTTGGGCAATTTCCCATCAGATGTAGTAGAGATCTGAAGCAACAGAGATGAAAATCGGGAGAATGTTGCTGAGAAGTTCACGGACAAAATTTCATGGACGATGAAGTTTTTAGTGAAATGTAAAAAAAAAAGGATGATTATACATAGACTCAGAAATAAACAGTTAAAATTCTTTGAACACATAATTACAAAAGAAGGTTTCGGGGTTTTGTCACTTTCAGAACGTAATTTTGGCAAGGTGTCTTTGAGTAGCGTCCCAAATCTTTGTATAAATGGACAACAACATGGATGGCGTGTATAGTGAAAAGCCACGCATTGCTAAGAACGAAAAAATATAGGAAGCTGTAGAGAGCCATGATCACTTATGGGAACATGATACATAGAAAGCAGTTAAGCTATGTTATGATAGGCCATTTTAAAGTAGAAGGGTCATTAGTGCAGTCGGGCACTAATTGACATGACCTTTAAATCGTCTGTTAACAGATATGTCGGTAGGGAAAAGATTGAAATTACCATTCGGACTCTAAATGCCTCGCTAAATGAATCTCTTCCCCTCGTCAGTCATATCACAAAGCTAAAACAAACCAAAAAAAATGTAAGCAATTTACTTAAAATTGGGAAAACCGCCGGAAAAAAATTACTGGTAACACATTTCTGTAAACAAGAAAAATCATTTAAAGGCATTAAATCCGGCTACGAAGTTTGATTTTCTAGCTAAAATTAAAAATGGAATCAAATTTTGAACGCTATTTTATTTTATTTTTTTAAAAAATGTCCAGAAAGGAGAATAACACTTGCAAAACAACCGAAACATATACATGGAAATTTTAGAACTCTATGTATATCTTTATGAATATACAAAATTGAATAGATAAGTTGGCTAATAAAACAGTAAGAAATGAAAAGTACTGATGTAATCAGCACGAAAAACATTTATTAATTATTAACCACACGATAGAAATGAAGCACACAAATTAAGATTCCAATGTCGAAATTTTCGGGCACGCCGATGTCTTTCATAAGCGGATGCGAGAAAGATACAGAAAGACGAGGGAAACTCACTAACAGTTGTTCTTGAGGCTGTTCAAAATCCTGGTGCATTGGTAAAAATCCGATCTCCATCAGAATACTCGCTGTGCGAAACTTTTTTCGAAAATAAACTTAGATTAAAAAAATTATGAATGTATATATATAGCTTTATTAATTTAAGCGCAGCACAAAATTGGCAGAAAGGTCTTATCATTTTACAGTTGAAATGGCTAGCTGTAGCCGTAAGTTCTATGTTAACAGTTTCTTCTGCCGCACTTCTGGAACTCTCTTTTGGCTTTTTGCTTCGCAGTCAACTTTGATCTTCAAGTATTAAATGCAATGACAATCGTTAATTTCTTAATATTATTCTTTTATTGTCCTCTCTCCTTAATAGTATTTTCTTATATTCTCTAACACTCAGTAACCTCTTGCGTCTTTGTGGCTTTGTTGCCTTGATTGAAGGTTAAATGATTTTTTTTAAAGAAGTTAAAAATTCGCTAATTTTCAGCTGTGCGCATAGCAATTTTTTTATCGGTACAGAAAATGGAATGGGCGTGCTAAGTTCGAATTCTCGTCGAGGTTGTTTCAACCACTTTGGTAAAAATTATCCTCTAGTAAAAGTATGGACACTTTTCTCACCCCTCTAGATGTAAAAGGCGGTGTGGTGACCCAATCATTCTGAGAAAAACAGATCCTAAATTCAAGACCAAAGCTGAAGAAAGTTGGGTTCCGTTAGGGTAAAATGCTCGGCGTGATTTTTCCTCAAAATGTATCGAATAAATCTCCTAATAAGTATCAACAATAAATTTTTTAATTGTTTCACTCAAAGCAAGGTGATAAAGCCACGAAGACGCAGGAGTTTAAAGAGAGTGAAAAAGAATGAAATGACGTTAGTGGCGAGGATTAAGGAAAGGAGAAAAAGGAATAGGGTTCAAGACAAAAGTTGGAGATTGAAGTTGTATTTAAAGTTTTGAAGATTGTAATTAAGAATTCGGAAGGGATTTCTACAGGTAAGAAGTGCGAGAAAAGAAACTGTTAATGTAGAAGTGGTCGTTATATCTAGTTAGTTCAACAGTAAAAGAACTAGTGTTCGACAGTGTTGCTCCACATCATCTCAGTGGAAAAGTAATGAAGAATATATTGTTGACAAAAATAATGGCGGACTTTATTTTTTTTTAAAGAATTAACCTGATAAATAAAACTGTAAATCCTTCATATCACAGCCGATTAAGTATTCAGTTTTCATCCGAAGACATTCAAAAATGGATCAATATGCTTGTAGCCTGCGACTGTTTTTCTACTGAGTTTTCACCTGAAATGTTACCAGCTTGACGCCTATTCATGGTGATTAATGATAGCAGCAAACTCAGATAATTTAGATTATATTTAAAAAATAAATCTTTTTTGTGTGTGTGTGTGTGTAAAACAAACGGTGTTTGCAACATTCTTCTTCTTCTATGTGCCGCGTCCTTTCAGGACGTAGGCTCTTTAATTTTCCCATTCCTTGTACAATTTGTCCCTTTGCTACTTCTTCCAGACCCTGTTCTGTCACCCATTTGCTTAAGCCTTCTAGGTATGTCACGAGTTGCTTTCTCTTGTCTCTGTTTCCCTCTATCTGCCCTGTGAGTATCAGATTCCCCAAGCCTTCTTTCTCATTACGTGTCCCAGACATGTCATCTGCCTCATTTTGATGTTTTCTTGATAATAATAATGTTATGTTGTTAAAATATTTATTTAAGAGGAATTTTTCTTTTGGTATTTCTTTTTTCAAAGTCGCCATATTAAAGGGTTTAAAATCGGGGTTGGTCACCCTAGCATCTCAATTAATTCCCCACCCATCAAGCGAAGTCATCTTTGTTTGCCACCCACATCTACCTAAGTCATCCAATCAAACGCTTTTGCTCCCTGAAATCGAGACCTATTTAGATTCTGCCACGCTTTTTATAAATGAGAATTAATTCGAGGTTAGCAAAATTATCTACATTCCAATTCTAAGTAATAGGAATTTCTTTCTCCATGACGTTGTCTGGATGCATTTTTTATTTCATTTTGTTTATATATATATATATATATATATATATATATATATATATATATATATATATAT
>OZ010585.1:98131036-98133536 GCA_963932145.1 Acanthosepion lycidas
ACTATACACACACACAAACACATATATGGGAAATTATATGTCAAACTGGTAAAAAGTTTATTTGTGACATTCAACCTTCAGGCATTCATCAAACTAAAAATGTTATGATCATGCTCACGAATATGGGGGGTGCTGTGATTTTTAGACTTTTTTAATATCTAGCCGAATACATTTAGGGTGTTATTCATTCCATCACTTTTGTTAGTGGATATCCCGCACTGTCAAGAATACAGACATACATACATACATATATATATATATATATATATATATATATATATATATTAGGTTGGTGCAAAAATAATTACGTAATAATGTCGTTTTTTGACGTTAAAAAATACGTCAAAAAACGACATTATTACGTAATTATTTTTGCACGAACCCAATATATATATATGTATATATATATATATATATATATATATATGTGTGTGTGTGTGTGTGTGTGTGTGTGTGTGTGTGTGTGTGTGTGTTTGGGTGTGTTTTAGAGAGAGAGAGAGAGAGAACAACAACCAGAGAGAACGAGAATAGACGTTGAATGCACAGATTTCCTTGTGATCAGCGAAGTTACGCAACGTCTGTCCTGGACAGTATTTAAATGGGTGAGCTGCTTGGGGATCTCAAGATATTTCAGGTGGCGTATGCTTAGAGGCTGGTTGTGGATGTACTGATATTGTAACGGAAATTTGAATCGCGTATGAAGATTTGAATTTCTGGTCGATTCTGTTTATTTCACTTCTCCTGTATGCGCTTGAAAATAATATTAGCGTCTGAAATTTGCTAGATAATTCCAGAAGATATGGTTTGGTGTCCTAGCATGAAGTAATTCATCGTAACCGAGGAATCAAACTACTGCCCTTGTTCGGCAACTGATGACGCCTGATTCTGTTCTCGTTCATAGAAGCTGTAACTAAAGCATGTTTATTTTATTAATACACCCCAAGTAAAGCGATAATACTACTAAGACGCAATGGGCTACTAGGAGCGGAAAATAATGAAAAAGGTACCGGAAACCCGATCCTAAACAAAAAAACAAGGGATAAATCTTTACTCCTCTTCAAAAGACCGAAGTTGGAAGTATATATATACCTAGGCCAGTGTGTCGGAAAATCATCAACAAGACTATATATATATATATATATATATATATATATTGCCTGTGAAAATCACTCTGCATAAAACATCAGGCACCCTGTATTAATCTCACCTTATTTAACAACGGAAATAATGTGCTATTTTTTTCTTAAAATATGACGACGCCAACTTTTATTTCACCAATGATACTTCAGTTGGGCTCAGAATAAGCGCTACAAAAATATATGCATCACGTAGATACATCGTGAAAAGATTACCACGAAAAGGAATTAACAAAACTTATCCAGAAACTCGTTGAAAATGGCTAAAGAATTGGCCGAAAGCGTTACACTTCTTTACCCCACCAAACGGAAAAATTAAGATTAGAAAAACAATAAAAATTATATTGTCTATGTCTTACCGCTGCTGAAATATTATATATATATATATATACGCCACAGTTAAAAAAAATTGAAGCCACCCACAAAATTAGTATCGGATGAACAAGACAAAAAAAAAAAAAGAAACGCTCTAGAGTAATTAAAAAAAAAATGGAATCAATTAGTAAAATTATACTTTGAGAAACTTCTGCAAAGAATGCCAAAAATGTATCCTGCAGTAATCAAGGCTAAAGGAGGCTATTTTGACGAGAGCAATGTTTAATCATAAAATGCCTTTTTTCTTTTTGTCATAATAAAATTTCTATTAACAAAAATAATGTCTCACTTTTTTTTTTTAAATATCTATAATAATTTTCACTTATTTAAAGTACAAAAAAACTACCTTTGGGGCCAATTTAAAAAATTAACAGGTACGACATAAAACTTTTTGAACTGTAGTATATATATATATATATATATATATATATATATATATATATATATATATATGTAATGATATTTGGCGGCTGTCAATTATGCACAACAAATTTGAAGATCGCCTGACGTCTAAAACTGACTGTCAAAATGCAATTCTTATTCTTGTGTCCATACTGACTATATTTAAAAACGCACCGTGCTATGATAATAATTATCCCAAACAAATATACTAAATCTTAAACAACGTATATATATATATATATATATATATATATATATATATATATATATATATATATATATATATATATATATATACTAAGTTATGCTCATGGAGGCTATTAATTTCAGTTTCGTCTATGTCATATTTTTCTTCTAAAAAATGTTCAGGATCAGACAAAATAACTCGGCATGTAAGAGACACATAATGACATTTGTTGTTGAGAGACGGTTTAAATGAGCTGCAATCTGCTACCGAACGGGCCGATCAAATGAAAATGGACTTAAAATAAAACGTGGAAAATATCCACCAATCGCTATCCGCCAAAATAGTTTCCGAACGACCTTGCATTATCTTTAATATCGTTTCTCTCCAAATGTATAATTTC
>OZ010585.1:98138536-98186036 GCA_963932145.1 Acanthosepion lycidas
GAAATTATGAGTCGTTGTGTACATTCTAAAATGTTCCTTTTGAGTTCATATGAAGTGGAATGAAAAGAAAGTATGTTTATTACATTTAATCCCGACCCACGATACATTTCCAATGCACTTGCTTTTCTCCTGCTCATCCTCCTCACCTCCTAGCACTCCTCACATCGTGTTCATATTCATTTATTTATTTATTTGTTTTAAAAATATATAGTTTTCATAAATATTTTATTTTATTTTTTTTAATTGAGTGTTAGGAAATCAATTAACCGAAATCGCCTGAAGATACCGAAATGTTGAAACAAAGGATGCGAAATCAGCTGATCTTCTAATTTTTTTATACTTAAAAGCTGTACATGTTTACATGTTCAATTCTCATTTTTATAAGTATATTGAGCATATTTAATACCACTGTTGCCACGTCTAATTCAACACAGACCATTAAATTTATATATATATATATATATATATATATATATATATATATATATATAAAGAAATATTGTCTTAAGGTGTGCTATATTTATGGAATAAAGTGCTCAATATCAGAGATAGAGCGTGTGTAAATATAAAAGTGAACATAGAAGTCAACACTTATAGTCGACAGTCTGTTTCATGCTATATGCAATCGTCAGTCCACATATGCTCTTATTTTTCTCGGCTATTTATATATATACGGGTTAGTAGTGCATTGTGGGTATTCTGTTATGGCGGTTATTTCACCGGAAGTCGTTTGTTTATCTATTTGGGTCAAATTATATTGCTTGTTCTTATTTTTTATTTTATTTATTTATTTATTTATTAACGTAGTAAAAATTCGTTTATATTACTTATTTAACAGTTTTGTTTTGGTTTGGGAATTTAATTAAAGCTATTTGTTCAGTTTTGGGGTTGATTGTTGTAGTTCATTCTATATATATATATATATATACATATATATATATATATATATATATATATATATATATATATATATACATGGGCTCTACTTTTGTATCGAGCACTGTTTTTTTAAATATAATAACAAAAATACTAAAGAACTTTGGATTATTTACCTAACGAGTTCTTTCCTATTTTCTATATATTTTTACACACACACACACACACACGCGCACTCACACGCATACACACACACAACACACATATATATATATATATATATGTATATATATAGTAAGTATAAATGCTTAAGCTTAAAATACATTATAAGCTTAGAATATGAAATAAACTGAGGCCTCAGTGCCAATTTCGACAGAGCCTAAATATAATGTAATAATGATAATTCCAGATCAGGTACTCAGTGTTTCATCTATTGGTATTCATCCGTTTAATGATTGTCATTACATGAAACTCTGAGTAACTCAATTATTATTATTGTTATTATTATTATTATGTCATATATATATATATATATATATATTAGGTTGGTGCAAAAATAATGACGTAATAATGTCGTTTTTTGACGTATTTTTTAACGTCACAAAACGACATTATTACGTCATTATTTTTGCACCAACCTAATATATATATATATATATATATATATATATATATATATATATATATATATATATATATATATATGGTAATTGAAAAGTAACGCGTTATTTTATTTATAATGGACTGTCCCGTCTTGCAAAAGCTATAGTTAGACAGGAGAGTCCATCATACATAAAATACGGAGTTATTTTTCAATCACCCTGTATATATACATAAGAAGTCCCGGTGTATATGGCGCAAGATAATTTGAGGAGAAAGTTGTGGGAAAAATGCAGTTTTATTTTTCAGATTCTTATTGAACTAGAATTCTGTGATCGTTTTAAAATCAGTAAAAAAATCTCCAAAATAAAAAAAGAAAGAAAAATGCCTTAAAAAAAAAAAATAAGCCTTATCGTAATTCATTTCAGTTCAAAAACTTAAAAACTCCTCATTGCTTTCACGATCACTTGGATAGGAATCAGAGATTTTATCATTCAAGCTAATATTACGATCAAAGAGAATGTCATCACCGGGGCCCCATCCATTACTTTAACGACTCGACACATCTTAAATGACTTAAGCACTAAATCACCCCCTGTGTCAACCGACGAATTTTTTAAGCACATGCTTTTCTGGGAAAACGTCGATTTGCATACACGCTATATATTGTACGCAAACAGTAGTTTACAAAAAAAAATTGTGCGCAAAATGCATCGTATACACCAAACATACGACGCTCTCTCTCTCTATCTCTATCTCTATCTCTCTCTCTCTCTCTCTATATATATATATATATATATATATATATATATATATATATATATATAGGAATATATATTTACAAGTGTGGATAGTTCTGCACAAAGCCTTCACCACTATAATCAATTCTCATATGCTGGTGTCTGGCTTTCGGTTCCTAGCAACTGATGTACTTGACCCTCACACGTCGAATTTGATGGGAGAGTCGAGTTTATATATATATATATATATATATATATATATATATATATATATATATATATATATATTCATCCACGGAGAGACTGTTTCGCTGTATTACAGATCATCAATGCGGTTAGACATGCGATTGCTCAAGACGGGATTGAAACCCGCCGATTTAATATCAGCCGGAGTCTCTCTACCTTAGGCTATCAGGCAGCGGTGAAAGGGGGGGGGGCGGTATTTTTACCGCATTATATATGACATAGAAAAACATTCCCAGAGAGCTGAATTCGTAGTGAAGATCTTTTAACATTAGCAGAAGCCGATGAATTACCTTTCGTCTAAAGTGCTCAACTTACAAGAGGGGCCGCACACACACACGCGCGCGCGTGTGTTGGGCATGATTCTTAGTTCTTACTACATTGCAGAAGATCGTCTTTTCACTTGGTAATATTTTTGTTTTCATTTAGAATGTTCTTATTTTCATCATTTGTGCCTCTAATTTGATTCTTAAGCACATCTTCCATTTTGTAGTCCCCCTTACGCACATAAAATTTTTCTGTGCTACCCATGTTGAGAACTTGCCTCTCCGACTTCCAAACCTTGTCACAAAAGTAGGCTGCAGGATTTTTTTGCTTTGGTTGTCTTCACTAGAGTCTGCACATGCCCACTCTTCTGTGATTTCATGCGACTGACTAAAAAAGCCGGCTTTCCTACAAATACTGTAAGTGCGTTGGTGTCCTAATGGCATTTCTCCCTTCCCAATGGCGCTCTTTTTTGTTGGAATGCCCAGTTCTGTTTTGCTTAAAATAGTTGCAGCCTTCCCAGATCAACATACTCGAAGCAAATATATCTCCAATACGTTTTCAAGTCTTCAACATTAACGTCAAGTGTCTTTGGATTTCATTTAACTATATACTAAAACGATTTTTTTTTGGCTTATCAGCGGGTCGATTTCATTGTACCATAATAATAATAATACAAAAAGAAACTTTTCGGCACACTGTCATCTTCCATTAATGTCAGATGACCTCTCCAGAGAATTTTCATTATGGAGAAGTTTCTCTGTGTTTGCATGTATGCTATGGGTTTTTCCTTTTCCGAGTATATATATATATATATAGATAGATAGATAGCAACAGATGAAGACACATAGATAGATAGATAGATAGATAGATAGATAGATAGATAGATAGATAGATAGATAGATAGATAGATAAGCGTGTTTTACCCCGACTAGTAGCGCTTCCCTCAAAACCATCCTGGTGTATCCAGTTGTTCTATCGATTCCTCATTAAAATCTTAAAGGGTTTCTTAACACAAACATTGGCAGATTCAAATTGACTTGTTAAAACGGTGACCCTTTTACCTTCAATTTCCTGTGTGAATTTAAATTTTCTATAGCTTCTTTCCACATTTTTTGCCATAGAAATTTCAAATGTCTCTTTGTGATTCGAAGTAAAAGTCTGCTGTCCATTTGCCTTTTTTGTCTAATCTTCCTGACAGCTCATATGTTTAGTCCTTGAGATCCTCAGCATCCTTCTGTATAACAATATCACTGTTGCTGTAAGTTTTCGCCCTACCTGTAAGGATATTTTCCAGGAATTACTTTCTACATGTGCTAAATATAACTATAACACTTGCAATGTGGTAATGAGTGAGATACAAGATACAGAATCAAAGGAAATGTAAACAAACGAAAATTATACAAATCATTTTCTTTTACATCATAAATAGTTAAAGAAACCAAACAACTTAGTTTATATATCGCGAAAAGATTGGATATTCAGAGCTTTTCTTCGTTTCGTATTGACATATGTTAGCAGCAACAATTTGCAAATGGAAAATGGCATTGATATGGTTTCTCAGCGTATGAAGGCAAACGATTTCTTCCAAAGCGAATCGATTTTTAATAAATTAGGAAAAGGAAGAGAGAAACATTGTTTTTTTTTTTATTTATTTTGGAAAGATTAGAATGTTCTCTTTTTATTTTGTTCATGTTTTTTTTTTTTGTTTTTTTCATTTTAAGTTCAGACGCGTATGTTTAGCAAATTTTCGACATTTAAGTAAGATGGTGAATATTTGGGGAGATGATAAATCACACATCCACAAAAGTAAATAATCTTCGTGATGCAATAAAATCGACATGAGCATAACGCTTTTAACTTGTACGAATAACACACAAAGAAATTCTACGTAAAAAAAAATATATTCTATAAAGAGAAATTATTACTCGAATGTGGTGTCTAGACAATTACGTATTGTATTTTTAGTTTTGGGCTTAATCATATAAATCATTAAGGATAAACACTAGCTATGTTAATCCCAAACTAAAATAATTTAAATATAAATTGCATTAAAGAAGATTTAACAACCTTTCTTCACTTTTGATTATTGAATATTAAATTATGTCACTTAGCATCTTCCATAATTCTCCTAGACTTTTCAGTTCACCTCAGGAATACTGATAAGCGTCTATTTAATATTAAAAAAGTCGGAAAAACTAACAACATTTTTCTTTTGTTTAAAAATCCATGTTGCAAAATAAGATCCTTAACTTTGTGTTGATGAAGTCCATCAAAAGACGAAACGCGTTTGTCAAGATAAGTTTTCTTTTTGTCATTATACATACATACATATATATATATATATATATATATATATATATATATATATATATATATATATATATATATATATATATATTATATATATATATATATATATATATATAAAATATGTATTTATATAATATATATAAATATATAGATATATATATGTATATATATATATATATATATATATATATATTATATATATATATATATATATATATATATATATAAAATATGTATTTATATAATATATATAAATATATAGATATATATATATGTATATATATATATATATATATATTTAGATATAAATATAAAAGAGAACATTGAAGTCAACACACAGAAGCGACAGGCTGTTTCATGCAAGATGCAATCGTTAGGTCACATGGCTTAACAATTGTGTCTAGCATGAAACAGCCTGTCGCCTCTGAGCGTTGACTTTAATGTTCACTTTTATATTTATATCTATATACGGTCTGTCTCATAAATATATCATACTTTAAAACTATATATATATATATATATATATATATATATATATATATATATATATATATATATATATATATATATATAGTCTAGAAAAAGTCTGGGCAAATTATGCAAGTATGCTAAGTGACGTAATTTAATATCTAACAAACCAATGTGAATAAATGTTGATTTTTCTAAGCAATTAATATTGAAATTGTTTTAGTTTGGTATATATATATATATATATATATGTTTTTTGTTTTGTTTTCTCCCTTCTCTATTCTCTTATGAATCATTCGCTAATTCAGATTTATTGTATTTTTTACTCTTTTTTTCTATCGATTAAAAACTTTGAAGAGTTGGACGAAAACCGATGATTTTCCTCTTTCTTTATTGTTTTTTTTTAAAAAAAAAAAAAACATCAATCATTTATCTATGCCAACTAATATTAATTCAGCTTAGTTTTTACACCAACACACACACACACACACACATATATATATGAAAAAACGACATTATTACGTCATTATTTTTGCACCAACCTAATATATATATATATATATATATATATATATATATATATATATATATATAGTTATAAGATAAGAACAAATGGAGTATAATTTCACTGTCCGTAGTATTTAATTTTAAAAATGGTCTCAATAAAGAGTAGAGCTTTATATTATGTATTATAAGAGATTAAAAAAAAATGTTAAAAAATCACTACACAATAACTTTCTTGTTTCGGCACTAAGTTGTGCCGCTTCACTCAATGTTGAATAACTTTCTCTTCATATATATATATATATATATATATATATATATATATATATATATATATATATATATATATATATATATCTTTAAATTGAGATAATGTAAAATAAAAAATGATTTTCCTCTTCATACTTCCGATGTTAGACTTATTTTGACGATAATTATTGTATCTAAAAGATATTTCAATCAGTCAAGAAAGGATATTTTAACTATTTCGTTATTTTAAAAAGATTTTCGTCATATACGTCTTCCTAAAAATATTCCTAAAAGTTATATCGATTTTTCTGAGATTAAGAATTATGCCAAAGATTTATATGTCATCTCCAAGATATTCTTTAGCAAGTAGCAGCATCTAATGTATATAAAATATAAATATAGAGAGGCGAAATCACTTAGTATGGATCTAAAATATCCTTATTGGGCGAGAGATTAAAAAATAACGTAACGAAAAAAAAATAAAGATGTAACAAAGATGGCGATCGTTTAAGACTAGAGCAAATAAACATCGTAGAGAACACTTTGGTCCATTTTTCCCCAAAATTTGACCTGAGTGAGGAAGATGAAACAAAAGATAGACAGTCAGTTTTAAGTAAATACGTTCTTACAAAGTAATTGGATAATTAAAAAATGGAGTAATTAAGACGTCTTTTCAATCTAATATTAAAAACCAATTCTTTCCTTTTGTTTTTTTCATGTCCGTCTGTCAGTATTTTATTTATTTATTTACTTTTTTTTTTGCAATTTAGCTTTTCGTCAGTCTCCGCTTTGTTACAGGTATTTATCAATATCCAATTCTGTGTGTTTGCGAGCGTGAGTGTAATTGTCTTTTAATTCCAAATCGCCACTTGCGAACACCGCCACCGAACTCTGTCGAAATGAAAATAAAATGCAAAGCAAATTTGAAAACTTCGCAACGACCTACTTATGGATACGGGGTGGTGCTGAAAAAAAAATTCTTGATCAGACCCAATTCCCGAAATATTACCGAATGCGTGAATATCAGAATATATTTTTGAAGGGATTTTCGATTGGACAGAGCAGTTCTGTAGTCAGTCATCAAATTTTTACCTTATTTCTTTTTCATATTAAAGCTTCTGCTATATATTGTACGGACGCCTCTCTCGCTTTCTGTTAACGTTTTTTTTTTTTTTTGTGTTTATGCCTCATTTGATACATTTTTGTCTCATGCCTCATGTGATACATTTTTGTCTTGTTTTAAGCTATACTTATTTGTTTTTTGTTTATGTATTTTTTCATTTTTCCTATTTCTGTATTTCTTTGGTACAGCTTAGATTCTGAAACTCCTGCCGAAGGAATAAGACATTCTAAAATGTGCTACCTTCTAGAAAGGTACTTACAGACCTGTTATAAATAGGTTCCGTGTCTACTGTTTTAACTCTAATGTAAACCTGATGGGCACCTCGGCGTGGTGTAATGGTTAGCAAGCATGTCTTTCTAGAACAATTACGACTGAGTGGTGAGTTCGCTCTTCACTGGATGCCCATACTTTCGGCCTTGTGCCATATCTAAGCTACGTAATGTAAACCTGATCAGTGTCTACTTTTATGACCAATATCAACATAACCAAGGTTTACTTATCTTTATAGCAATTCGGCCCGAAGTTTAACTTTTTTTTTTTTTTTTTTTTTTTACTCTAGTATGAAAAAGAAAATATATCAACGTTTTTCACATTAGTACCCACTACCTCTAAGACGACTTTTACAACCGGTACAATCTGGACCTATGTCAACATTTAGGACGAATGTAAACCGGACTTTTGTCTCTTGACTCGACCTATGCCCCCTTTTTTTATTCTAGTTGAAACTGGACCACTGTCGACTTCTTCATAATTAGTCTAAAATCAACTATGTCAACTTTTTTGGCACGAGTTTAAGCTAGGCTACCTTTCTAGCACTAATCCAAACGGGAACTTTTATTCTTGTGTCAACCGGACATATGTCTACCTTTTTGTTTCTAGTTTAAACTGGTCATCTGTCTACTTATTCGACTTTAGATCAAACTGGATTTACGTCCATCATAAAATGTAGTCTGCCTTTGAATCTACTTTAAACTGGATCTATGTATATCCTTTTTAATCTAGTTTAAACCAGATCTCTGTCTGCCTTTTAGATTTATGTGTCAGTAAGTTCTATGTCAACCATCTCTATATATCGTTAACTAGACCTATATCTGCCTTTTCAATACGAGTGTAAACCTGGCCTTTTCTTACCTTTTTAATCAAGTTTAAACCGGCCCTCTATACAACTTTCGGACTATTTTGTAAACTGTATGTACATCTAATTTTAATCTGATTTAAACTGGTTCTGTGTCAACCTTTTTTTTTATTCAAATGTAAACAGAACTTATGTCCACCTTTTTGACTCTACTGTAAACCTGACCTCTGTCGACTTTATTTGACTCTAGATTATTCCGAACCTCTGCCAATCTATTTGACTCAAGTCTAAACAGGACCTACCAATTAATTCATTGTGAATTTCGGCGTACAAGATTTATATTCGACATTAAATAATAACAAATGTTTTCAATTAACTAACCGATTTTCTGTCATGTAAATTCATTTTATGCCGTTCAATATGCAGGACTTATATTTATTTTCATTAATAATTCGTATACCTTAGTTATATTTTATTTATTGTTGTAGATATTTGTTGTATGTTATATATTATATATATATATATATACAATATATTTACAAATACAAGGTGCGATGGGTAAATTATCGCCATTTTATAGATTCAATTTCCCGCATGCGCATTCTTTGTTTTTCATTTTGTCGACTACACAGAATATAGTAGAGTCAGTTGGGCAACTTTTGTGAGAAAAAGAGCGCCATGAGACAATTCACTCCACCAGAAATTTGGAAACGGCATGCCGTGCTACTTGTCATTCGCGCTGGAAACTCTAATACAAACATTTCAAAGTGTTTGGGTGTCAGTCTGGGTTCAGTGCAGATGATTCGGAAAGAGTTGAATGCGTCTAATTGAGATTATGAAGATAATTAGAGTGATCACTAGTGATGGCGATGTTATGCCTCCATTCATCTTCCCACGGAATCTCAGACTCAACAGTTAACTTGAGGGGGTAGTGCTGCTCTGGTTAAAGAGGACGACTGCGAGAAACGCCTATGTCTGGCAACATGACGCAGCATCATGCCAGACAAGCAGCAACATCTAGTCATGGCTATCAGACAATTTCTGCGACCACATCACCTCTTACATCCGGTCACCTAACTCCCCAGACTGCAACTCCCTTGATTATTATGTGTTGGGTGCAGTTGAATGAGTGACCAACAAAACTCCTGGTAAGAACCAAAGATGAACTGAAGGCAAGGATTATGGCAGCATTCAGTAACTTAAACAAGAAGAACTCCCAGAAGGGTTGCAGATTTCAAAAGGCCGGGGTTGAAACCAATGGGGATTTTATTGAATAAGTTTACTCTTTATTATTTCAAGATATTTTTGTGTAATTTTTGTAAATATATCTGTTAAAATGAGATGTCAGTGTTATTTTCATTTTAGTGTAAAATTTGTCTTACGGCTAATATCGTACATATCCATTACGTGTTCTACGAGGTGGGGAGCTGAAAATTTGGTATGCGAACTATGAGGCAATAATGCTAGAACTGTGAAATCTTGCATGCATTAATTCCAAGTCTTCTTATTGCATGCAATAATTTCAACTGCATTATTTCTTTCCAGGTAAACTGGCAAGGATGATCATGATGAAAAATAAAATTCATTTGGTCGCAATCTATGAGAGTATCTTGGTCTGACGATTAACTTTTCAGTATACCATCGCCTGTGTAATGTGCTGCGTATTTTCCTCATATCAGTATTATAGTGTTCGCATTTGCTTTTATTTTAAATGTACCATCTTTCTCTTATGATATATACCATAATGTATATATATATATATATAATGGACTCTTCATGTGAGATGAGATCACTGTTAGATTGGCTGACCTTTTAGATCTTGCCCTCGCTTCTTGAACATGATTCAGACTATATATTAGGTTGGTGCAAAAATAATGTCGTTTTCTCACATATGTTACTATGTGAGAAAACGACATTATTTTTGCACCAACCCAATATATATATACATATATGTGTGTGTGTGTGTGTGTGTGTGTGTGTGTGTGTTTATTATGCATTGTTACATTAAACATGCCAAACCCAATACAAAATTGCACATCTTGTTTCAACATTAAAAGATTTATTAGGGCAAAAATAGAGTAACTTGTGGAAGGCCATGGATACTCACGTTATGAAAGGACATATTATATATAGGAAGATGAATGAGCAATTGACGATGCATACAGAACGTTGTCGAACATTCATTTCAAGAAAATATTTGCAATATTTAAAGCCGCTACTAATCATGAAATCAGCTGGGATCCGCATGTGCGAAAGATTATTTTTTAAATCATGTCGTTTTTGGCATACGACCTCTGCAAAGGACACCTCGAGGCGGTGTAATGGTTAGCAAGCTTGTCTCGCTAAAACAATTATGACTGATTAGTGAGTTCGATCCCCACTGTGTTCCCCCTTCATCCGGCCTTGTGCTATATCTACGCTTCGAAAATCCATATCATCCTCTATGGGTTATTACGTGGCGAAATCTAAATATTTTGCCCGCATTTTTATTTTGGGAGACAATAATAATTTAGTGGTTCAAGCTTTACTAATTAACCCATGGATGTGGGGAGAAAAGGTAGATCCATACCTTTCCTTAATGTATTTGTACGTAAGCGAATATAAACTAACAGGAATTGGAACTCGGCTCCCCGATTAATAATTATGAAGTATTATCTATTACAACATCCGCAAATCCGAGTTTGCAGCATCTGGTTTTTACAAACGGTCACCAATATAGGTCAGGCCACGAGTGCTGTTATTTTTCTTGGCTATTTATATATCTATATAAATAGCCGAGAAAAATAACTTATATGTTCACTTTTATATTTACACACGCTCTATCTCTGATATTGAGCACTTTATCCCATAAATATAGCACATCTTAAGACTATGTTTCTTCATATATATATATATATATATATATATATATATATATATATCGAATCCATTACATTCACTTACATTCTAATACCCTTGGGAAAGGTATGAATCCTCTTCTTCTCTCTCTAGCTATGGGTAAATAGCAGGACAGACTGGGTTCTATAGCCTTGGATGGCAACTGGTCTAGGGGAAGGACAACCCTGAATTCAAAACCTGCGGAGAGTCGTTTGGGGACCTTGTGGAACGTAGTGAACCAGGTCTCTGTATTCGGCATCTAGTTTTCAAAAACGGTCACCAATATACTGACCAGGGTCGACGTTGCTTAACTTTTGTATCGTACGGGTACCGGTATTTTAACGTGGTGTTTTTTTTTTTTTTAAATAAGTACAGAAAATGTGAATGATATTTCAAGGTTAATAAGCAATGATTAATTTAATTGTTGAAATTTAATTAGAGGTCACTTCAGGAACTGTTGCCCTTAGAGGAAATTCCTTTTCAAAACTTTACTCTCTTCGATTCAAATCTTGCCCGCTTAATTCATTATAGAATTGCCCAGATTCAATCAATTAGCAGACTTCAAGTATTTTCCTTTATAACATTCTAATTATTTTTGAAGTTGTATCCTTTTTTTTTTTTTTTTTCGTTTCCCTAAATTTGGATTATTAATTTTCAAATTTTAATCTGTCAGATGACACAGCTCAAGAAATCATTTCTGGACAGGCTTTGAGATTTCGTTATCTGAAGAAACGGCTATAACCATATATTTCTTATTCTAGTGACATTTGATTTAATTATTTGGCATAACTAAAAATGGAGAATACTATTAAATGTTTCTAAATTGTTAAATGAAAACATAAGAAATGAAATTTACCATTTCGTCACGGTTTTATGTCCTGATAAAATAGTTTTAAAGTGAGGCGATTCTGAGAGAATTAGAGGCCACAATCTTAACAACAAAAGATATGCTGATGACACAGTGTTGATAGCAGGCATAGAAAGGAAAATACAGGCACCCTTACAGAAGGCAGTGGATGAAAGTAAGAAGAAAGAACTAAACATTAAGACGACAGAATGCATAGATGTAAGCAAAATGCCGATTATAAATCAGAGATACCAACATCAAAGCAGTTACAGCAATTTAAATATATGTGAAGTGCGACATCGAAATCTGAAGGCACGTTAGGATAGAGAAAGATGCTTTACAAAAGTTAAGCAAAGTATTAAGAACACGAAAATCTCGTTAGAAACGAAGAGTACTTAACTGTTGTGTAATACCAGTCCTCCAGTGTGAGAGTAACAGATGGACTACCTCCTCACAGATGAAGAAGATACTTGAATCTACAGAATTTTGGTTTCTACAGAAGGATGATGGCCTGAACATGGGAGCAACGACGAAGTTTCATGGAAAATGGAATCAAAAACGACAATTGTATATCACAACAGAAAGCGGCAGTTGAAATCTCTAGGATGCGTAAAGAGGAAAGAGGGTATGTAAAAATTGACTCAGAGAAGACATATTTACAGGAGATTGTGAAGAGCCATGATCGTCAATATGTAAAAAAAGAAAATGTGTGTCATGGTAATTTTCCTACGCACGCATGGACTCTCCCAGCTATAAATAGGAGCAGGTACTGCCTTTTGGAGAGGGAAGTTTCCAGCAGTCAACTCTGACAGTCAGACCGAACATTGGTTCTGTAACACTCTCGTTTGTATATGTTTTTATTACTGTTTCTGTTAATATATTTGTTTAACTTAATTCATCTCTTTGTGTCTATATTTCTGGCCATAACATGGCTACAACAGTGTATAAGAAAAAAAATCAAACTAATACAACAATTTAAATATCTGGGAAGTGTTTTAACAGAGGACGTAAAGTGTGACAGCGAAATCCGACGTCGCATTGATATAGGCAAATATGACTTCTAAAAGATAAGCAATGTATTAAGAAACAGAAAAAAAAAAACTCGTTCGAAACAAAGAAAAGAATTCTAAAATATTATGTAATAGCAGTTCTTCCGTATAGCATTGAATGCTGTACAATCTCTACTGAGATGAAGAAGAGACTTGAATAGAAATGTGGTTCTACAGAAGGATGCTGAAAATACAATGGGCTGAATATGTGAGCAACGACGAATCTTAGAGAAAATGGAAGCAAAAATAAAACAAATACTTAACATTATGAAGTGACAGTTGAATTTTCTCGGGAACATAATAAAGAAAGAGGGATTAGAAAAATTTGATACTCACAGGACAGATAAAAAAAAGAGGAGCAGAGGAAAACAACGCATAATCTAATTAACTAGCGTGAGTAGATGGATTGCTGTACAAGGGTTAGGAGGAGATGGCAAATAAACACAATGTATTAAGAGCTACAATGTACAGGAAAATGTGGAGAGCCATTACCGAAGAGACAAAGCACATAAAAGAAGCTGTTGAATTTGAAAACCCGTCTGTAAAACAGTCGCTTATTTATTAAACACACAGACACACACAAACAAACAAAATTAAATCACTAAGTGCTACAAAGTACAGGAAATTGTGGAGACCCATGATCGAAGAGACACAGCATATAGAAAAAACTGTTGAAAAACTCATATGTAAAACAGTCGCTTATTTATAAAATTCGTGCGCATACAGACACATACATATACACACAGAGAAAATTAACAAAACATTTAACATTAATAAAAAATTAATTCACTAAGAGCTACAAAGGAGAGGAAATTGTGGAGACGCATGATCGTCAGCGTCCTGAAGTGATAGGACGCATAAAAGAAGAATTGTTTAAATTTTTACAAGGAAAAGATAAAAATATTAAATAGAATAAATAATTTGTATCATGTTTAATTTTGTCTAGAAAGTTATAGGATTCCGTTTACTAAAATTATGCATTATTGTCATTTATATCAGATCATTTAAGTTGGCAGCCTTCAATATGTATATGTCGTATATGATAATATTCAGAGATTTTAAAGCGAGGCATATAGATATCTGGTGGGGTCATGTCCAGCATCTGAGATTGAGCAAGTAACTCTTTGTTTCCCCCAAAAGATACTGAGTTGAAAAAAAAAATAAATAGGATTAACAATATTTTTCTTAAGGAACTAAAATGAAACATTAATTAAAAATCATTCAAATAAAATTACTTAACCTCTCGAAATATATTCATGAGTGACCAATGCACACATTCAGAAGGAAATACATGGCATACTCTTTTCGATACAGGGTAGACAAGATAAAAAAAAAAAGAGTATTTCTTTATATCGGGAGTTAGGTTTGCTGACCTATTCATCTGTTGATTGAAGAAAAGTGTCCGATACTTAGATGGGAATTTCACACGTTTCATAAAATCAATCTCTTAAGTGGTAATGAACCACATTTTCTATTAAAACACTTTACATTGCAAGCATTCTGAACTTAGCATCGTACAGATTTGTATCACATGAGGTAGAAATAATACGAAGGAACCTGATAATATCAAGAAAACTGGACAGTAAAAAAGATTAACGACATGGCATATATGTATATATATATATATATATATATATATATATATATATAAAAGTGAACATAGAAGTCAACACAGAAGCAGCAGTCTGTTTCATGCTATATGCAATCGTCAGGCCACGAGTGCTGTTATTTTTCTCGGCTATTTATATAGATATATAAATAGCCGAGAAAAATAACTTATATGTTCACTTCTATATTTACACACGCTCTATCTCTGATATTGACCACTTTATCCCATAAATAAAGCACATCTTAAGACTATGTTTCTTCATATATATATATATATATATATATATATATATATATCTCGAATCCATTACATTCACTTACATCCTAATACCCTTGGGAAATGTATTAATCCTCTTCTTCTCTCTCCAGCTATGGGTAAATAGCAGGACAGACTGGGTTCTATAGCCTTGGATGGCAACTGGTCTAGGGGAAGGACAACCCTGAATTCAAAACCTGCGGAGAGTCGTTTGGGGACCTTGTGGCACGTAGTGCACCAGGTCTCTGTTCTCGTCCCTTCAAAAATTGTGGACGGTCCTGCACGAAACCTTCACCACTATAATCAATTCTTATGTGCTGTTGTCGGGCTGTCGGTTTCGACGGAAGAGTCGAGCGATATATATATATATATATATATATATATATATATATATATATATATATATATATATATATATATAAGTACAGGGTTGGTAAAGATAGACTGAAATTCCGATAACAAAAAACACTATTCTTAAAAGAGTGTTCAATATCGATTAAAGCAAATATTTATTCAGAATTATAATATATTCATGTTATAACATCACATAATTGCAATTATATTTCAATACTACTGCTGTCTTATTATCAAGTGATGCTGTTGATTGCAATTAACACCATCACGCGATAAGACACCAATTATCATTAAATATTGTCGATCATGGCTCTCCCCGATTTCATGTACTTTGTAGTTCCTAACGTATTTTGTCTTTGTTATCTCTCCTAAACCCTGTTATGCCATCTATTTACACAGTCTCTGACTATTTTTCGCGGTCTCTCTCGTGTGTCTTTTGTGTGTTATAATTTTGAATATATATATATATATATATATATATATATATATATATATAGGCTTAAGATGTGCTATATTTATGGGATAAAAAGCTCAATATCAGGCGTAGAGAGTGTGTAAATGTAAAAGTAAACATAGAAGTTAGCACTTAGAGGCGACAATCTGTTTCATTCTAGACACAATAGTCAGGCTACGACGTATCCTGACGATTGCGCCTAGCATGAAACAGATTGTTGACTCTAAGTGTTGACTTCTATGTTCACTTATATATATATATATATATATATATATTAGTAAAAATACATAGTGCCCTACGCCGCCAATACGACATAGTTTCATGCTACTATTGCAATTATCAGTTACTGATCTTTGTTTACAGTTTTGGTTAATAATTCTGGGTCCCATGATGTTAATTGGATGAATTATTACTGTTGTTTAATCTTTAATTACACTATAATCTAATTTCGAATTTTAATTTAAAATTTACTCTTAAAGTTCAAATAAAAATTCGAAATTCTAATGTTCGTTTAAAGAAGTCCTTTACGGACGCTATTGTGAAAATAGATTTGAAAGTCAAGGCTAACTCTTATCTGCTTAAAAATAGTGATAATATTAATAAAAATTAACGAGAAAAATATTTTCAGTGTTAAAAGGACGATAAAATAAATAATGATAATAATAGGATACGATAAATAATAAAAAGTAATATTGATAAAAGTAATACGAAAAAGAAATCTTAATAGATCTAAACAATTTTTATCACCTTATTATCACTTCCAGCTTCATGTAATCTTAACTCATTCAGTGAGTGTTACCAGTCAAATAATCAGCAGTGGCTTTAGAGGAACGAAACCATACTGTTTTCCGTTCAGGTAGTTATTTCTGTGGAGATGAACAATTATGCTCTTGTTGATAACAGATTCCAAGATTTTGAAAATAGCGTTAATGAGTTGATACTTCGATTAAAGCAGCAAAATTATTAGATCAACTCATTCTTAGTGCGACGAAAGTAATGGAGAGCCATGATTGCCCTCATACTGAAAGGACACGCTACAAAAAAGACAAATAAAGATAGTGATCTAAAAAACTGATAATCTTTCAACAAACGATAATATGATTTTTCGAAGTTTCTTAGATTTTCATTTTAAAAGACAAAAGTTGTCGGGTTTTAACGATCTCTGAACTTTAAACCATTCACGCTATCTGAATGAATTTTGAGATTGTTGACACGATCTCTACACAAGACTGATCGAAGAGGTTCCTCTTCTGCTTCTACTACTCTTTAGTTTAACTGTTTCTATGATAAATGGTACACTTCGTACATTGGCAAACGAGACAACGCCACCTATTTCTATGGCGGAGAGAAATTGTATAGGATGGACGTTCGGATAAATAAATATCCGACATGGATACCGTTAAACTCAGGCACAACAAACCCGTGCGATGACAAATAGTTTCCTAAGTGTAAGATGAATGACTCTTTGGCTGTTGGAATAATGAAGGTTTCAGTGCGTTTAAGAAAATTGGCAGCAGTAACTAACTGGCCGTGTTTACGGTTGGAATATCAGTCTGTCCGTTTATATCGTATGATTAATGTGTATCAGTCGGACGCGTATTTGAAACCACTTCGAGGCTGGACGGGGAGAGTGGTAGAAGCGAAAATAATTGCTGATTCTGACTGAGAACATTATCTCGCTAGGTTCGACGAGAGCCCCTTCATAAATAGAACAAGGTATTTTCCTTTACGTTATTAGCGCCGTCCCGTTTATCTCTAAAAATGTACCCCAAAATATCTATTTGTTATAATCTCACTGTTATTTCCGTCAAAATCGTCTCGTCTTTTGAGGAAAAGAAATAAAAACAATTTCGAACGAGGACGCAGGTTTTAGACAGATTATTATGATGGATAAGAAACTGAAAATTGTTTTACACTTTACCGAATGGTTCAATTAGTTTTTACCTGTAGACGAATATTTTTGCCCCTGTGAATTATAGCGTGTGAAAAATTGGCACCAGACCGAGCCGTTAGAATGTTAACATGTGAGACACGGGTTCGAATTTTACTATTGTCTATATTTGATTATATATAGAGAATTAGTGTAACTATTCCAGCGTTTTTTACTGTTATGTATTAAAATCACGCTAAAAAAGACCGAAGCTTTTTGAGTGGATTTCAGGGGAAGAGTCTGTTTAAAATTTGATAATGATTCTAGTGAATGGCTTTAATCTATCATTTGCAAGTAAATCAGGTTTCAGCATTAAATGATGAAGAAGTGGTTAAATTATTACCAAGTATTTACAGGCTACAAGCTTATAGATCCACGTTCATATAACTTCGATTGAGTGATTGATGTGAGATTTCCGTTTATCAATCATTTGCAGGTAATTTAAATACGGAAAATATTTTCGATAGTAAAAAATTTTTGGGAGATAATAATGATGTAGTGATATAAGTCTTAATAATTAACCCATATCTGGGGGGAAGATGTGCGTTCATAACTAATCAGAATTTGATAAACAAGAAATTATAATGTGGATAAAAAATAGGGGATAAATTCTACATAAAAATCAATATAGGAACTGATCCCTCACTATGTAGCCACACTAGTTTCTCAACATTTATATTCCAGAGAATGTATATAACTTGTGTAGCTAATCAGTATTTGATTGACATATTTGTTTTTTACGGTTTATCAGACCTTTGCGTGTTATTTAAAACCAGAAAATATTTTTTTAGATGCAAGAGTTATTTTAGGATAAGGATTTACTGATAAAAGTCCTGCTAATTAACCCATAACTGGGGGGGAAGAAGAGGTGAATTCATGCCTTTCTCAAGGGTATTTGCGCGTAAGTGAATATGAGGAACTCAACTGGAATTGAAACTCGGCTCTTTAATTTCTTAAACCGAGCCGTTTTCCCTTTAACCACCAGAGTACTTAGAGTACCTCGTGTTCCCAAGCCATCACCCATCTAGATACTGATCAGGCTCGATGTTGCTTAACTTCGGTGAGAATCAGTGTTTCAAAATTTGAATACATATTTATTTTTGTTTGGCGAAATGTGTTAATTTAACAAGTAAATATTTTTTAAATCTTCAAATTGGGTTTGTGTATTTGGAAATCCGCGAACACGGTAACAAGTGATGCATTACAGTTGTGCAGGGGAGAGAACTCTTCAAAAGAATTCGATATATATATATATATATATATATATATATATATATATATATATATATATATATATATATGTATAGAATTAAAAATCTGTCGGATTTAATCCATTTCTTAAAATTTTTCACTACCTAAATCTTTTGGATATTTTTGTAAAAATGTATATATATAAATAATAATAATAATAATAATAATAATAATAATAATAATAATAATAATAATAATAATAATAATAATAATAATAATAATAATAATAATTACTATTATTATTATTATTATTATTATTATTATTATTATTATTATTATTATTATTATTATTATTATTATTATAGCATAAATCGTTAACTCACCCTGTCGGCTGTGTTTTCAGAATACGCCGACTGCCCATCTGGAGTAGGATAAAATGCCTACCTCCAATGAGTCAACAAGGCCTCTGATCAGGGGTTTTGAGGAGCATGGAACCACATCTTAATTGCTGTTGTTTCTAGGTCCACCCTCACCCGAGGTGGTAGCACCTGTTACGGTCCCATTTATGGGCAAATAATTAATCCCAAAGCTGTATGTGTAAAAATAGTTTGTTTTTTTTTTACAGTAAAAATACCGGCCAGACATTTTGAGAAAAATTATTACCACAATACCTTTTTGGAAAAAAAAAAAAATTACTAGCAATACATTTTTAAAAAAAAGTTGTTAGCTGTAATAAATTTTTGAAAAAACAAAAGTATTAGGTTGGTGCAAAAATAATGACGTAATAATGTCGTTTTTTGACGTTAAAAAATACGTCAAAAACGACATTATTACGTCATTATTAATATATTACCAGCAATAAAAATTTTGTCGACATTAAATAACCCTTTGCGATTGATATGCTGTAAAGCAAACCAAACCAGACAAAACAAATCGCTAAAGCTTAACAAAACACGTAGATCAGTAAAATTTTTTTAATGATTAACGCGTTTAAAGGTGAACAGAATTTTTTAAGCAGATTTATCAGCGTTAAACAAACATAACAGAAATAATTTGCAGTTTAAAAATCAAGAGACTTCTGTCTTCAATCTTCGCAGATTCATGGCTCGATTGAGTTAGACAAATAATAATGTATACTGACTGTAGTTTGTTTAAATAAAGAAACCTGACATCACCGAAAGAAGTTACTAACTTTTTAATAAGTATAGAGATTATAATCTGAACTTCGTGACATATTTATCTATGGTCAAGTATACTTTGAAGAGTCTACCATGATCATAATAGTAAGTTTATTCCGCAATAAAACCCACCACAGGGCATATTAGGGTGTTCAGAGAGTAATTACGTATTATGAGTCAGTCAATAGAAGCAGAATGGTAGGAAACTACGTCTAAAATTTGTTTATTATTTCTCCAATCCGACAGTGTATCATTTATAGTGCATTTCGAAGTTTAATTGGGAAAACTTGCAATGCTGCTATCTGAGGTCTTCATGGGATTTCCCCTGAGATCCAAACAGAATGTTCCGACGTCATTTACTAAAGAATGCTAACATTTCATATGAAAGAAAGTGTTAGATACCAGCTTCTTACAACCTTTTCTCGGAGAAAAAACACATATTTCGTTAAACGGGGAATTGAAAATTTGCCTTTCTTCTGGGCTGCAGTCGTTGCATATAGAGATGATTACATTTTTGATAAATAATGTTTATGTAAATTTAATTTACATTTTATTTTTACGTCCTTTCTGGTAAAACATAATTACTTTCAATCACCTTAATATGTGTTAGTGATTGTTTTCACAAGCCGTTTTTTTTTATCTTTTTCCGGCAAACAAACAATAACGCCATTAAAAAAAAAACAAGCGCTTACTGAGTGTGAAAGATTATGAGAAAAAATTAAAAAAAAAATGAAGTTATTAACAAATTGTCTTCTAAGAATGCCCGCGGAAATTTTGACGTTAAAAAACAAGCAGGGCAGGCAGAAATTACAAGAATTTTATGTATATCTGTAAAAATACAAGATTGTTCACGCATCTTCTCAGTGATGGACTAATAACTACGCAGATTGAGTCTCCATTTTTGTTCGTGCCGGTGTAGACTAATAAATTGATAAAGGCCCGTTGCGAGCTTCAAGTCCTCATTTACTCGATCAGGGTGGGTAATTAGTTGGCACCTGGGACAAATTTTGCAGATTAATTCTTCTTTTCCACTCTTCCCTACTAACGCTCTGTCTATCTCAACATTTAAAAAGAATGCTAGCAAAACGAAGAGTCGTAAACAACCCGACTGGCAGCAATCTGCCCTGCCTGCCGCCAAAGGTAGGTCATAACGAACTCCATACTAACATCTCACTAAAGTCTTCTCATTGTATTTAATTCTATGTAAACCCCTACGTCCGAGTAGCATTATTACCTTGCTTGGGGTGAAATAATTAAGAATAAAAACAAACTGTCTGATAATAAAGAAGAGAGACCGGGTATCATCAATGTCCGGTTTTTTGTCGCTTGACCCCAGAATTTTTTATTAATTGTTTTATTTATTTCCGGGAATTAAGGCCCGATTTTAAATATTTTATTTACCGTCTATAAAACACGACAAGCTTGCGATTGCAATGAATTCATACGCCCTCTCTATGTAAGTATGCCAAGGACAGTTTCACATATATAAACATCAATAATTAATCGCTTAACGAAAGAAAATATTTATTTTATAACACAAATGATTTTTTTTTCATGAGAATATCTTTTTTTGCCAACAGACTTAATATAAGGCTTCTCTTTAACTACACAAACTGATAAAGTAAAATCATTCAGATTAAAATTCATTCATTACTATGGAAATACCATATGAAGACATGTTAACAGATTACAGTTATGTCCAGGATGATGTATTTTAGGATTATTTATATGGAAAATCTATCATTTCTTGAAGTAATGTATAGCAGCTCAGATTGAGGAAGAGCGAGCCGAGTTCGTATTCCAATCAGGTTTATTACATTGCTTTACGTGCCAATTCTTTGGGGAAAGGCATGGATCCTCCTCCAAGCTATAAGTAAATAGCAGGGGAGATTGGGCTCCCCACCTTTGCTTAGAAATCAATCCAGGATAAGGAAAATACTGAATTCAAATGATCCTATGCAAGGATCGGCTCCGTCAGGCTGTCTTATCCATGAAACACAAGAGCTGCTATGGCTGCAAAAGATATGGTGCCCTTATGACCTTAATAGGTTACGGGACTCGACATTGTGAACATTACTAAATCTATTATGAAAAGATATTTGTAAAAAAGACGCTATAAAGAATTAGCATCAACCAGAGTAGCGGAAATCATGTATTCCCGTAATTTCAAGTATAGATCCCCTGACGCGCAAAAGGATAGGCGCTTAATATAGCGCGGGACACCTGGTCACACGGTATTGATGTGCTATTGATTTGAAGAAAGGGCGGAAAATCTCTGGAAAGATCTTGAGCCATAATTTCTCGATAGCTGTTCACAGTTTTTTTATATTCATAAAAAAACATGATATTGCAAGCGTATAGACAATCCTTCAACGTCTCAAATAATTCTCGTTTCGTTTGATGCTTCACAAACCTCGTGATCACACCATAGATCTTCAAAATTTGTCTCTAACCAATTCTGGGCCAATTCAATCTGATAACAATGTTTATTACGCTGTTGGAATGAACCATAACTGTTAGGTTATATGGCGATGATAAATGGATGAATTGGTTGGAAAACCGTGCAGATGAGCTGCAAATGTTCAATTCCGTCTTTAAGCAGACCTCCAGACACAACGAAGCTTCTAGCACACAAAATGAAGAAGTGCTAGAAAAATTTGCCACTCAAAGGACATTGAAGGAACAAGAGACAGGGAGATGAAGCAGTTCGCCGGCCTGACGATCTTGTGTGAATGGATGGTAGAAAGCGGTGGGCAGCCTTGGCAAAGGGACAAACATTATTAAGGGATAAGATGTTATCGAGGGCCAGTATCTCCCACAATAATAAAACATCCACCAGATGCACATCATTAAATTCCGTTCGAACGTCTGTATGTTATGATGAACTTCGCTATTGTTTACACTGACTCAAATGTCAGAGCACAATTGGTATAACTTTGGGAATTTTCATTACATTAAAATATGTTTGCCCAACGTAACAATAACCTTACATTCTGCTATACCATAATTTTTGAAACGTAAGTGTATTTATCAAGATTTACAGGGCTGCTTTAGTGGGACATAAAGAGAGAATCAATATCGTTGCAGTAATGAACAGGCTGCAGAGGATGTTCGCTAACCATCATTGCTTTTATAGTAAATATTTATTTCTTGCGTTAATTTTTAAAGTCGTTTCTCTTGAATTTGCTATTCACTAAGAGCTTCGAAAAATGTCGATTTCGGGTAAATCCGAGTGTCAGCGTCTAGATCACTGACTATTTATATCTGAAGAATAATCTGAAGAATAATTTAAGAAATTTCATTCGATCCTGCAGTCTCATGCACCGGCGAGATGACAAGCTTACGATTGTAATATCCTCAGGCAATATACGATACAAGGTAGATCAAAAATCGCCATCATTTAAAATGTGGAGGCGTTATGTTGAACAATAAAAGTTTTGATTCTCAAAATTCGAACAAGATATTCAGAGAGATGTAAAATTTATAACCGATTTCGCAAAGATCCACAAATGTTCAATATGCACACCGCCTATGATACAACACACGTCAAGTTGTTAGTCCAGCTCCTGTCAGACACGCTGTAGCTTATCTTGCGTAGCATTCTCTAGCACCTCAGTGATTATCTGCTTAACTTTCACTAGGCTTATAGGAAAAGGGATATATAGACCTGTCATTTTACAGCACCCCATAGAAAAAATAACAAGGTACCAAGTCAAGTGAACTTGAGGGCCATTTTAACAACACATTGTCATTTTCACTGGAGCGTCGGATCAATCTTACTAGCAGATTTTCATTGGGATAATTTCGCGCAGTTAACTTAGTTTTTACACATTTTGTTAAATTTGAAATCATTTGATTGAGAATTGTCTATGTTATTAGACGACAAAATGATGTCATTTTTTTGGGACACCCTGTATACGTATCCGGTGTAACAACATGGGATAATTGTCTATCCCATAAAATGTTTAATATCTAAAAACCACTAAACTAATTGAGTTTTTTTCCAGGCTTTCAGATAAATCGTTTAGCCATCTTGACACCATTTGTCGTAAGAATCACTGAAAAACCTTTACGTTATTGTTACGGTCCAGGTTAGGACCAAGAAAGAACAACACGAACACAAGAGTAGAAATAACGAAGGTATATTACACAAGATAATAATACAAGAGGTGGAATGTGTTAGTATGACTGTCAGTCTGGTTTGGAGTGAACTACTATCGGCTCGACTCGATTCGACCCTCTCTCTTGAGAGGCGTAGTATATATAGTGTTAGGAAGAGTTCATTCTGTAGTCATAGGTAAGGACCCATGAGAGCTATTCAGCAAAAAAAAAGAGTTTAAAATCGTTTTGTATCAGCCCCACTATGAGCAATGGTTAGAGGAAAATGATCATTCAGACTTTCAGTAATGGTACCAACATTCATACTCTGGCTTCTCTCTTCAAAATCCATTCAAGAACCACAAAGAGAACGGTGAATAAGTTTAAAAAAGAGCGAACAGTAGAGAGGAAAACTGGACCAGGAAGTCACAACAGAAAGAAAGATCATCATTGCAAGTTAGAGTTGAATACATTCTTATTGTTCAAAGTCGAGCCCAATAGTATTATAAAAACTACAAAGAATTCCAGTAAGATAACTTTAATCTTTTCTAAGATAAATTGGTCCAAAGCTTAATCTAACAATTGGAGAATTTTGCTGTTACAACCGGTGTCAGGTGGCTATAGGACTGCTAATAGTACTATTTAACTCAGTATTACATGGGTTATCGGTGACTAAACTAGTTTCCACCAATAGTTTTTTTTCCTGATTAAAAGGCTGGCTAGACATCCAACAAAACCTGTCAAACCTAGGGTGAATCTTCTACAGACAACAGCCATCTGGCAAAAGGAGCATGACCAAATTATATATGCAGGAATGATGGCTAAGCAGAGGACTTCCTAAACGACCCGGTTAAAGGGTTCCCACGACGGAATCAAGGACCAGGTGTCTATGACGGAGGTAGTCTTTCAAATTGGATGATATCTGCTTTAGTTCGATCTTGAGAAGAATTGGCTCAGTTCCGGGCAACTTTTTCCCAAGTCACGCTATGCATGGATGAATACATCGGCTTTCAAATCAAATATGTAGAAGGAATTGCGAAGGTGATCAGCTGCGCATTAATATTGGGGCCGACGATGCAGATGTGGAATAATGAGTACATATATGAGACAGCGATTTTTCTACAAGTTTATTTTTCTTGATCTTAAATATAAAGCTGAAAATGTGCGTATGTCCACTCAAAAAAATCATATAACAATAACAATCTAATCACAATCCAAACAATATTCTTTAAAATAATTCTTTTCAAGGATGCTAAGTGGCGTAATTTAATGTCTAATAACTAAACATTTCAGTTAACCTGATGAATATTTATGAGTGTATTTTAATTCAAAAATGTGAGTAACTAACATTTTGCTTTTGTTTATAGATAATGGTTCCAAAACAGAATCACTATATTTGCATTGATAATGTTCATCAGATGACGAAACGCATCATTTAAGTATATTTTTTCCTCTTCTCTTTTTTAATTCATTTTGTCAGATACACTCCATCTGATAATATATATATATATATATATATATATATATATATATATATATATATTATAATTGTTTTTTTAATATAATTTCATCTCAACACCGAAATTCTTATGTTTTAAAATAAAGACTTCAATTTAAATTCAAACATAAAAATTAAACTTTAAATTCAAAATTACGTTCCATTATCAAACGATGCTAAGAATAACTTTTTAGAAATGTATTTACTTAATTCATAAGTCCAGACAATTTTAATATTTTGAGATGTTGGGAAAATTCAATCTTTTTTTTTTTTAAATTATTTAAAAAAATCTAATGTATTCTAGCTCTCAATTCAGTCAAGTCAAAGTGGGGGCCGGGGTATCTGTCTTTTGGCAGAAACTTTTTTTTTTACAAGTAGAAATTTGTGATAGTGTCTATTTTCCATTATATATATATATATATATATATATATATATAACAAAAAGATTTAGATATTTTTTAAAATATATATTTATTTATAGAAACAATATATAATAGGAATTTAATTTATTTATCTTTACTTAAAAATAATTTAGGTAGTTGTTAATACATGAAGTTACCTGTGTATTTCGGCACATGTGTACATATATATATATATATATATATATATATATATATATAGAGAGAGAGAGAGAGAGAGACAGAGAGACAGAGAGAGACAGAGACAGAGACAGAGAGAGAAAAAGAGATAGAAAGAGAGAGAGAGAGAATAATGGTTAAAACAAGGTTTTATTTCTTATCGATGTCAATCGCCGAGCGTGGATATATCAATATAGCTTTTGTGTCTGGATCGAAAACATAATTCGTTTGCAACAGATTTAGTTATTTCTTTCATCTAATTCCACCGGGGAGAATTCGTTAAATGTATTATATTGGCCTTGGGTAACACGAGAAATTTTGATTGCGACTGAGGTCACAAATCATGTACAGAGTAAGATGATGATGCCGCTCTATAACACGTACCAGCCCAAACGTGAAGCTCGGTTTGGAACTGAATAAAGAATGTGATTTGCTCGCTCGGAGACCTCATTCGGTGCAGTGCCACTGATGTGGAAGGTCGCTAATGGATACCAAAGAGAAGATATAACCGAATCCCTCTCCGTGAATCTTGTTCCAGTTGTGAGGAGAAATATATATATATAAATATATATATATATATATATATATATATATTATTCTAATGAGCATAATTCACAATTTTTTTTGCATATTTCCATCAATGTATGTACACAAGTCGAAAGGCGTTTATTTAACACTCTGTTAAAGACGTCCCAATGAGTTTTGATAAGGAAATATACGATTTTTTTCTCCTTCTCAGAGTGGATTTAGCCTAGTGTAAGTCTTATCAGTCGCAAGTGTGAGAAGAAAAGACATTAGTCTGGACGGGCGTAGGATTTATTAATGGCTTCTATTAACTCAGAAATGCTGGAAAGTGACATTATTGTCATCGAACCGGTTTTTTTCTTTTGTTAGACACAGGAGTTGTACTTTCTAGCCTCTTAAGTCTGTTTTGTGAGTTAATGAAAAGATGTACGGAAAGCAGATATCAATTCACGGACACGTTTTGTAGCAAGTTGTATCGGGGATTCAATCTAGTCTGTCTGATGGATTCATGCTGTGAAATCGGCGTATTTTACATACCACGATCTGAGCTAATTATGAGACATAGAAAACGGCTGTTATGTGGATTGATCTGGCTAGTAAATAGGGAGTGTGTTGGAAAGTGTAAATCGAATAAAACAGAACTTGGCTAAAAATGACATGGAGAGATTTACATTTGCAGAGACATGTTGAATGAAGCCGTGTACATGCCGCTGACCGATGCTGAAAAACCTAGTCACTCAAGTCCTTCTCTATGAACGGGCCCTACTTGGTTTCCCAACACGGTGGTGTTGTTTCATATTCTTCTATGTGCTGTGTCTCTTCATGACCTGCAAGTACATAGCTCTTTATGTTTTTATGCATGGTGTGCGCTTTTTTGTAATTTGTAAATAAACTTTCGCGTTGCTCACGTGCACCGTCTTCTGTACTCTCAACATCCTTCTGTAATGCCACATCTCTGTTGATTCAAGTCTTCGCATCATCCGTGCGAAAATTGTCCGGCATTGAGGAGAATTGATAATGCATAACAGTGCAGCCTTCTTTACTTTGTTACTAACTCAAATCTCCTAGTAATGCGATATTTACGAAGAATAATTTAATCTAAAGTCCTTAGAACTGGAACAAATATGTGTTAAAAATTGTCGGGCGTTACTCATCAAATTGATTGTGGGAGGTGGAAACCTGCGTTGAGTGTTTTGGGAAAAGAAAACGATGCTGAGTCAATATCTCTCTAGAGTAGGTTATTTCGGATAGAATAGATAAATTCTTGAAAAAAACAACAACAAAAAAAAACAAAAACAGAATCATTTCCGTATTAAACTTTTTTATTGCTAATAATGATGAAAGGGTGTGTGACTAATATTTGCGCTAGATTGAAAAGTCCCAACAGAGTTGAAAACCCAGTCGAATCTTCTACGTTGACTAACGCCCAATTTTTCCATGGGAAGGGCATCGGTATATTTCTTCTTGCACCAACTATATGATAAATAAAAATATAGACTAGAATCTTTGCGTTGAAGCCGGAAGGTGAACGACATTTTTGAATCGCAGAAAAAGCACATTTCCCGAGATGACATGACAATTCGCAGAAAGGAATAGGTGAAGAGGCATGAGCGACTAAGTCTTGAATAGACACGATATTTAATAATATCTCGATAATTATGTTCTTGATAATATTTCACTTGACAGTTTTGGAGAATTTATTTACATCATTTATGGGTAAAGTGCGGCCTACGGGTCACATGCATTCTTAATGTCACTCCTAAATTCAAAAATGAAATAAAGTTTATTAAAAATGTTCTTCCATTTATTTATATTACTCGAACTATTGTCCTCAACATTCTCGCTATATTTATTACAACGTTTCGGCCTTCTTCAGGTGGTTGGAATGTCGAACTTAACCCTGATCACCGCCCTCTTCGGGATCAGGTTGAGATCATTGACAAAGAACACCATTGGAAAATTCGTAAACTTAAGGAATCAGCACATATGTTAGGCCACAAAAATCTCCTGAGCCGACCAAGCATAGAAATGAATACAATATGGGAACTAGTAATAAGGAGTGCCAGAGAAAAGTGACAATAACAACAAAAATTGCAATATGAGCTCTGGTAAAAAAAACATTCAATGATAACAGCAAAAAATTGCAATATGAGCACTGATAAAAATAGCTGTTGAATGCATTAGGTTTATAATACCCAGAAATACATACACAGATGACACTTGGCACAGTGGATAACGGCGTTAGTTGGACCCAAAGAGTGTCAGTTCAATACCCGGTCAAGGCAGTGGAGAACTTTCAGAGGGAAATTATTAGGCTGGTGCAAAAACAATGTCGTTTTCTCGCATATGTTACTATGTGAGAAAACGACATTATTTTTGCACCAACCTAATAACAGGAGATAACTGATAATTGACATCCATTAAACATGTCACGTAGAACTAGAACAGTCTACCCCAGTGAGCGAAATAAAGGGTTCACTTCGACATTCCAACCACCTGAAGAAGGCCGGAACGTTGTAATAAATATGGCGACAAAGATGAGGAGAATAGTCCGAATAATGTAAATGATGTACATAATACCTCATCTCAGAAAGATAGACAGGTTCTTCTATTTGTTTATTTAGAATAAATATTAAATAAAAAAAGTTTCTTCAATTTTGTAACCTTTCGTTGATCCCTTTAAACCATTGGCAATTTTCATTAAGGAGGATCAGACGTGTAAGAATTTTTTTTTTTTGCTTTAGAAACAGGATTTTCTTAATCATTTTTTTTCTAAGGGAAAGAATTATATATTTTATTTTTAAAATTATTTTTTGTATTTTCGAATAAGAAAGAAATCAAAAACAACGGTGTATGTGTATCGCTGTCAATCCAGATTTTCCCCCAAAAAAACAACCTTTCTAAAGCAGATGTTTGCGTGTATGGTTTTCTGTAGTGAAAAATGGCAGCGGTATCTTGAACAAAAAATTACATTGAATCTTTTTAGCAGCCTGCCTTAAGTTGGAAAAGGTTACACATCAACGCTAGCCCCCCCCCCCGCCCCCAGAATCTCAGTTTATTTCAACAAAGAATTAATAAAATAAACGACACTATTTCACAGTAGGATTTATATATAAATATAGAGGGTAATTATATATTTTGTAATTATTATGTAATAATGTCGTTTTTTGACGTTAAAAAATACGTCAAAAAACGACATTATTACGTCATTATTTTTGCACCAACCTAATATATTCTACTTAAACTAATTTAATTTTTGTTACACTTTAATTCGGAAGAGAAAAGGGTCAGAGAGAGCGTGGGATACGCAGAAAGGGTGGGAAAGAGAGTGGGAGAGAAAGGGAGGGGAGAAAGAGAGGAATAGAGAGAGGGAGGGAGGGAGCGAGAGATGAGTAAGAAGAGAGGGGGAAAGAAAAGGGGAAAGAGATGGGGAGAGAAAAGGAGAGAGAGAGAGAGGGTGAGAGAGAGAGAGAGATTGAGAGACAGTTCATACCCGCTCCATTATTTCTGCAGGTTCCATGGTTCCTTATTTAGGTAACGTACACGTTATGCCCTGCCTATAGCACATAAATCGAAGAAAGGTATATCAGAGACGCTGTTTGATTTCAATGAGACAAAGAAAGAAAGAAAGAAAGAAAGAAAGAAACAAACAAACAAACAAACAAACAAAAAAAGAAAAAAAAAGAAAAGAAAAAAAGAATAGGGAAATAGAGGCAGTGATAATACTCTTATATTTTTAACGTCTGCTTCGGCGAAATATTAAAAACTTTAGTGGTACCAACTTACTTATTTAAATAAGGACTGTCTTTCATATTTCTGATGCTTGTTGAAATATTTTGTTAAAGTTCTAAAGTTCAAATATTTAACAATGCCATTGAGGAAATTTCATGTATATTTTATAGTTCTAGTACTCGGAAGTCGTTTATTCAATCTTCAACCGTAGAATTAAGATAAAATTAAAATGGCAATATCATAACATTTTTACGGTATTCATAGTTGTGTAACAACATTCACATTCATTTTTTACAACAATTTTGTTAAACATGTTTTTTGCATTATAAACCGGAAGAGATCGAATGTATCAGCTAATTTGAAAACGAGGAATCTACAAGAATTTGATGGCTGAAACACCTGGGACGGGCAAGAAAAGAAAGGAATCGTTTTAATTTAATACAAGAATATTTTATCTAATTTGTAATTCAGTATATTAATGGATACAAAAAGATGCCTGAATGGCTTTCCACCGAGTCCAAATACACATTGCCAGACCCAGGAATTTGAGATCACAATTACTATATCACCAAATTCCCGAACCAACGATGGTAAACGTGTAAGCTGGCGAGCAATATCTGAGGAATATTAAAATAATAAATCGATGATATATCCCTAGACATCGAACGAAAAACAATCTACCCGTGTAGATGAAGATTTCAGTTCGAAATTCGAAGTAATTTAATTTATTGCCGCTCTTATCCCCCAAAAATCTCAACACAATTTCTTATAATTTTATCATCCATTCCGACCTGGAAAAGCAGAGCCCAACATATATCGGCGAAACGCGTAGTTTAAAAACTTCCCCCTGTTGTCTCATCATCATCATCATCATATCGGGGTGGCTTCCCTGTCTTTTCTGAAAATATTTCCATGGCAGTTGCTCTGACGAGCTTTTTAATCCGGTGCCCGGACTACGTCAGTTTAAGTGTGCTGTAAGATTGACATCTAGGACCTACTGTTGTACTGCTGAATTAATTTAAATGCAACCGCCACTTCTACTCGAACATTTTCTTTTCTGACACTCCCTTCCGCTTACTTGCTTCCCTGTTAACAACAATCTTCAAAAATATAAATCCAACGTCAATCGCCATCTTCTATCTACTTGGACTCTGTTCAGCTTTTATAATTTCCTCGGTATACACAGTCTTTTCTCTCGCCTTCACTCTCTGCAACCCTCCTGCGTATTAGTAGCATTCTCACCTTCCTTGCGATGAAATGACTTTAAAAAAGATATATAAACGTGGATTATACGTAAAATGCGGTGTATATATGTTGACATGTATATGAATTCAAATGAGATTATACGGGTGCGAGAGAAAAAAAAAGATAACAGCGTCTATATTTGTGTCACGTCAGCTGGGAAAGAATTTTTTTTTCTAGATGCAATTATCAAGGTAAAATTACATCTCTGTATAATCGATGTTATTATAGTTATGGTCTGCTCAGATTATCTTGGAATGGGTTGGTGAGAATAGCGATTTATTTTAACATTTATGTCCAGTTAGTTGCTACAAATACGCCTTGGCATTTTTGTTGGCTGGTTGTTTCTCATAAGCAAATGTGCCTGCATGCGTGAGATGCAGGAGATGCACTTCCCTCTTGGCACTTCTGCATCACAACAGTAGAGCCGTTTAAAAGAAGCGTGAGACTGGTGAATTGTCAGATCATGGCAAAGCGTTTACCTCTGTGTGAGAAAAGAGAACAAGAGATGTTTTCATTGGTCGGTGCATGCGCTGTGCTGGAAGTGAACAAGAGACAGGAAGACAGGTTTTAACTTCACCTTCGAGCCCGTTACCATGGGAACTGTTTGACATTAAATACAAACGGCACATATAATTGATACATAACAAAACTGTGCTCGCCTTTGAGAGGCCACCTCCTCCTTCCCCTCCTCCTTCATCCTCTCCTCCTCCTTTCTCAAAAAGGGGCTAAAACGGAAGACATATTCAACACGTCCGGTCATCGGCACTAAATCATTGGGAAGAATGATGTTTTAGAATCAGAATATATATATATATATATATATATATATATATATATATATATATATATATATATATATATATATATATATATATATATAAACTGTGGCGGAGACCAGCGTGGGAAGGTGAGGGGGAAAGGAGGCGGATATCAATCGACATTTCAGCATTCCTATTAAATGTCTCTTTCAAATACAATTATTATTTTCTATTATTATTACCAGTTCGGTCCCAGCCGCTTTGCTGACGGCAAATGATCAAATTTCGAATCTAAATTGTTTACCCATTTAATATGCTACATTTATTAGAAAATATATTCAGTTTGCATATAAAAAAGTTTCAAAAATGGTTTCAAAGTGCCGGCTTTATTTTTTTTTTTTTCCTGTAAGCCAGATGAAAACGGAAATTAGCCTATGAGACTTAGGTTTCCACATTTTAATTAAATATACGAGCTAAAATATTTCTTACTAATAACAAAAAAACAAAAAGAACTTTAAAAAATAAAATTATTTCTTACAGAAAGCGTAAATAAAATCTCATAATTATTTTCGTTTTTTATGTTTTAAAAAAATAACAGTTTTTTTCACCGAGAAATGTGTCGTCCATTTTTTTTCTTCCCATTCCACTTGTGTAATTTTTTTAAAATTTTTTATCTGAATTCACTTTCTGCGACAGTTAATAATTTATAACTTTAACATAGTTTATATATAAGGGTCTCAAAATTGGTTTCAAAGAGTTGGCTTTTATTTTTGCCTATTACCCAGAGATTGTTGCCAGACACAACGGAAAATTAGCTCCTTTGACATAAATGTCCATATTTTAATTAAATGTAAGAGCTAAAAATATTTCAACATAATTGAAAAAAAAAAAAAAAATTTAAAAAATAACTTTTTTTCTTATCGTATATTTCCCCAAAACTTCCATAAAATATTATAATTATTTGGTGACTTTATAATTTAAAAAAATAATTTGTTTTTCATCGAGAAATTTTTCGTTTATTCAACCTGAACTAGTTTTTTTTTTTTACCTGAATTTACTTTATGCAGGAGTTAATATTTTATATCTCTTTACTCTTATCGGGACCAATAAATAGATATGAACAGACAGACATTGACATATGTCTGCTATATATAGACTGATATAGATAGGGAAGAATAGATTGAAATAGATAGACATGAAAAAAGGTACATTAATCGATAGTCATCGATAGACTGATGACGATAGATAGAAAAAAAAACTAATGATACAGTTATCGATAAGCAACTAAATTTCTCTCACTGTAGGTAAGAGAAGGAAAAGCGGATTATTTTCACTTTTTGTTGTTTTTTATTTAACATTTATAAATATACGAAAGCTGATACATTTGACGTTGTGCAGTGGTTAGCAAGCTTGTCTCACCATCTCGCATTAATAGTGAGTTCGATCCTCACTGATTTATTTGGCCTTGCGCCACATCTAAGCTTCTCTCAGAAAAAAATCACTACATCAGTCCGAATAGTGTAATGGTTAGCAAGCTTGTCTCGCCAATTCAGACAGTATAGATTGTTCGATCACCACTGGGTGCCCTATACTTCCGGCATATTTAAGCAACGTTTGGAAAATTACGATACATATATGCTTAGCCCTTCTAGATGGTTTCATGCTTAGCAAGCGTTACTACAGTGCTGGGAGCCCCATCCTCATTGTGCTCTATACGTTCAGCCTTGTGACACAATTAAACTACGCTTGCAAAATCACCATATATGAATAGCACTCCGACGTGATTTAATGGTTACCACTAACCGTATCTATTACTCCTGAGTACAATGCTATTAAGTGCTTCATATTTTAGCCCTTGTGCCACATCTAAGCTACGCTTAGTAAATTGCCATAAAGGCATGTAAGCAAAGAAAAAGCATTAAAATTATATTTTTATTATTTATTATATAAACAGGAATTTTGAATATATCTTCATTTACATTTATAACGATGGACACTTGTTTACCCCCCCCCCCATATATATATATATATATATATATATATATATATATATATATATATATATATATATATATATATATATATATATATAAGAAAAAGAACAGATGGAGTAAAAAGTGCTTAATACAAAGTTGAGAAAAATATTATTATAATATTATTATAATAGCTTATAATAAAAACATTTTGCATCGTTACACAAAAGATTTGTATGTTTTAATACTAGGATTGTTTTTCTACAGGCAATGGTAGATGCTATGATTGCTGTAATTACTTTCTATATACCATCGCATGAGAAAATACAATCATATTATTGAAATATGAAAGTTTTTTTAGCGATGTTTTTATTATAATCACTTATAATAAAAATATAAGTAAATATATAAATATTATTTATATATATGTATATATATATATATATATATATATATATAATGTAATTATTATATATATACATATATATATATATATATATATATATTGTAATTATTATATATATACATACATATATAGATATATATATTGTTACTATGTAAATATTATATATATATATATAATGTAATTTAGTAATTTCGATCTGATGAGACAAGCATTAAAAAGTTACTTGCTTAAATAAATTATAATCGTTTTCAGTGATGCTTTATTTTTCCCTTGATATAAATATATATATATACACAAACGGACACACGCACAATATATATATATATATATATATATATATATATATATATATATATATATATATATATATATATATATCTCAAGCTATTTAAGTTGACTAAATTTAAACCATTTTATAAAATTATATCATTTGTTATTTCGATCTTATGATTAAAAATTGATACGTTTTTCCTTCGATTTATATCAAACTGCTCCGTCTACTATACATTGAGCTCTCTTTATATCTTTTTAATATTTTATATTAAAAAACCTCGGTGCATTATCATTTCCACTTACGCATTTGATGTTATCATCTATTTTATATATATATATATATATATATATATATATATATATATATATATATATATATATACACACAGTGTAACCCGGATATAAGAGACCCGGATATGAGATAAACCCGAATATAAGAGATATTTTTTCTGGTCCCAAATTAGAGCCATACTTACCTAAAAAAAAAATAGACCAAACCCAGATATAAGAGAAACCGGGATATAAGAGACTTCTTCTCCGGTCCCGACAACTCTCTTATATCCGGGTTACACTATATATATATATATATATATATATATATATATATATATATATGGCTGTGTGTGTGTTTCCGTCTGTATTTGGGTGCCTGTATGTATGTATATATGTGTGCATGTGCATATATATATATTACGTTGGTGCAAAAATAATGTTTTCGACGTATTTTTTAACGTCAAAAACCGACATTATTTTTGCACCAACCTTATATATATATATATATATATATATATATATATATATATATATATATATATATATATATGCATGTATATGTGTGCATATGTGTGTGTATATATATATATATATATATATATATATATATATATATATATATATATATATATATATATGGATGATGTGTGAGTATGTATGTTTATATATGTGTGTGTATGTATGTATGTAAGGATATGTATGTATATGTATGTTTATCGATACATGTATATGTGGCTGTGTATGTCTATGTGTACAGTTATATGTATGTATATTTACGTAGATGTAAATGTGCTTTTTTATGCATATATGCATGTGCGTATATATATATATATATATATATATATATATTTCGAAAGAGGACAAGAATTAAAGGTAATAGGTACTTAATATATATATATATATATATATATATATATATATATATATATATATATATATATATATTAAGTACCTATTACCTTTAATTCTTGTTCTCTTTCGAAATATTTTTGAATTTTGATTTGATGACTTATACTTTAAATAGAAGCTATTACTCCTTAACTGTTATTCACAATATTAAGCATATTAATAATATTAATATATTTTGTTTATTGATATTATATTCAAATTATATCTTTGAAAAATTAAAACGCTTAATATTAAATTAAAACGCAAAATATATAAATCTGAGTTTTTCCATATTAGCCGCATTATGCCGAGATACATTAATTCTCTTATTATTCCTTCACTTTCTAAATCTCTATTTCCATTTATTTTCTTAAAACCCTAATTCGGATTTCTTACATCTTTACTTCTTTTTCTCTCTCTCTGTGAGATGACCTATTAAATAGGTCAATATCTGGCTCTTACAAGGCTTCATCAATTTAGTATTTTAAATCATTCCTATCTCTCCCTTCCCTCTCTAATTTCCACCATGTCTGTCACAGTCTCTCTCCTCACTCTCTTTACCACCTTACATCAACTTAACATTCACCCCCTCAAAATTGTATAAAAACTATATGTAAATTTAAATTCATTTTTTCACCCTTGGAAGTGTGGTCTGATGAGCCAGGGAAAAATAAATTCCCTGGAAAAATAAATTATAGCCAATGGACCCTTGGAGTTGTATGTTTTTATTGAATTAATTGCTCTGATTTAACATTGAGCTCTCTGGATTTCATCCTCCTTGGGATTATCCATACGGATTACCAAGATTTTCATTACTTAATCATATATATATATATATATATATATATATATATATATATATATATATATATATATATATATATATATATATATATATATATTATAATTGTTTTTTATAATATAATTTCATCGCAACACCGAAATTCTTATGTTTTAAAATAAAGACTTCAATTTAAATTCAAACATAAAAATTAAACTTTAAATTCAAAATTACGTTCCATTATTAAACGATACTAAGAATAACTTTTTAGAAATGTATTTACTTAATTCATAAGTCCAGACAATTTTAATATTTTGCGATGTTGGGAAAATTCAATCTTTTTTTTTTTTTTTAAATTTAGGAGTGTTAAGATTTAAATTATTTAGAAAAATCTAATGTATTCTAGCTCTCAATTCAGTCAAGTCAAAGTGGGGGCCGGGGTATCTGTCTTTTGGCAGAAACTTTTTTTTTTACAAGTAGATATTTGTGATAGTGTCTATTTTCCAAAGAATCGTTTGGGTTTCAGCAGCAATATAGTTGCCATTTTTATTTTTTATTTTATATTCAATTTTTATATTTATACAAATTTCAATTACGATTCTTTCAAAAGTGGCATTCAAATAGTACTTATTCACATATTAATTTTGACATTACCATGTATGGACTCAATCAGTAAATAAATTAAATATATAATCTTAAGTCGGTACGAATAAAAATGTTAATATTAAAAATGTGACTAAATAACATTGGAATCTGTAGAAAAATGATGAAGTAATCTATTTTTTAAAAGTGTGTTAATGGTTGTTAGTATTGCAATAAATATGCTTTCATAACATTTTCACTTTAAAGCATTATGTTCTTTTTTAAGGCTTTTAGGCTGAAAATAGTGAAATTAAAGTTGTATTTCACGAAACTGCGGTATAAGACTAGAGAGTTTGAATGTCTATCTAATCGCAAGTCTCTTTTTTGTTCCTGGATGCGGGTTTTTAGATCGTGTGATGTCTCACCGATGTACATGTAATTGCACTGTGGACATTTGATTTGATAATCTTCTGTATTTGAATTGGTGTTTGTTTTATTTTTCATACTGATTATATCTCCGATAGTGTAGGAGGTGGTCGTAACGACCCTCGTGTTAGGGATGGCTAATTCCTTTGCGAGATTAGTTGAAGTGCTGGATGGTAGAATTATGAATTTTGTATAATTTTTATTAACAGTATTTGTTATTTTAGGTTTTATGGATTTTGAGGGCTCGTTTTTTTTTTCGTTTAAGATGAAATGGTATGGCTGTTGTAGAAGTTTGAATGTGTTCTCAATATAATTTTCTCCTTCATTAACGTATTCATAACTATATATCCTAAGGACTCTGAAGTAAAATTATATATATATATATATATATATATATATATATATATATATATATATATATGTGTGTGTGTGTGTGTGTGTGTGTGTGTGTGCGTGCGTGCGTGCGTGTGCGTATTTAAACTATGGCATTAATACAGATTGAGAGTATGGGATTCGAGTTCAATCAGGATTGCAATTCTTGTTTCGATGCTAAAATTTCAGGACAAATTTGATCATGACTTTTTGTCATTTTCCATGCTACTTTATTGCTGTTCTGCCAACCATTTCTACAAATTCCATAAGTAGTTTACTCAATGCTTTCACCTGCTTTCACCTGTTTCTCTTGCCTTCACTACGTTCTGTGAATGATAAAATTTCTTAGGCCCTTTTTTTCATTATTCGTCCTCGCAATTTAAGAAGGTAAGGAGCCAAATGTTACTAAGAGAAACAGAAGCCAGTCAGTTGTGGAGAGCCATGATTGTTCACGTCCTGAAAGGCTTTGGTATATAAAAGAAGAAAATGCCCAAATGTCTCCTATTATAATTATTTAGAGAGCTAATGTACGTGTGTAACGCAAGCCAGTTGCAAAATGTTTTTTCTTTCATTAAGTAGTTAATCGAGATGACACGATTTTTTAAAAAATAACAGACACGCTTTTCTAACATTCAACACCTGCCAATTTCTAAGCACTCCTCATTTTCAATTCAAATAGTCCGACAACGAACACAGTAGATCTGGCTGAGAAATTTGAAAAAGGAATTTTAGTCACGGAAAGCATATTCAGTGGAGAGAAATTAATTAATTTCTTGAAAGAAAACGATCTCTTCTTTCCACTGCGAACCTTCAGTGTCTAAAACCGAAGTTGTTTCTATAAGTTGTCGATGAATACAGCCGCATAATCTCTGGTAACTCTGATCAAAAATTAAATTGATTCAATGTTACCCTGCACGCGCTGGTCTACGTCATTATTCATTGATTCCATTGTGTTCACGTCTTCACAGCGATCTCGTAATATTTCGAACGTGCTGACCTCCATTCGTGCCGAAACATTATGGCGCGGTCTTTTTAGTAGTCATAGTTGCAGTCGTAATATGCCGGTGTGGTACTGTGTTTCTCGACGTTCGAGGTGGTTTCTGCAGCAATTTGTTTAGAATTTTTTCAGATTAACATAAGCCTTGGCCGCAGTTTATAAAAATGAAAATATTTCTCATTTTCAAAACTTGGTGACTAAAAAAAATGCACAGAAGAGAAACAAACAACTATTTTTATAAGTAAAACACATCAGTGATTCGGACAAAGGACATTCGCATCTGTCGTCCATTTTTGATACTGTGTCGGTTAAAAGTTTAACACCCTGTTGCATTTTTGCCAGGCCATTCTGTCCAGTTGTAGAAAAAAGAGGAAAGAACTTTCTATTTGCTGAGTATTTAAACGCAGGCGTCTATTTCTCGTGGTGCCGCCAATTTGTTTTCGATCATGTATTCTGCGGTACTAATGAAGCTAAACGAACCTTATAACAAACAGTTAAATAAAAAATAAAAAAAATGAAAACGCGCGGTGTACGCTGCTATGTGTCTACGCTGGTTTGAAAATAGCAAAAAGTGGTATTTAGTTTATCATAAACCGTTAGGATCTGATATTTCGCGGTGTTTTGAAAACGCGTATATTACGTCAACAGCAAGGAGTCTATGTTTCACAAGAACGTATAAATACGCCGAACGCAGTTCAACTGTTAAGCAGACTTCATTGGTAATGGCAACTCCACGAAAACTTACCGTAAATTAATCCATGGAGTAATATTAAATTTTCGTATTTATTAGGAGCAGGTTTACGCAATCTACATTAATCATCGAAAGAAAATGGCAAAAAACAGTTTCACATGGAAATTCAAAGTAGAATAAAAACAATTTTGGATCCGTTTTTTTTTTTTTGTCTGATGAAACATAAAGGAAATACCGACTCATTCTATTCTTTTTTCGTTCTTCTTCCGATTATATTATCGTTTTAACCCAAGTTATCGCCTCTTTCACGCAGACCTGCCGACGCCGGCGAATGTAGGGGTCAATATTCTATAAAGAATATTTACTTTGAAGGAGAAAGAGTCAGAGAAAAAAAAAAAAAAAAGGGCAACAAAAAACATCTCTTGTGATTAGATCGATAAATATATATTACTTTAAAAATATCCTGCCCATTCTTTCTGTCAGAACAAAAAATGTTTTAGTGATTAAAAATGGTCAAGGGTACAATAAATGTTTGAAAGGATTACTTTTTAAATTTATGACCGGCAACATAGTTTTAATGGGCGTTTTAGAAGTTTTAAGACTTTACTTAAACGAAACGTTCTTGTGAATTCATAAAAATGTCTAGTAGGATAAAAAAAAATGGTAAAACCTCTTGAATATATTTAAAAATTGTTTTGAATCTATATTCCCTTTCATAAATTTGAACAAACAGCTTTCGAAGTAAACTTTTTAATTTCTGTTTGAGATATTGCTATCAAAATATGCAAGATGTCCAAAAATAGTTTGATGTACACTATCTACATGTGGAATATTGTCTTCATCTTTGTCTGTCCTCACAACGTTTCAGTCGTTGTACCATCCGACGATCATAAATTGTATATCAATCTGAATAACATACAAAGAATTGCTACATCTGTCTATATTTCTGAGATTAGGTATTGTAATTATTTACGCTAATTCTATTGGTCGGACTGTTGTCCTCATCTTTATTGTCACATTCACGACTTTTCCACCGATATACGCTCCGGCCTTCTTCAGGATCAGTCTATATTTCTGAGAGGATGTATTGAAACCATTTACACTATTTACATTGGTCGGACTGTTGTCCTCATCTTTACTGTCACATTCACAACATTTCGGCCGTTGTACGCTCTGGCCTTCTTCAGGTTATGTCTATATTTCTGAGATGAGGTAACTATTTACACTATTTACATTGGTCGGACTGTTCTCCTCATCTTTATTGTCACATTCCCGACGTTCCCACCGTTATACGCTCCGGCCTTCTTCAGAACCAGTCTATATTTCTGAGAGGATGTATCGAAACAATTTGCACTATTTTAATTGGTCCAACTGTTGTCCTCATCTTTACTGTCACGTTCACGATTTTTTGGCCGTTATACGCTCCGGCCCTCTTCATGATCAGTCTATATTTTTGAAATGAAGTACTGAGGCCATTTACACTATTTACATTGGTCACACTATTGTCCTCATCTTTACTGTCCCATTCACGACGTTTCGGCCGTTATATGCTCCGGCCTTCTTTAAGATTTGTCTATATTTCTAAGAGGAGGTATTTTAACCATTTACACTGTTTACACTTTTCAAAATATTGTCCTTCATCTTTAATGTTACATTCACGACGTTCCGGTCGTTGTACGTTCCGGCATTTTTCAGGATCTGTCTATATTTTTGGGAGGAGACATTTTAACCATTTACACTATTCACATATTTCAGACTTTTGTCTTCATCTTTACTGTCGCATTGACAAAAATATAGACCGCTTCACAAATTTGCGTGTCACCGTTGCTAATCTTCCCTGAGTCATTCCAATTTTAGTATATGTAATGCCGAATTGAGTGGCACGCAAATTCATGAAACCTTCCATATTTTTCTCAATGCGACAGTAAAGATGAGGAAAACAGTCAGGACAATATAAATAGTGTAAATAGAAAATTCCTAAGTGAGCACTTTATTTAATCAACAGGGGTAGACTGTTCCTTTTCCACTACTCATGTATAGGGATATCTCATCTACATATTTTTAGCACTGCGTGTTAAAAATAGTTTCAGGCTATTATTTTTTAATAGCAGTCTATTTAGCTTAGACATTCTGTGGTTGACTTTGGGGTCGGCTGGTAGACAGAATAGGGATCTCGATTTTGATCAGCTTAGCCGAACGTTGGAACATCAGCGAAATTGAAGTTATTTTGTGGAGTTAAGTTTTATGCGTCGAATAATGCAGACGTGTTATTTTCGTGTCCCGGAGAACTTGCTCCGCAGTAGGGGTTGATAGAACAACCCCCACTGGCCAGTTAAAAATGTATACGTCGTCGTGTTCAAAAAAGTAGTAAATTAAAACCCCTTTTGTTGAAGTTCTCATTTTACCTCCCAACAAACCAATTAGCGATCAAGTAAGAGAAGTAAGAGAGGAAGACAACTTTATTATGATTGACCCCATTGCCCAAGAGAACCCCAGAAGAAGAAGTCTATCAAACATTGCCAAATTATTGCTTGCGCTTTTTCCGCTGAGTTCAATCACACACTTCCCCTCCCCACAACATCTTCAACTTCATGAACAAACGTAATAATAGTCTAATTGTTTAAAACGTTTATTCCTGAATTTATTGAAATAGTAATTGTAGGTTTAATCCTTGGTTTAAACAAAAATGAGGACAATAGTTCGAATCTAAATAGTGTAAATAATTATGAATTTTAGTTTTTAAAAAGTCTGTTTTACATCTACATATAACGGAGAGTATACTGAAAATTTATGTTGAAACCTGTATCGTACACCGAAAGAAGTATGGACCAGTTAAGCTTTGAACTTTCAGTATTTGAATTTTCTGGCTAATAATTCGAAATGAACACTAAAAGTTTCTTTTTAATAGGACTGTTAATGATTTAAAATAAAAAGAAGATAAAATGCCTTGCAACTTTGAACTCTTTTTATAGATATTATCCAGCCAATCAAAATTCAAATTTTGAACGGCTATTTCTGCACCAAAACGTTTATTTAGTATTGACATTATAGTGTCTGCTAGATGAGTTATGAAGATCTATCTAACAGATCGTCCTCAAAAGAACACTTCTAACCACTTCTTTCCAACCGTTTCCCTCATCAATAGCTCTATCAAGTTCTTCCTTTCTGTGGCCGGTATCATCCATGAGTTGGTCGATAAAGATTCTTCCTGGTCTACCTCTTGATTTTCTCCATACTTTGGATCTCATGGTAAGAGCTGATACAAAACCTTTTTGCTTCGCCCCTAAAGTGACACTATATTCAGACTATTGTCTCCACCTCTGTTGTTATCACAACGTTTCGGACGTTGTGCTCTCCGGCCTTCTTTATCTTGGTGACTTACAGGGAATACCGATCTGAACACTTTATTTAACCTACGGGGTAGACTTCTCGTTCCACTTCCCATGTCTAGATAACTAAGAACTAGACACGATATCCCTAGATATTGGCACGGGAACAAGAAATATTTACTCCAGCAGATTAAATAAAGGGCTCAGCTCTGTAGGTTAGCCAGATCAGTATACACCTGAAGAAGTTCTGAGAGCACAATGGTCGAAACATTGTGACAGCAACAACAAAGATGAGGACAACAGTCTGAATATAAATAGTGTAAATATTGATAAGTCTTCATTCTTGAATTTCAGACAGTATTTAGGTTCAAATAGATTTCTTCATTGTGTATTTGATGGAAGGTAAGTTTAAGAAGGCAAGCAGATTAGTTTAAGTCGTATTCAAATTCTGTTTCCATATTTCGCATCTAGAATTATAAACTCAAATTTTAGAAAGTGAACATTTCGATGATATATGGTCGAAAGTTTTCATATTTTAATGTGAAATCAAGAAATAGGGAACTTAAATCAAAATTATCAAAAAATAGGGAAAAAAGCGCCAGTTTAAACTGACGTCAGGTGTTGGATATTTGGTAACCATTTATATAGTTATAGTTCTTTCTTTCTTTCTTTCTTTCTTTCTTTATTTATTTATTTATTTATTTATTTATTTATTGATTCCAACCTTTCTTTTTTCTCTCTTATCATCTTTTCTTCTTTCCTTACTCTCTTTTTTTTTCTGTCTTACTTCCTTGCTTTCTTTCTTTCTTTTTTCGTTGTCTTCCTTCCTTTATTTCTTTCTTCTTTTCTTCTCTCCTTCCTTTCTTTCTGCTTTCTTTCTTTTTTCTTTCTTTCTTTCTTTCTTTCTTTTGTCCTTTCTTATCTCTTTCCTTCCTTCCTTCTTTCTTTGTTTCTTTGTTCCTCTCTTTCTTTGTCTTCCTTCTTTTATTTCTTTCGTCCTTTCTTATCTTCTTCCTTCCTTCTTTCTTTCTTTCTTTTTTCTGTCTTTCTTTCTTTCTTTCTTTCTTCTCTCCTACCTTCCTTTCATTCTGCCTTCCTTCCTTCCTTCTTTCTTTCTTCCTTCCTTTCTTCTCTCCTACCTTCCTTTCTTTCTGCCTTCCTTCCTTCTTTCTTTCTTCCTTTCTTCTCTCCTACCTTACTTTCCTTCTGCCTTCCTTCTTTCTTTCTTTCTTTCTTTCTTTCTTTCTTTCTTTCTTTCTTTCTTTCTGCCTTCTTTCTTTCTTTCTTTCTTTCTTTCTTTCTTTCTTTCTTTCTTTAGCCCACATGTACTCGCCATCAGTTGAAACTGTTGTCTGCTTGTTTTTCATATATTTAAAATATAATTATAAAGTATATCTTTGGAAAGTGAAAATTCCAGTGAAATATATTGGAAGTTGTCCTTGTTTTCTTCTGAAATGAAGAATGCGAACTTTAAAAAATATGATAACAGTATATGCATAAAAAGAAGCCGTTAATTTAAATTGACGCCAAGATAATATGGATTAATCATTTATATAAATGTGTGTGTGTGTGTGTATTTATGTGTGTGTGTGTGTGTGTGTGTGTGCGTGCGTGCGCGCGCCATTCTTTCTCTAACCCAGTTTCACCTAGCGTATTCATCTTTTCCATATATCTAAATAATTATAAACCACAATTCTGGAAAAAAAACAAAACAATTTGAATGAAATATTTTGTTTCCTCTGTTTCTATAGGAAAGCGAGTAAGTAATAAGTTTGAGAAAAATGGTTGCAATATACAGAAAAAAAGATGGCGTCAAATTAAAATGACGTCAGGAGGATATTAATTATTTCTCTTTCTTTTCGTTCTTTCGTTCGTTTTTCCGTTTTTCTTTCTTTCTTTCTTTCACCTACAACCTCCTGGCATCAGTTGCCTTTTTTTTTGTTCAATATAACTAAACTATATAAACTAGAATTTTGAAATGTAAAAATTTCAAAGAAATATTCCGGAAAAGTCTTCTGTTTTCATGTGATTTCAAGAAAGCATGACCTTTAAACAAAGTGATTATAATATACGAGATAAAAGTAGGTTACATTTTAAACTGACACCCGCTTAGTAATCAAAATTGTGTTGTAATTATATTAACTTGAAACATATCCACCGCCATCTTCAATGTTTTTCCCTCCTCTAACATTAATTTATCAGTAAATTAGAGTCCATAGTGTCAATGTATTATTGAAAATATTAACAAAAAAAAAAAGAATTTCTTGTGTGAAAGGAAAGATTCAATGTGAACGAGTTGGTGAATGGAATTAGTTATATGTAGTTTAGAGTTCATATCTTTCAAAAGACTAGCCTTGCTTTTCCCCTTTCGGCGTTGTGCCAAATTCATATATTATCCTGAATAGAGCCATCGCCTTGAATTATCATCTCATTCATTGAGACCTGCCGACGCCGGTCAGCGAAGGGAAGTCCAATATTCTTGAAAGAATATTTACTTTGAGAGAGAAAAGAGGGAGGGAGTGGGGGACAAGAGAGACGGACAGGAGATAGATAACAGAAAACACACTCATAGATGGCTTGTATGATGGCTGTTCATTTTCCAATAAACATTTATTTTATTCTATAGACTTCGAGTTTTACTATTTCTTTCAGCTTCTGCTAAAATGTAATCAGGTCTATACGTGGCACCAAGAGACAAATGTTACTATTACAATTAGGGCGTGGGTGATTATGACCCCGCACAAAATTCCGTTTTTTGTTATTTGAGATAGCTTGTGCTAAAGTCGTATTATTATTTTTTTTTAAAATAACAAAATAATTTCAAATAGTACCCTTTTATTTAAACTGTGCTATGAGAAGCAAATTTTAGGAAATAAGTTAAAATTTTCTTTCATTCTCATGATTTCACTTATTGGGCCAGGCACATGATATTATGGGTGTGTGTTTGTGTGTCAGTCTTATGTGACTCATAACAACTTATGTCAAAAATGTGTTTTGCACTCAGTATTTCGTCAAAGAAGCCGAGTGCAACAGTGGATTGTGCTGAAAGATAAGTCTCCAAAACATCAAGTTCAGATGCACGCCTCACATTATGCCAGTAGTTGTCAAGTCAGTTAATCGTTCAAGTCGATCTCGGTTGAACTCTCTGCCTTCGGGCGGAGAGGAACCCGAAGGAGGCTACGCCGAAGGGCGGGTTCTCTTTCGGGGTAGGTAAACCGACCCTGAAGCCGTTTATAAGGGTTCAATGGGCATATTTTTGGCCGAATCCACGGGCTCGGAGATCCCACGTTAAACCGGCTTTGTGCCACATGATGCCCACGTGTGGGGGGTGACTAAATATAGTCAGTAGTTGTCAACAACAGTTAGAAACATGTAATCGAATCAGCTGCGCCTAGAATGTGCACGCGCGGACAGAAAAATATACGAAAGGCACACACACAGGCGCGCGCGCGCACACACATATATATATATGTGTGTGTGTGTGTGTGTCTGTATTTAGGCAGCAATCCCTATTTCATGCACATTTCATTGAAAACGACAGACAAGGTGCATTTATTTAGTATTTTTTTATACAATTTTTCATGCGGTCTAATATTTTTTTTTCTTTTCTGATGATAAAAACTGTCTGAATGTTCTTTTTATCCGAGCGCTTTCGGCTATACATTTAGCCATTTTCAAGGATTATATTTATATACTATTTTTTATTTTAACAGTTAAAAATATAAGCCTTGAAAATGGCTAAATGTATAGCCGAAAGCCCTTGGATAAAAAGAACACTCGGAGGGTTTTTATATAATTTATCATCCGAAAAGAAAAAAAATTATTAGATCGCAGAGAAATTGTATAAAAAACTAAAAACTAAGCACATTGTCTGTT
>OZ010585.1:98191036-98221036 GCA_963932145.1 Acanthosepion lycidas
CTATCTATCTATCTATCTATCTATCTATTTGTGTATGTGTATATATATATATATAGAGAGAGAGATATGACTGAGATGACTAGTTTACTCGATAGATATTTTTGTAGGTAAAAACAGATGCAGTTGCATTTATTTTCTTGAAATAAAAATGCAAGCATATTAATAATATTCGACGATGCATCTGCTATAGTAAAAATTATTCAAGTGCAAAATACTCCATCAAAAGTTGAGTTCGTGACCGTCTTACATCAAGTAATTTTATAGTCTATTAAAAATCTGTCGAAGTCCAATAGTTCCATACGAATAAAAAGAACACCTCAGAGATTTCATGATTATTGTCATGCAAGCGTCCTTTACTCGCTTCCGACACACTAAATATTCGTTGTGCCAACTGGAAATAGTCAATAGTTGAATAATTGATTACATACTCACTCGAACTCTCAGCTGGTTACACACGCTTCCACGGAGACAATGCCAGAAAGATTAAGTGTTTTCTTTTGGTGAAAAAGTTTTAAGAAGTGAAATGAAATTTACTACTCGACTGAAGATAACAGCGACTATATCTAAAATAGTTTCAATCAAATTCATTTCTAAATAAAGTTAATTTTCATGGGAGTGTGCCTGTTTCTGGTTAGAAATACTGATATATGTCAAACTGAAATATGTCAAAGCGTACAATTAGATGGATATAAACGCTATTGTCTTTGAAAAGTAATTATATTTCATCACTCTAAACCCTGATCAAACCAACCAAGGCAGAATGAAGCCCAAATCGTAAAAAAAAAACGCATCTAGAATTTGGTTATCGTTGATTCTGTCTGACAAAGTTGCCGATTATAGTGGTGCTCAGATATGAAATATGTCAGACTAATCAACGATTCCTATTTGTTCTTATATATATATATATATATATATATATATATATATATATATATATATATATATATATATATATATATATATATATATATATATATATGGTGGATATATATGGTGGATTCTCCCATTGTATTCGACGTATGAAATTCGAACAGCTCAGTTCCTAGGAACCGACAGCCAGACACCAGCATATATTTGATAATAGTAGTGAAGTCTTTGCAGAACCAACCACACAGACTGAATACAGAGACCAGGTGCATTACATGCCACAATTTCCCCAAACAACCATCCGCAGGTTTTGAATTAAGAGTAACCTATAGCTGGAGGGCGAAGAAGTGTATTCATACCTTTCCCAAGTGTATTATCACGTAAGTGAATGTAATAGGTTCGACTGGAATATATATATATATATATATATATATATATATATATATATATATAGTTAGATAGACAGATAGATAGACAGATAGATAGATAGATAGAGAGAGAGAGAGAGGGGGGGAAAGGTTTGGAAAGGTGAATTCTCGAACCCAGAGTGCGGTTCATGCGAAAATGCTTGAAAACAATGTCGTTGTATGTGAAATTGATTGATGGTTGTGTTAGCAGAAATTCTCATGTCATCATGTCTGAGGGTTTAAGGGTATTGGCCTTGTTCAAACTATTTATCATGTCATATAATGCGTTATTTCCCATATAATGTAACTAAGGTCTGCTCAGTATAGATGCAGTATAAACCGCAGGAGAGCTCTGTCGGTGTTAAACAAACTACAATGTACTCTCAGAAATCGTCTTCTGCCACAGAGATCAGCTAGTCAGTCATACTTTCACACACACACACACACACACACACACGCACACACACACACACATATATATATATATATATATATATATATATATATATATATATATATATATATATATAGCTTTCTTTGAGGTGAAGAAACAGAGACATAACGAATTTAATATAAAGTAAGAATATTGCAAAATGTTGCCTAAATTAAATAAGTTAGTTACATACAATGATCTTTTGTCACGTTCTATGAAGAACCCAATATGTTTATACAAGATAAGTTGTTTTATTTGAACTCTTATCAAAATCAGTTTCGATTAAATCAATCTCTCCAGGGAACAATGTCCCAACCCCCGCAAAGAATGGCGAGGAGACATTGGATTCCAAACTTTGATCTCAACTTTACGCTTTCTTGATTTCTCTATTTGGTTTCATCATTTCCTTTTGTTACTTTCATCTCCCATATTTTTTTTTTGACTTGTCTGGCGCATACACACAAGTAATAAGAGCACATAAACACACTTATACACTTACAATTCCATTCGTTTTTACTTGTATAATATTCCGTTTTTCTATGGTCACATTTTAAACATCAAAACCTCTTCGAAAGGCGAGATCAACGCGCTGTAACATTAAGTGCGAATGACTTGTTACAAAATTAGTAGGCAGTCTATACTAATCTATTAAAATCACAGAGTTCTACCCCATCTGATTATTTCTGAGTTTTTCTATGTTCTACAGTAATGTAGATTCGTATAGGAACGGACAACTGTTTTTCCAACAAACAAGAATATCTCGTTATAAGAAAAAAGTATATGTTTCAATGGAAATCGATTTGACTTTTTTTATGTGGGCTTCGTTAAATGTAATTAGCAAGAAAAAATGACAAGAATTACTGACCTTACATAACACAGATCAAGAATAATCAGTCACTGACTTGGATATCTTATTGAATAGGATAATTGAAGCGTAGAAGAGACGTTTATGAAGTGGCCATTTTTCCAACAATAGAAATTGTTTTACTGAAAAAACTGTAGAAGTTAGAAGAATATCAACAGTTAGAAATTTAATATTGTACATGACAAGTATATATATATAATATATATATATATATATATATATATATATATATATATATATATATATATATATATATTAGGTTGGTGCAAAAATAATGACGTAATAATGTCGTTTTTGAAGTTACAAAATAGGTCAAAAAACGACATTACTACGTCATTATATATATATATTAGCTTGGTGCAAAAATAATGACGTAGTAATGTCGTTTTTTGACCTATTTTGTAACGTCAAAAACGACATTATTACGTCATATGTACGTATATATGTATTTCCTATATACATATTGCATATATATATGTATATATATATATATATATATATATATATATATATATATATATATATATATATATATATATATATATATATATATTGCGCATGAGAAGCATATAGTGAAAAAGTGAAAAAGTTCTTTCTTTCTAGTTATTTATAGGGTTTGTGGTTTGTTTATATATTTGCTTTGGTTATTGCATGCATATATATATATATATATATATATATATATATATATATATATATATATATATATGTATGTATGTATGTATGTATGTATATTTGTTTTGCTTAACCATTGCTTAAAATAGTTTTCAGGATCTTATTAAATTGTTTACTTGGAAATAAACAGTTTTCATTATTCACAGTATAAATTTTAAATGATTAATTATTGATTACGGAATTTCAAAGGTGTTTTTTTTTTTAAAAAGTTAAAAATAACGTAAATATAACTAATTAAGATTCTAAAAATTTGAAAACAATTTTAGTAATGTCGGAGTTACACACCCACACAAACACCCCCCCAGCACAAACACACTCACACACACACACATATATATATATATATGTGTGTGTGTGTGTGTGTGTGTGTATGTGCGTATGTGTGTGTGTGCGTGTATATATTCATATATATATATATATATATATATATATATATATATATATATATATCGAAATGAGAGAAAGAATAGATGGAGTAAAAATACACTGTTCATAGCATTTATTTAAAAAAAGTGCTCAATACAAAGCAGAGCAATATATTATTATTATGTTTTTATTATAAGAGATTATAATAAAAATATGTTTTTATTGCAATAAAAACGTTTTTATTAAAATCTCTTATAATAAAATTTATATATATATATGTGTGTGCGTGTGAGAGAGAGAGAGTGAGAGTGTGTGTGTTTGTGTGAGGGTGATAGACCGAGTGTGTGTGTGTATGTATGCTTATGTATGTGTGTGTGTTTGTGTATGTGTATGTGTGTGTGCATATCCAAGCGCTTTCGACTATTTTTTTACTCATTATCAAGGGTTGATTTTTCTTTTAATTTAACCAAATATATCTTTTTTTATGTATGTTTCTAAAGTTATATGAATATTTTTTTTTCTAACACGCTCAACGCATTGTGGCCATGTTCATAGTTGATGTTATTTAGTGTTGCCTTCTCATTTTTTATTATTAGACCTTCCATTATTTATAGTTTTTTTTTTACACCTGGCTGAGACTGTTATACTTTTTTTCTACTAGTACGTTTTGTATGTGTTTAAATGAGTGCTAATGGAGCTATGGTCGGGTAGGTTTAATGTAAGTTTTCAGGACAGATCACAACACCTATCTACGAGTTATCAACTTTCCTTAACGATATCATTATTCTATATCTACTTACCAATAACAGTATTATATCAACGTAAGAATTCCTTAAAATTTCAACAATTATAACCACAAACTAATCTATTTAAGCGTCACAGGACGTTGAAAATTTATTTACAAATGTCCCCGCGATCAAACTATTGTTATAATTTTTAACTCTGTGCACAAAAATAATTCCAATCCACCTCCATCCATCAGACCAAATATCCTCAAGAATTATTGTATGCCTTCACAAATAAAGTCCCTTTTTACCACCATAAGGGCATTACTTAATGGTGCTTGTATGGGAAATCATCTCGACCCGTACTTCACCAACTACTACATGTCCCACGTGGAAAACACGATATTTAAACAAGTCACTAAAACCCAAATATATATCCGCTATGTAGACGATATTTTTATTTTAACGAAAAACAATCAATAAATTTCAAATCCACATTCGACAAACTCTGTCCTTAACTTTACCTTACAAAAAAAAAATTCAGATTCTTAGACGCTCTAGTAGAATTCAGTAATAACAAATTCACTACTTCATTATATAAAAAAGCCACTAGCAGAAACTATTTCCAACTTAATTTTAAGAGTGAATGCCCACGTAGATACAAAATAGAAGTAATAAAAAATTTCCTAAAGAGAGCATACGAGAATTTATTTTCCTTAAAGAACTCAATAATGTAAAACAGATACTAGTTAACAATGGTTTTTCTAACTACCTCATCGACCACCAGTTTAATAGTATAATTAATAACGATATTGAACATACAGATTAAAACTATACCATCAAGATCTCTATCTATAAAAAGCAGGATGTGTGTGTGTGTGTGTGTGTGTAACAAATGCACGGCCGCAATTTTCGACGGATTTGCACCAAAATTTACATGCACATGCTCCAAGTTAGACTGACACGAATGTTAACTAGCATACTAGCATGCAAAAAAAAATCGATAGCTGCATTCGTCACAAGTGGGAAAAATTTAAATCTGCATGGCACTTTACTCCAATTGGCTCATTCGCTTACTTAAAGTCAACGTTGATTCTGATTCCGCAGAACTTGGTCGGGTGTGAAAAAATATTTGTTGTTAACATTCTTTTTTCATTCGGTTTTTCCAGTTACGAGTCCTTTTTTAAAGCTGATCGTTTTGCGTTCATTTTGTTTAGTTCTTTTTGTCGTAACAGATTTAATGTTTAGTATAGAAGCAAGAAGTAAGGCATGTAGTAACATCAGCACGGCAAAGGGCACTCCTTTAAAGGCAAGGAAGGGCAAAAACATTTTAAGTCAAGTGATAGCGATTGCTGTATGAGTCGTACGATTTTTGGATCAAGAACAGGCAACGCCGGGCCATGCTGCTAGTCTTCTATAAAAGACAAATGCATGTTAACTATAAGCGAGACGAATTTTCTCTTAGAAATGTGATAATGAAATACACAACCCCGGTTGACCCGAACAAGAAACTTAAATTACGTTACCTACATTACGATAGCTCAATTCGGGCTCATTTACAAACACACACACACACACACACACACACACACACACACACACAAATCTATAAGATTGCATCCGAAATATACTAGTATAAAATCCAAACATAATAGCCTCATCCGCATTTAAAAAAAAGATTAAAAATATTGGAGGTCCTTATAATAAAAAAAGAAAAGCAGGATACTGAGAAATCGGAAGAGGCATGACACGTGGAACTAGAAGAATATACTCCTGTGGACGAAATAAAGGGTTCGTTTCGAAATTCCAATTATTGAAGAAGATCTGGGCGTACAACGACCGAAACGTTGTGAATATGGTAATGAAGATGAGGACAACAGCCCGAATAATGTAAATAATGTAAATAATCATAATACCTCATATCAGATGAGGAAGACAGATAAGGAAGATTTCACTAGAAACAAGGAAAAGAGTACTAAAATGCTACGTGGTATCTCTCTCCTGTATGGCAGCGAATGCTGGACGACCTCCTCAACACTTGAAGCAACAGAAATGTGCTTCTACCGGAGGATGTTGAGGATACTGCGAACTGAACATGTGAGTAACGTTTTGGAGAATATGGAGACAAAAAAGAAACTGATACTTAACATCCAGAAGAGACAGTTGCACATAATGAGGAAAGAGGACCTGGAGAATCTGATACTCACAGGAGAGATTGAAGGTAATCTAGATAGATTGAAGGTAGACAGAGAAAAAAAAACGCATCATATAATAAACATGAATAAATGGATGGCGGACTAGGGTTTAGGAGAAATGTTAGAAAGACAAAGTTTATTTAGAGCTACAAGGAAGTAGTGGAGAGTCATGATCGCCTACGTCCTGCGGGGACACAGCATATAAAGAACAAGTTTACCAATCTAAACAAATTGACTATTACTAGTTTTTCACATGTGAGATTTTACATGAATATACTTGTGGCCGAGTGGTTAGAATGTTCGTATTTGGACCATGATGAGCCGGGTTCGAATCTCACCATTAGTCGGGAAAGAGACTTCCTGATGTTATCAGACTGAAAGAGGCGGTCCCAGCGTGTGGCACCTTTGGAAATTGCCTGACAACCAAGCCAAGTGAAATTGGGTAGACGAACTCATTTTTCATCGTGGTGGGTGACATAAGCGTACTGGTCTTTTTCAAATTGTTGATCACGCTAGATAACCCGCTCTTTCCTAGAAACTGTAACTAACGTCTGCTCAGCATACTTGGAGCTGGGCTCTGTGGGTGTTGAATTAACACTAATGCGCCTGAACAAGCATCTGCAATAGGGATTGGCTAGCCACCCTAGTAGACGTGTATCCTCGAATACAAGTGGCCATCTATAATAAACTAGTTTATCCAAATCATAAAATGACTGCATATTTTGTTAAGTACTTATTATTAGAAATCAGTATATAAATCACCAATAAAAGCGGGATAATTCTAATTCATACATTACAGATAAAAATACGTGTCGTATTATGTAAGCACAACAATATTTTGAAGATGTATTCATATCAAAATTCCCTACGTTTATAAACTTCTTATTCCTCTTCAACTTTCTTTTCTTCTTTTTCTTCTTTTTTTAATTGTGTATTCTCATTATCCCTCCCATCCACTGGTCTGCCATCCATTTCCAAGAATTCGTTATGTAGTTTATGCCTTGTTTTGCCTCTGACCTGAAAGTGCCAAATTCTCCAAACTGTCTTTTCTTATGCCTCCTAGAAATTTCAACTTCAACTTTGTGATCCTATCAGCATCCTTTTTTATAAAAAATTTCCTCGTTACTCATATGTTCAGTCCATGGTATTCTCACCATTTTTTTCTTCTGTAGAACTATATCTCAGTTGGATAAGGTCTTTTCTCCATCTGTAAGATTGTCCTGCATTCACTGCTATATAGGAGGGCTGATATAACATAAAGATTTAGAACTCTTTTCTTCATTTCTAACCAAAATTTCCTTTTTCTTAATAATCTGCTTTGATTTTGGAAGGCCACTTTTACTTTTCCCATGCACATTCGGATTTCAGTTACATTAATTCTCATAACAATTGCATACAAAACAAACACTTGCAACCATTTTTGTATAACGCTTGTTCAGCCTTTGTTGAAAATCTAACCAATACGTGAAAGAAGCCAACGACTACAAAGCGTGAGACCGGAAGAGGAAGTGTTATACTTCCGTCTTCTTTTGCAATCGAAGTTGCTGACATTTTGCGAAGTTTTTAGATGATTCTAATATATTTTTTTTTCATTCATCCCAGCAGTTTTTTTTTTTAACAACGTCATCAATTATTGCCCTGCCAATTCACTAATCTCCCACTTCAACTCTGACAATGCCACTCATACAAGGGCAAAGGTCATTTTCCCAGAACAAATGAGACTGTCATCTGCAAAAATCAAGAAACGAATTTCTCAGACGACCTGCACGAAATTACAGCGAACGTCACCCAGATGTTCACATTCTATTAATATTTAAATGTAGGATTCTCATAAGAATATAAACGTATATCTTTTGGCATTATTTTCAGTAGAATCTGACGAGAAAAATTTTAGTGTCAAGGAGTAATAAAAAAAAGAGGAACATTCAGCGAAAGTAGAAAATAACCCCTCCCTAAAGGGGATATATAAATTTAGCTCCCCAACAAGGGAGTGAAGGAAAACGATCAGAAAAATTTAGATCCAATTGTAAAACGACGGAGACTCATGGATATATCACGTTCAGATATTGGTTCTAGTACGATCAGATAAGTTAAGCAACGTCGAACCTGGTTACAACTTAGATAGGTAACCTCATTCGAATACCAGTTGATGTAAGTTTGGGTGTAAGGAGATTATGGGTTACACGCAAATCACATTCAAACATCGCTTTTCATACGATCACCGAAGTTAAACTACGTTGAGCCTGGTCACTACGTAGATGGGTAACCTCCTTTGAATACCAGGTGCTGCAAGCTTGGATGTGCGAGTAATGTAATGGATAAGGGCTTTCAGTTAGAAATCGGAGAGCAACGTCCTAATTCCAGTCGGGTTATTTTAAATTTTAGTTGGTAAAAGTAGGAATCTACTTTCTCTCCCCACTCATATGGAATTGTATCAGTAAAATAATTATTATTTTCAAAATAGTCTTACAATCTAAAAATAATTTCCGACTTTAAATAGCCTGCAAAAGGTTGATAAGTCGTAAAAAACAGTTAATCAGTCAGTCAATCAATAAAAAAAAGAGAATGCATGGCCCCCCAGTAAGCGGGTGAGTTCAAAATGCAAAGCTCGAATTCCTGTCGGATGCATTCCATTCAATTACGTACTAATACTCGTAGGTGAGGTATGAATTTTCTTCTCCCTTTACCTAAGGGTAAATAACAGAAAAGACTGAGTTCTATAGCCTTGGGTGGCAACCGTGCTAAGGGAAGATAACTCTGAATTCCAAACCGTTCTTGAGTAGGTTCGGCTTCGTCAGGCTATCTAGCCCAAGAAACACCTATTCTACTGCGGCTGAAATACATGTGGTGCACCTAAGTCCCTGCGAGTCACAGGATAAAAAACAAAACAAAACAAAACAAAAAACAGAGCACGGATAGCTTCAGGTGCACTGGAATAGCGAAAGGCGTCTTTCTAATGCTAAATAAAGTATTAAGAAACGGCAAATTTTCGTTGGAGACAAAGAAAAAGGTACTGAACTGCTATGTAATATCAGTTACCCTATATAGCATTGATTGCTGGACAGTTTCCTCAGCGATGAGAAGGAGATTGGGATTTATTGGTTCTTTTTTTATTGCTTATCGACCCTTTGCAAGTTATTTAAAACCAGAAAATTTCTTTTTTTTTATATTGTAATAATGTTGTTTTCTTTTTTTTTTGGGGGGGGAATAATAATGGTTCAGTTATCTTACTAATTAACCCATAGCTGGAGAAGAAGTGGTGGAATCAAGGGTATTTGCGCGTAAATGAATATAACGCTCCCAGCGGGAACTGGAACTCGGTTCTCCCATTAACAATTCTGAGTTATTATCCCTCACACCACCCGCACAACCAAGCTTGCAACTCCTTGTCTTCCCAAAGCAGTCACTAATCTAGATAATCGATGTTGTTTAACTTCGGCGGCCGTACGAGAACCACAGTTTAAACGTGATATGGCCATGAACCAAGACGGGACTGTGATTTCACAGAAGGATGCTAAGAATATTTACGGATGGAGCTTATGACCAGTAAAGTAATTTTAAGTAAAAGGTAACCGAAAAGGAAGTGGAATTGGAAAGAAGGAAAGAAAGCTTGGAGAATTTGTCACTCACAAGATCAAATTGAAGGCAAGGGAGCAAAGAGAATTATCAAGTAACCTATCTAACGATGCTAAAATTTGGACTGGGAGAAGTAGTAAGGAGAAATAAAAACAGCTTAGAGCTACGAAGGAAAAGAAGGCGTGGAGAGCTATGATCGTCCAAGTACGACACATAGAAGACGATGATCAAACAATTGTGAGGATGCTATCAGTGATGATGCCACTAAATGACGTCAACTATCTTGTTATTGTGACTTTAACTCCATTCCCGATACGATCTTCAAATAATAAACTTTCATATCATGGCTACCATCTCTTTTTGTCCGTCAATCTCTTTTTCACATTTTCTTACCTTCTCCCTCCTCTGTCTCATTCTCTTTATCTTTCTCTTTCTTTCCCCCCTCTCTCTCTATTTCTTTCTCTTCAGTGAATAGATTCCAGTGAGGTTTTGTCCAGTTGATATATCGTTTTTTTCTCTATCCTTATTATAAGCATGCATTATCATTCGCCACATTGTTGTCCCTAGTTTCAGCTTGCTTCACATGTCTACTCGTTCGCAAACTCCATTTTTCGATACTTAATTAAAGATAAAACCTTAAAAACAAAAGATATGACATTTATTTGTTTCGTTTTCCCTTTTGTCACTTTTCTTCCGTTTGATTTCTGAGCTGATCGCTTCATCTGTCCACGAAGACCGTATTAACATAATCTTTGGCATTTTGAGATTACAGGTCGAGTACGGTTCCAGACATGCTTTGAAATGTGAAAATTCGTTCAAGAAATCATAGCCATTGTTGTTGCAGAAGACGTGGCAGTTGTGTTATTGACTTTTCGTTAAATTTTCTGTTGTGAAGTCGCCTGTCGAGTGGGCCGTATTAGAAAATGGTGGCCGCTGTATAACTTTAGTTGCTTTATTGATTTTTCCAGCCTAGTCATATCTCCCATTGACTACTGTACCGCTTGCTAGCCTGCTTGCATTCACAGACAACTGATTTTTTTTTCTGATAGTACACTGCGTATTAGAAAACTTTACCCAGGTCGAAGATCGCCTTTCTGTGAGCTCCAATATTAAATAAAGTACTAGAAAAGAATTAGGGAAAGTTCACTTATAGACAGTTGAAATTTCATTATATTTTGTGTGTGTACAATTTCCGATTGCTTTGCTTGGCAGTTTACGGCTGGGGTTGTTTTGAAATCGGAAAAAGTAATATAAATTAAGCCTGCCTTTAAAAACTAAAGGAGATATTCAAATGTCTAAAGCGCTTTTATTTTGAATAATAACGCCGTTGTATACGAGTAAAGACAATAAAATTAAATTGAATAGCGTTCAATGAATGTGCATTAAAACAGCCACATTTTGTATTTTACATCTTTCTTAAGAACAAAATACACAGACGTATAGACGCACACGACCACATATATACATACAGGAAACGATGAGTAAATTGTCCTCAAAATTACGCAAAAATGAAAATGACACTTACATGCCATTTTAGCAGATATATTTACCATAGTTATACAAAAATATCTTGAAATACTAAAGAGTAAATTTTTTCAATAAAATCGCCATTGGCTTGGAATCTCCTGCAACTCTTCAGGACATTCTTCTTGTTTATGTTGGTGAATGTTGTTTATAATCTTTACTTTCATCTTTGGTATTATAAGGAGTTTTGTTGGCTACGTAATGGGTTTGCGTTGCTGTCTGGGGAGCTAGGTGGCTAGATGTAAGGAGTGATATGCATGTTTGACAGTCATGACTCGATACTCCTGCATGGTGCAGATTCCTGTTGACAGACATAACGTCTTTCAGCAGCCACCATCTTGACCCAGGGTAGAATTAACCCCTCAAGGCACATGATGTAGGCCACCAAGTTGAGTCTGAGGCCCTGCAGGAAGAGGAATTGAGGCATAATGTCGCCATCACTCGTGATCAATCCAAGCATCTTTGTGATCACTCATCAGACTCATCCAACACTTTCCGAATCATCAGATTGACATCTAAACACTTTTAAATGTTCGTATTGAAGCTTCCGGCGCGAATGCCAAGACGTACAGCATGCTGTGTTCCAGTTTCTGACGGAGCGACTTGCGTCTTTTTCACACAGTGTCCAACTGACCCTACTATTCTGTGCAGTTGATAAAATAAAATAAAAAACAAGGCGCATGCGCGAAATTAAAAATATAAAATGGCAACAATTTACACATCGCACCCTGTACATCCACACGTTATATATATATATATATATATATATATATATATATATATATATATATATTGAGATAAATTACATGACAATGTAATGCTGTTACGTATTATGCTCTTATAATCTTCTTTTCTGGATGTAGATTATATTATATTATATGTAAGGTATGACCGAAAGTACTCGGGCATATAGAACGTTTGAAGAATTTCTACATAATTTAATTCCAGTTAAATTTTCATTAGCCTTTCCAATTGTAAAATTTGGCTCTCTATACAATATCCCAAATAATAAGAATAGCTATATTATCACCATTTTTCAAATGCCAGAAATGTTTAGAGAAAGCTGTGCTCTTTATGGATTTTATATTGTCTCAATTTATGGTAATAGAAACTAGATTTCCAAGGATTTTTAGTGGGACAAAATAAAATTTGACATCGTTACCAGAATGTGTGATAGCTCAGTATACAATATTTTCAAGCATACATTGACCGTTTAAAGGACAGATCATTTTTTTCGGCAGTTGAATTTATTTTTAAAAAGATTAACTGTGTTGTGTACGTTGGACATATATTTGTTTAATATAATATTGTTATGTCCGGATATAGATTAATTGATGCTATTCATGCAGCTATAGTATATCTTAATATTATTTTTCCCTAAAAAACTTTCTTTGGGTTGGTGAATATATATATATATATATATATATATATATATATATATATATATATATATATATATATATATATATATATATATATGTGTATAAAGATCTACATAAATAGGAAAAAAAGGAAAGATAAAAGAAAGAAAAAAGAAAGAAAGAATGAAGGAACATAGGAAGACAAAGGTGTGAATTTGTTCCTTCAAACCTCTGATTTGACAATGTATAGGTCTTCTTGTAATAGCTATTCGAATGAGATAAAATTGAATTTCTATCTATGTAATTCATATGCACTGTTATAATAACTAAATTGACCATTTTTGTGGATCAGTTTTAAGCTTTTATATTATTAGGATTCACTTGGATTACATACCAACGGATTATCACACAGACACACACACACACACACACACACACACATATATATATATATATATATATATATATATATATATATATATATATATATATATATATATATATATATATATTTCCAAGAGGATAGAATCCAGGTAGAACTCAATGACAAAGACACAGCCAGAATATAATATAAAAGGCTAAAACACTAATATTCCATGGTTATAAATTATAATCATGGAATATTAGTGCTTGAGCCTTTTATATTGTGTGTGTGTGTGTGTCTGTATATATATATATATATATATATATATATATATATATATATATATATATATATATATATATATATATATATATAAAAGCTATTCTCTGATCATGATTACATTGGCGTAAGATAGCCATAAGCTCTGTACTGGTAATCATTTAAGTTCAGTTAAGCATTTGCGTGATTAACCCCACCGTTTTCACTTTTAAGGGTTTGCATGTCACGACCCGTGGAGGGGATGTCGTTGAATGGCAGTAATTTTCCCAAGGTCATAGTTTTTTGTTTTTTTCTGTTGGTGCTATTATATGCTAGATATATCCCGCCGAAAAGATATATAAACCCTCCATGCAACCGCATATGTTATCGCTCGTGCGATGGGCTGTGCAGCCCAAAGGATGCTGGTAATGATAGTTCTACAGAATCAAGTGTGCGTGCCTGAATGGATTTTTAGGCGAGTTAGGGGTTGCATAAGACTAGAGGAACAATCTCGTCATGGCCGCACGAAGCCTGCAGCAATGAGAGGGGAAGGATAGTTGTAGTAAACTGGCCAGATCAAGTGATACAATTTCCGTTCTTCATGTCCCTACCTCCCCAGCCCTAGCATATACACCTTTAACGCCATACATGTATAATATCGAATATTGTGCTGTTGTTAATAAAACTCCAAGTCGTGCTACTGGCGAGGAATATATATATATATATATATATATATATATATATATATATATATATATATATATGTATATATATATATTTTTTGTTATTGCAAACACTACGAGTTGTTTATGGCTGAAATCTAAATAATTTTAACCCAATTTTATGCCTTCCACTTCAGATAGAAATATACTGATGTCCATTTTACTCTATGTATTAGGTTGGTGCAAAAATAATGTCGTTTTTTGACCTCAAAAAACGACATTATTTTTGCACCAACCTAATATTATTGATATTTCTTTATGATGACGTCATATATTATGAAATGGACAAATTCCGACAATTATTTTAATATATTTCCTATTTATAGTTTATTTTAGAGATTTTCCAAGCGTAGCTTAGACGTAGCACAAGTACGGGGTATCTAGTGAGGATCGAACTTACTTTTCAGTAGTAACTGATCTAGCAAGACAAGCTTGCTAACCATTACACCACGCCGAGGTGCCCTGTAGTCTATTTTAGATACAAATATTTAAGTAAATACTCTGTTTATAATAGACAGTAATAACAACATTTACCGGCCGAATGTCCGAGTAATTTCATAGAAAATATGTCTCCTCATACAGGAATCGAACCTGTATCCTACATAAAACCTTCATATAACCTGACTTGATATACCATATCTATAAAACAGAATATATATTAAAATAATTGTCGGACTTCGTCATGACGTCATTTGTTTACGTTAAGTTACGCTTCGAGCAGTTATGAGCGTTCGAGAGACAACATGGGAAAGTTGTGGTTTAAACACAGAAATTGCTAACTAGACTCTTCTTCTGTAGTTAAATGGTATCGCACGTCATGCTATATGATGGTCCCGTGTAGTATACAGGTTCGATTCCTGTTGGGGGACATATATTTTCGATTACATTTCTCAGACATTCAGGCCGGTAAATGTTGTTAAACAGAGCATTTACTTAAATATTCGTATCTATTAGGTTGGTACAAAAATAATGACGTAATAATGTCGTTTTTTGAAGTTAAAAAATACGTAAAAAACGACATTATTACGTCATTATATTGCACCAACCTAATATAAAATAACCTAAAAACAGAAAATATATTAAAATAAAGATGTATATTGTTTACGGCCACATCTCGTTAAAACACTACCATCACCGAAGTTAAGCAAAGTCGACCCAGGTCAGTAGCTAGATGGGTGACGGCTTGGGGATGCTGTAAGCTTGTATGTGCGGGTGGTGTGGTCGATAAACTTGGATGTGCGGGTGGTGTAGTAGATAAAGGTTCAGAATTCTTAAGTGGAGAGCCGATTTCCATTTTTTTTATAGTCAATTCCTCACAAATACATTTGGAAAAGGTATGGATCCACCTGTGCACTGCCCCTCCCCACTACAGTTGTTGTTTAATTAGTAAGACTTGTATCACTAAACACTTATCACAGAAGTTAAGAATCTTAGAGCCAAGTCAGTACTTGGGGGACCGCTTGGGAACACCCGGTACTGTAAGCAGCGTCCCACTACCGGCGTAAATTTTAGAACGTGGTATAATGGTTAGCAAGCTTGTATCGCTAGAACAGTTACCAACGAGTAGTGAGTTCGATCCACACTGTGTGCTTCTCACTTTTGGCCTTGTGCCATATCTAAGCTAGACTTAGAAAGCCAGTCGGAGTATTTCGACATGGTGTAATGGTTAGTAACTTGATCTCGCTAGGTCAATTAAGACAGATCCTCACTGGGTGCTATACACTTTCGGCCATGTGCCACAACTAAGCTACGCTTAGAAAATCAGTTGGGGCTCTTTTTGCGTGGTGTAATAGTAAGATTATCTTCCGATAACAGTTACGACTGAGTAGTGAGTTCGATCCTCATTGGGTGCCACACACTTTCGGCCTTGTGCCATATCTAAGCTACGCTTAGAAAATTACCATAATAACGAAAAATTACACAATATGCCATCTCTATGAATCATTTTCACAATCTCGTCGTTACTGTTATCATGATAACAGAATATCTCATTAATAAACAGTGGATGGCCAGGCTGCGTAAGCATCGAATTAACCTTATTATGAGCTAATTTGTTGAAATCCGTGTTCTTATCTGGGTTTGTCGCGATATTTCTTTGTACTCTCCGACATTCTGAAATACTTCGAAATATATGGAACGAGATGTTGCTTAGCTGGTGACAGTTTTTTTTTTCATGCAAATCGAGTTAGATATCGGTGGAAAGTTCAATCTCGGTGTTGGGTAGAGTAAAAACTCAAATATTCTGTGTTAGTGGTACGAAGCATCATAATGGCGAATGAACCGAAAAGAATTACATGATGCAAGATGGCTCCCAGCATGGGCAGCAAAATGAGTTCAATCCCAAGGTTCTGTAATGCAAATTAAAACCAGGGAAGAGACCAGCGGCATCTTCTTCTTCTATGTTCCGTTCACCTGCAAGATTTTGGCCATCACAGCTCTCCACAACATCCTATCCGCCGTGGACCTTACCAACGTTTCCCCCTTTTCCAGCGACCTTACCAAGAACGAATTATCTGATACGAAGGAACCTCTAGCTTGGATAGCGGAATGGGAAGAATACTCTTCCGTGGACTGAATAAAAAGTTTAGTTCGAAATTCCGGGAAGGTTACCAACTACGATATCCTGAAGAAATCCGGAGAGGAGAATGATGGAAATCTTTTAAGTATAATAACCAACTTGAAGACAGTCATCCGAACGAGTGTACGTATGTTAAGTCACACTATGGTTTTGATTAAAGAATTGGTATTCCTCATTCCTCTCTCTCTCTCTCTCTCTCTCTGTGTGTGTGTGTGTTTGTATTTGATTCTTCTGGTGAAGAATCGTGCTATCGAAAAGGCAGATGGTATTTTTGTAGACGCTTCTCGGTGCCATCATGTCTCCCAGAAAAAAGAAAAAAGCGATATTCATCAAAGAGGTCAGATGGATTGATAAGGTCACTCGCTGAAATCCCTATCAAAGCTGGGACATTTCTTTCAACATTATGTCTTTCTGTTTTTATCCACCAGTCTAATCGATTTACTCCCTAAAATTGATGTTCTGCGTTTAAACAAAATCGATGTACTTGAAAGACGAAATAGCAGAAAAAGGTATTTGAACACGATTGAACTAAAACATTTTAAGGCTGATTGTTCAAAGAATATGATTTCTGTTCTCCAAGAAAAAAATACATTGCGTATGATCCATAAAATCATCAATAAAAGAATCGAATCTATAAATAACTTATGGTTTCATATACCGCCATTAAATTCGCACGAGCAACACAAGCGAATCAGGACATGGAATTATGAAATCCAAAATAACATTTTTTTATTATTATTATTTAATCGTTCCGCCCACAAGCAAGGCAATAAAGCCACTAAGACGCAGGGGTTTACATGGAGTCAAAGTGAAGTCGAGACTGGTGAGGAAAGGACAATGAAAGAACAGGGTTCAGGAAGACAGATAATGGCGATTGACGTTACCTTTAAAGTTCTGAAGTTTGTACAGGGTGATTCGAAAGTCATATCACCCCTACATAATGTAATTTTTTATTTCAAAACTCTTTGTGTGTATTATAAAGGAAAGAGTTTCACATGAACGATTATAGAATACACATCAATTGAAGGACGTCATTCGGAGAGCCTTTGCAACAATCATCAAAGCACAGTTTTGAAAAATATCACACAGGATTTGGCGCGACATTATTTTTGTGCCTCGAATATAATTGTGTTCATACAGACCCTCTCGATGTGTGACAGCGTCAATATAAGCGAATAAACTGAATCCAGTACATGTGATTTGTATTTACTTCTTGTTCTTTTGGTCTCATTACCCGGTAGTAAGAAATCACATCAAAAACGGAATCGTTCTTTTGCGATGGACTACACAATCTAGATGAAATATTATATCGGACGATAAAACAAACAGGGAAAGTCCTTTGATGTCTGAGTAATAAGGAAGGAAACAATTCTAAATAAAAAAGCGATATCAACAAAACCTGTGTTATTTTCCATCTTCATCAATATTCTTCATATCTCGTATGGTGATTTTCCAAGCGTAGCTTACATGTAGCACAAGGCCGAAAGTATGAGCACTCAGTAAGAATCAAAGTAACTATTCCGTCGTAATTTTTCTCGCGAGACAAGCTTGCTAACAATTACACAACATAAAAGTGCCCAAAGTGTTATTTAACTTAAATTCGGCACAAGGGCGAAAGTATAGAGCACTCAGTAAGGATCGAAATCACTACTCAGTTGAAATGGCCCTAGAGAGACAAGGCTGCTAAACATTACACCCCCAGATTATTCCCGTTCTTCAATGTATTATACATTGAAGAACGTGGATAATCTTCATCACACGGAGGTTTGAAAAGGAACGAATATTTAAAGGAACTATCATTAAGATTTCATGGTTTTTCATTATGTATTTTCCTGAAAAACCATGAAATTTTAATGATAGTTCTTTTAATGTTATTGTTCTATGTGTATACTATGATTGTTAGTCCATATTAATATCCGGTAATTCTTCCATCTTTTATTGATAACAAAAGCTTTTCCATAATATTTACGTTTTCCCAAACCTATCATGCCGTTTAATTAACTCAATTTTCGTTTCTTGGAGACAGTTTACATAAATGGTAACGCCCCGAGGTAATAATTTCCTTTTTTTCACAAGTCCTCTAAAATTAAGATTTTCGATGGTAAAACATTTATATGTAATTGGAGGGACTTCTCAAATGTCGTTACCTTCACCACTGAAAACATTAATTAAAAAGATTGATTAATACAAATCTATATAAGAGAAGCGAGAAAAATGCCTGCGTCCACAAGAAACCCTTTTTCCTTTCCGTTCCTATCTTGCAGACTGCATTCAAATTTTTATTCATATGAAGCAACGCATAAAACTAATTAGACACAAACGAAACACTTTTTCTCCAATAAGGATTCATTAGAATTTACATAGTGTTATCATGCTAACAAGAACTAACACACAGAATAAAGAGTTAGGCATTAACACACACACACACACACACACGCGAACACACACACACACACACACACACACACACACACACACATATATATATATATATATATATATATATATATATATATATATATATATATATATAAAGAAAAACAGACCACTTTAAGGTACCATTATAATAATTTATTTCACCAGAGCCCTTTTAAAGGACGCCGGATCATCAGATAGCACTTCCAACAGATTTTTTAATGGTACCTTAAAGTGGTCTGTTTTTCTTTTAAATATTAGCTCTGCATTTACATTGAACTCTCAGGATTTCATCCTCCTTGGGATTACCCATACGGATTAACAAGTTCTTCATAACTTAACGATATATATATATATATATATATATATATATATATATATATATATATATATATATTGAATTTATTAAAAATAACTTCAGTCTGTAGAGATGAATATTTGTATATTCATGAAATAAATTATAAGACAATGACTTTTTAAGGATGGTCTGTACTTATTATTATTATTACTGATTATAAATATATATATATATATATATATATATATATATATATATATATATATATATATATATATACATATATATATATATATATATAATTACATATTTGGTCATCAGTCCCTGTTTTATACATGTTTCATTAAAGATCACTGACAAGGTACTGCGATTAAGCTTTTTATTTAATTTTTCTTGTGTTCGTACAAATGTTTACTTTTCTGGATGCACAAGTTTTAAAAACTGTCCAAAAGTTCTAGATATCCGAGCCCTTTCGGCTATCCTTTTACCCATTATCAAGAGCAATGTTTATTTTATTTATTTCTAAGAGCTACTCAAAGCGTGATGGTTATTCTTTGGTGTTGCATGAGCAAAATAAAGTGCAAGATGAAGCAATTCATGAGGTTAAGTAGGAAATGTAGCTTAATTAGCCGTGAGTAAACCTAATGTGCGAAACATAAACCATAACGAAAGAAAGAAAAACAAAACACAAATATAACACTATATAACCCCCCCCCCCAATATATATATATATATATATATATATATATATATATATATATAAAAATATAAAAGTGAACATAGAAGTCAGCACTTAGAGGCGACAGTCTGTTTCATGTTATATGCAATCGTCAGGCCACTTGTGCTGTTATTTTTCTCGGCTATTTATATATATACAGGTCAGTGGTGCATTGTGTGTAGTCTATTATGGCTGTTATTTTACCGGAAGTCGTTTGTTTATTTATTTGGGTTAAATTATATTGCCTGTTTTTTATTTTTATGATCTGTTTCTTATTTTATTTATTTATTTTTTTAATCGGTGTTTTTATTAACGTAGTAAAAATTTGTTTATGTCACTTATTTAATAGTTTTGTTTTGGTCTGAGAATTTAATTTAAAGCTATTTTTTCAGTTTTGAGGTCGATTGTTGTAGTTTATTCTAACTATTATTTTGGCGGGAACAGTTTTTAATTTGTGTTTTTTTGGATTGATTATCTTTATTTGTTTATTTGTTTTTTTTTCTAACGGTAACTTTATCGGATTGGTTTGTTTATTTATTTACTTGGATGAATTTAGGTCAATTTATTTTACTTGTATGTTTTCTCTTTTCGGTTTTCGATTTTTTTAATCGGTGTTTTTATTAACGTAGTAAAAAATTGTTTATATCACTTATTTAATAGTTTTGTTTTGGTCTGAGAATTTAATTAAAGCTATTTGTTCGGTTTTGAGGTTGATTGTTGTAGTTTATTTTAACTATTATTTTGGCGGGAACAGTTTTTAATTTGTGTTTATTTGGGTTAATTATTTTTATTTTTTTATCGTTATATAACAGTTATAGCTATTTTATTTTTATTTCTTTTTTTTATTTTCTTTTTTTTTTTTCGTCCGATTTTTAGTTTTGATTTTTTTAGTCTATCTAATATTTTTGACATAATGGCTTGCTAATTTATTTATTACTTACTTTATTTATTTGGGTTCGTTTGGTTTTTTTTTTGGTTTTTTTTTGTTATTATTATTATTATTATTATTATTATTATTCTATTTCGTCTACTCTAACAGGTGTGATTTGGTAATTTGTTTGGATTAATTAATTTTGCTTATTTTTATTGTTATTTTGTTTATTTGTTTATTTATTTGTTGTCTTTTTTCCGTTTTCAATTTTTAAGTAACGTAGTAAAAATTTGTTTTCATGTCTGCATTTTGAGATGAGTTCGGATCTTTTATTTAATAATTTATTTTGGTCGGGAAAAGTAATGATAGCTATTTTTTCCTCCAAGGAAAGTTTGCATGTTTTTGATTGATTGTTGTAGGCTGATGATCTTTTCCTTATCTTCCAAGATATTTTTGGTGTTATGTGCGTTTTGTTTTTAATTTCCCAGATATACTTAGAAAGTATTGTACTGTTCGCATATTTACTATTTGTGAAATATGTTTTGTGTGTATAATTTCTTTGTTTCCAGGGTCCTTCAGTTACTCCTATGTATACTTTTTCTTCATTATCTGGTGATTTTATCGTGGCTTGGTATATTAAGTTGTTTTGTAAACAATTTCCGCTTAAGGGACATTCGTTTAAGGGACATATATATATATATATATATATATATATATATTATTCAATGAAACATATTTTAATGAAGATATGCTGCCTACACACACACACACACACACACACACACATATATATATATATATATATATATATATATATATATATATATAATTTAAGAGAAAACAGACCACTTTAAGGCTCCATTGTAATAATTTATTTCACCAGATACTTTTATTTTTCCTTGGATCTTCAGACATCACTTTCAAAAGGTGAAACGAAAAATGAAATAAAAATTTACACTTTTGACGGAAAGTATTAAGCTAATTCCACTAAGACGTAACAGGGACTACTGGGAGTGAAAGAGAATGAGAAAACTTTAGTGAGGAGAAAGACAATAAAAGAAAAAGTTTCAGGAGGAGAGAAAATAATGATTAGCGTTGCTTTAAAATGTTTGAACGTTGTATGTTACAGGAAAGCAAGAAGCCGAAAAAAGTTCCACAGGCAAGAAAACCTATTACTCCAGAACATACAGTTGGCTAGTTTAACAGTAAAAAAGTGAGACCTAACTGTCAATCTAGTAGTACAATTCATTTTATACAGTCGAGGCAGCATCAAGTAGGAGAGCTCATCTGAATAATTGGTCTGAAAATATTTGTTTTGTGTAACCTAGGGAAGGTTACTGGATAGAATAATCAAATTGGTAATGAACGATAATACTTAGGACAAGAACAACACACATAAGATTCGCCAGCGGCACGTAGAAGAAGTAGTCAACTACTAAAATTGAGTTAAGTGAATTCCACAATGAATGTCTGAAAGCAGCCCAACATACAGTATTTACTATTGTATTTATGTGAATGGTGACAGACCAATTATAGCCCGTAGGAGGAGGAAAACCGATCTACCGTAATGGGAAAGTGATTGAAATCAGAATCGATTCCAATACAGACGCTTTTTTGAATTTATCAAGAATATCGAGTAGTAAAGTAGCAGTACCAGACCAGATGTGGCACTTATATTGAATACGGCGATGAATGGTAAATTTATAAATGTGCAAGATGGATTCTAATGAGAAAACTGTCCTACACGTCACAGGGATATCAAATGTTCATGCCATAGTCCTACTAACTAATTAAATATAATCATTCCACTGCATGCCAGTGTACAACATGAAGCCCAAAACAGCGCAAAATATGTAGATCCGCACCGTAAATCTCGTATAACATAATAGGTTGAATTCTCTTCACAATATTTAGAGTCGAACTAATGTCGGCAAGTTTGTAGTTGGTATCATAACATTTTATCAGTTGTAACCTTTCTTTTATGATGTCAACGAACATACATTGTCACTTTGTGATGCCAACGATTACTCATTGTCTCCTTTGTAATGTTCGTTGTAGTAGAGACTTTGTAATCACAGATACAACTATAGTATCGCCGTTAAACAATACTGCTATCAGACGCCTTCGAATATCACTCACTCTAATAGTACTTGCTCGATAATACTCGCTCGAATAGTATAGAGATATAGTATAGTGAATAGAATACTAAATAGCGGTCGGTATAGTAAGAGAGGAAAGAATAGAAATGGTGATCCGAATAGTAATAGAGGATAGACTAGAAATAGTGATCAATCTATACGTCATGCTACTTTCTACTAATATGTTTCCTCTATGGTCTACTTAATGGGATCGCCTGTGTTTGCTCACTGGCGATCTATGTTCAAAACTCAAGTGTCGGCAGCGACACTTTATTGCTATATAACGCTTTCCAACGGAATATGGCATGAGATTGTGATTAAATTGGATATATCACTATTGGGTGTTAGTAAAAACAACACTGTCACTATAGGTACCTCCCTTTTGGGATGTCCCAGGCATCATCGATTGACACTAACTCCACACCTTTAAGTACAATACGCGAGGTGCTAACTGGTTTCGGGAAGGAACCCTTGGAGCCTAGCATAAATTCACATGATAAATGCATTTCTTTTATTTATCTGTATCTACATTATTTATATTCGAACTAATATCCTCATCTTTGTTGTTCTTTTCACAACATTTCAATCCTTGTGCTCCCTAGCCTTCTTCAGGTGTTTGTCGATCTGTGTAACCTCCAGTGAATTTCCGACTGAACCCTTTATTCAATGGTTAGATAGTTCTCACCCCGCTGTCAACTTCTCGGTCATTTTTAGTCCTGCTCAGTTATTACTCACCCTATTTCCACTGATGCAGTATATCGGCCTAGTGATTGAACTGTGTTATCTCGCCAGAGTTGGCAATCAGTATAGGAGAAGGAACACTCTGCTCAGTTATTAGGTTGGTGCAAAAATAATGACGTAATAATGTCGTTTTTTCACGTTATAAAATACGTCAAAAAACGACATTATTACGTCATTATTTTTGCACCAACCTAATATTTACACTGGCACGAAGTCTGTACTTGGCGGCCCACAGAATTATGTTCAGAGCTGTTCTTCATACAATTTTCTTTGTTTTGAATTCTAGAAATGAATTCATTTTACTTTACCAATAAATGGAGAACAGAAAATCAGTGTTTAAATTCTGATGTTCCTTTTCATAAATCCTTGTTGAAGTCATTTTTGACGTTTGCCTACCCAAAAACAACAAAACACTCACATCCAGTTCAACTCCTGTCCCGCCTCGTGCCACAACTCTTATACAATCACTGAAAAAAAAAACTTGCTATCCAAAACAAAATCATAAAAGAATTATACTAGAGAAACCACAAAGAGAAAAGAAGACCACCTGTTAACCTCGGGGAAGACATCTGTCTCGTAACCGCGGACCAGGCTTAGAATATACTGTCACATCACAAGAAAATTACAGACATTAAGTTCTTGTTGACCACGAATTAAATCGAACACAACAATATGGGAAAGCCGCTATTTTTTTTTCAAATGCAGTCAGGGCATTTTTTTATAGTGAGGTCTGTGTTTGGTGCGCGGCAGATATAAAGTAGGATCATATTGTGTCACATAACAAGTTTTGTAAGCCATTAGGGATGTATGGGCGCCATATTTATTACAGTTTTAGCAGCAGTGTTGAGTTTAGGGTAAGATAATCTGACGGAGCCCATCATTCTTCAGGCTATTTTTTAAATTCGAAGATTTTCTTCTACACAGGCTATCATCTAAGGCTACAGAACCGCCTATGCATTATTATTAATTCCTAACTGGCTACGTCAAGCGATATATCCTTTCTTTTTTATGTACCTTGAATATTCAGGATGTAGGTGAGTATGACCTTCCATAACTTGCTGTCCTTTGTAGCACATAATATGTTTTGTATTTTTGTTATCTCTTCAAAATCCTATTCTACCATCAGTTTATTCAAGCCCAACAAATATGTTTGACGCTCTTTTCCTATCTCTCAATCTGTCCTCTGAGTATCAGATTTTCCAAACCCTCTATCCTTTTTACCTACCTCAGAAATTTCAACTACTGATGTTAAGTATAACTTACCTTTTTCTTTCCATATTATCTAAAACCTCATCTACCTTTACTTGTTCGAAATCGATTGCAACAGTCACGGTTGGAATTTGAATTCGGCACATTTCCATCTTCCCTGACTTTAAACGTTACGCTGATTGAACATCCATAGACGCATGGTAAAGGAAACAAATAATGCCTTTCAAGATGTTGAATTGTTAGTTTACGATAATGACTGAAAAGTGAAACAGTATTTTTTTTTTCAGAGAGTATCTCCCTTATATTTCACGTCAGCCGATTTAGAGATTTAAAGCTACGATTACATTGGAGCATTGGCGGTTTTTTTTTGGGGGGGGCTTTTTGTTCAATACCATGAAAACAGAAATGACAACGATGTATTATTATTGACTGATTGAAACAAAAAAAAAAGATTAAGGGCAGCGTATTTATCGAGCATATCACTTAGATTCCCATAACACTAGACAAATGAAAGCGCCTTGAAAGGCTACATCATTATCATTATCATATATATATATATATATATATATATATATATATATATATATATATATATATATGTTTAAAAGTGAACATTGAAGTCAACACTTAGAGGTGACAGGACGTTTCCTGCTACACACAATCGTCAGGCCACAACATACATACATACATATATATATATATATATATATATATATATACATATACTTTATATATATATATATATATATATATATATATATATATATATATATGTATATATATGCATATATGGGTGTGTATGTTGGGTGTGGGTGTGTGTGTTTAGGCAGCAAATTCTCTTTTAGGCATGTCTGACAGAATAATTTACAGAAATTATGTCTGTTAATTTTTAACAAAATCCTTTCATACTCCCGAATATTCTTCCGTGTATTACAATTAAATGATGTGAGAAATGTTATAACTGTAAACAAAAAAATCACTTTTATTTTCCAAGTACTTTCGATCTTCTTCCAAGATCATCTTCCGTGGTGCATGTAGTAATATGTAGCAACATGACCTGACAATTTAAACGTAGCTTTGTGAAAATTGAAGTAACTTAATAAAACTCAATAAAATGAAGCAAGAGATTTATACTACTACTTGCGCCTATAAGAAATAACGTATAAACAGAATATATACGCATACACACACATACACACAGAATATATATATATATATATATATATATATATATATATATATATATATATATATATAGATAGATAGATAGATAGATAGATAAATAAAATAACTAGATATTAGCAAGTGTATATGCGGGTGGTAGCATGCACACACAGGTAAACAAATAAATATTCACTAAAATAATATAAGGTGAAAACAAAGCAGTGTTCAATATGGTTAGACAGCCAGGAAGTATATATTAATAAACATACATATACTTACGTTCGAACTGTAACTTAAAGTTTCGTTGTTTTTACAATTCATCAAGTACGAATTATTTTTAAAAATCAAAAGTAATAATTAGTCCCTGATGAGTTGATAAAACAACGAAACTTTAAGTTAGACTTCGAACGTAGGTATATGCATATTTACTAATATATATATATATATATATATATATATATATATATATATATAGAGAGAGAGAGAGAGATAGATAGATAGATAGATAGATAGATAGATAGATAGATAGATTGATAGATAGATAGATAGATAGATAGATATAGGTATGATAAAAAATATACATATACGCACATATACTTCTACATGCATATATTTTTCTTTCTCGGGTGTTATAAATACATTGCTGTTATATAAGAGAGCTATTAAGTATATATTAGTGAATATACATAATATTCAACGTCAATTGCACGACTCGGGGTTTTATGCAGACTTGCAATCTTCAGGCGTTGGATGAAGTCTGACCGTTATGAAATTCGCGTTCTCGTGTTGATTAAAATTGTGTGTTAGGATTTGTTTATTTTATTATTGTTGCTTAAAATATTATAATTATTTATTTTTAATTTCTGTCATTCTAACGACATGAAACACATGATTCTTTGACAGCATCTGAACTTGTAGTGGGGGGGGTATGTAGACTCAGATTTATTTCTGATACAATAAAAACAACAGTATATACAGAGAAGACGAGATAATTCTCCTTCGTATAATGAAACCAAGACAAACAGACCGAATGAAAAAGGACCTAATCAAATTCTTTTAGGACCATAAACTAAACATTACCGCCAATAATAACGCTAAAATAATTAATTTCCTGGACATTACATTTGACCTGAATAAGGACATGTATAAACCATACACTAAGGATTCAGACAACCTCAGGTACATCGTCAAAAGGTTCAAACACCATAAAAGGATCCTTGACGATTTACACAAATAAGTACAATTTAGGTTATCGACTAGCTCCAGTAACAAAGAAATATTTGACGATAATAAAACTATATATACTAAAACGTTAGAAGGCAGCAACCATAAAATGAAATTAGTGTATGCGAAAAGAAAAGACAATAAAAATAAAAGCAAGCTAAAACAGCGCAAACGTAACATAATATGGTTTAACCCATCTTACAATAGTAATGCCAAAACTAACGTAGGTAGAATTTTCCAAAATTTAATTCATAAACACTTTGGATATTCTCCCACACTAAAAACAGATTTTCAACAATGATAATATTAAGGTAAAATATAGCTGTACAAAAAAACAAAACAAAAAAAAAAAAAACACCGATAATTATATATGCCAACATAACAATGATGTATTATGCAAGCACAGAAACAAAACAATAAATAATAAGCCTACTAAAAGTCAATGTAACTGCCGTAAAAATGTAACCCGCCCATTAAATGGCCAGTGCATGACCGAAGGCATAATCTCCCGAGCTAGGATCAGTTCAGGCGATGATGGTAAATATTACTTTGGATCAACCGAGAACAACTGGAAATCGCGTTTTTACCACCACAATGACCAATATCAAATAAAATACTACACAAAACGTTCAAAGTATGTTTGACGAGTATATATATATATATATATATATATATATATATATATATATATATATATAAAAGAAACTATAAGAAACTATCCACTAGCTGGGAGATGATCAGGAAAGCTGAACCATACAATGGAAAGAGAGACAGATGTAACTTGTGTTTCTTGGAGAAGCTTATTATATTTAAACACGAAAATAATCTAACTTGCTGAACACGAGAAGTGGATTGATGTCTACATGTATCCATAAAATCAAACATTTGCTTAAACTGATTGACTCCATTTAAAATTATTTTGATTTTTTGATTTTCCTTTAATTTTTCGTCTTTCGAAATTAAGAATTAAAATTACATAAATTAAAAATTGTTAATTATAATATTTTAGGCAATTATAATAAAACAAACAAGTCTTAACAGACAATTTTAAGTCATCATCACGACAATACGAATTCCATCCATCACCTGAAGATTTCAAGTCTACATGAAAATATGTGTAAGGAAAATCTTTAGGTTCATATTCGCAATAAATTAAATTACCTTACGGCCAGACACCGGAAAATGTTTTGTGTTTTTTCTATATGAAATCCATCGGTGTCTTTTTGTTTTAAATTATGTTAATTATTCAGTACCTTTGAATTATATGTTAAATATATCATATGTTAAATTATTTTAAATATATAATAAATTAAAATTATTTATAAATATATTCATATCTATCTATGTAAACGCACACACAGACGCACACTCACATTCACACACACACATACATACATACATACATATATATATATATATATATATATATATATATATATATATATATATATATATATATATATATGTATCAGTGGGCACTGATGCCAACAGCCAGCAGCGACAGTATGCTTCAGGCTTAAACGCAAACTTTAGGCTTGAAGATTGCGTTTAAGCATGAAACGGTATGTTTGTCGTCATTGATGATTTTTGGGGCCGACCCTACTTAGACAATACCGATTACATCCATTGCTCATTTTGTAGCAACATTCTAGGCAAATTAAGAACGAGACACGTACGAATATCTCACATGAGTTTTCCAGACACAACTTATTTCTGTTCAAAGTCTCGTACCATTGTACACTAATTTCATCCAGGATGAACGACCTAGATAGATAGATAGATAGATAGATAGATAGATAGATAGATAGATAGATATGATTAGACTGAGATAGATAGATAGATAGATAGATAGATAGATAGATAGATAGATAGATAGATAGATAGATAGATATGATTAGACTGAGATAGATAGATAGATAGATAGATATGAACATACTTAAATAGACATATATAAACTGAATAGGATAGATAAATAGATAGATGGATAGATAGATATGAACAGACTGAAATAGACATATATGAACTGAATAGGATAGATTAATAGATAGATAGATAGATAGGAACAGACTAAAATAGACATATATTAACTGAATAAGATAGATAGAGAAATAAATAGATAGATATGAAGAGACTAAAATAGACATATATAAACTGAATAGGATAAATATATGTATATATATATATATATATATATATATATATATATATATATATATATAGATAGATAGATAGATAGATAGATACTGATAGGCGGAAATATTACTTCGATAGTCAACTGTACGGATAAACAGAAATTATCATAGACT
>OZ010585.1:98226036-98246036 GCA_963932145.1 Acanthosepion lycidas
AAATCTTTCATCTCTGACCACCGGTTTATCGGTGGCAGAGAAAAATGAACTAATGCCCATCCACCGGTTGAACGGTGGGTAAATACTTATATCTATTTTATATCTAAAACATTACATACCAATTATCTGCGATTTTCGACTCAGGAGCCTAGGCAGAAGAGTTCAAATTGTTCAAGAACGCAGGGCTCAAAGATTTAACGCAATATTCACTCTTAAACATATAATAATAATAATAATAATATATTAGGTTGGTGCAAAAATAATGACGGTTTTTGACGTTAAAAATACGTCAAAAACCGTCATTATTTTTGCACCAACCTAATAAAAGACTTATCCTCATAATCCAAGATAAATTACAGTTTAATAACCCACAAATGCCGTAAAAATAATTCAAAACCTGACTTAAAAAAATTATGACAGTAAACACATACCAAAATGCGGTATTGAGTAAAGGTTTTTTTATTTTTTCGAAATCATAGACTCCATAATATTTAATTATGAAACCCATCAGAGGTTGAGAGTTTAGTAGGAAATATATCATACCCAGTATCACAAAATGACAGTTCTCTGGTACCTACTGAAGTTTAAATCAAGATTGAGACATACGGTTGATGGAAGAAAGGCCAATATCCAGATCAAATGATTGCTATTGTCTTCTCAACAGTCCCTTTCACTCTACTTCAAATAGAGCGAGGTCTAAAGCTTACTCTTGGCCTTATTAAGCTTACGGCCACATCACGTTGAAACAACGTTTCTCCTACGATCACCGAAGTTAAGTAACGTTGAGCCTGGTCAGTACTTAAATGGGTGACTGCTTGAGAATCCCATATGCTGTATGCTCGAATGTGCGGCTAGTGTAATGGCTCGGAATCGGAAATAGAAGAACAGAGTTCGAATTTCAGTCGAGTCCATTCACGCACAGTTACCTTTGGCAAAGGTATAGCACCACCATATCTTCCTCAGCTATGGGTTAATTAGTAAACCTTGTACCAGTAAATCATCGCCAAAATCGTTTCACGATCTAAAAATATTTTCTGACTTTAAATAATCTGAAAAAGATTGATAAGCCGTAAAAAATCGATATTTTTTTAAAAGTTTAATTAGTATGCGGACAGGTTTTTAAATTCAGAATATTCCTTGCCACCAACATCTAAAGTGCCCAGTATCTAGTCACATTTAAACCATAGCTGGTGAAAGAAGAGGTATATTCATAAATTTCACAAGGTTATTTGTTTTTTTGGTTTTGTGTGTGTGTGTGAAAGTGAATGCATCAAAGTCGGTCGGAATTCGAACATGGCTCGCTGACTTCTTTTACTGAGGCACTGAACATGATCTTCATTTATAGTTCAACTGCCGTCTTATGCTTGGCTTATTGAGTATAAACTTTAGCCCCAAGCATGAGGAAGAAATTTAACCCCCGACCACAAAGGTAAGATGTGAGACAAGATCGATTTAATGTGAGGTGGCGTACATATAAGCCAGGGGGTATATCTAATCAGTGTGACCACTGTCAAGATTGCATCGGTATCTCTCAAACTTACCTATCTATCCGAGTCCGTTCAATTCTATATAGATCTATCTATCTATCTATCTATCTATCTATCTATCTATTAGGTTGGTGCAAAAATAATGACGTTTTTGACGTATTTTTTAACGTCAAAAAACGTCCTTATTTTTGCACCAACCTAATATCTATCTATCTATCTATCTATCTATCTATCTTTTTTTTTCAATCGATTTCACCCCAAGCAAGGCAGTAAATCCACTAAGACACAAAGAAATACAGGAAGAATTAGAAAGCAGAAACATTACTTAGGAGCGAGAAAAGAAAAAGATTAATCAGGAGGACAGTAGATAGGGATTGACATTGCATTTAAATTTTTGAAAATAAAAATTGACAAGAAAGCATGAAATCGGAAGAGTGTTCCATAAGCGAGAAGCGCGAGAAAAGAAAGAGTTATCATATAACTTACGGTTAGATCTAGCCAACTCGTCAATAAATTGATGAGACCCCGTTGCAAGTTAAGTCTTTTTCTTTTATCCGCAGTGTAGCTTCAAGATATATGCGATCATGACTCTCCACTTCTCCTATCCCTTCTAGTTCTCAATATGTTTTGTACTTTAACTACTTCCCCCCCGACCCTGTTCTGCCAGCAACTTGCTTAAGCTTTCTAGGTAAGCCATGCGTTGCTTTCCTTTGTCCCCCTTTCTTTCTGTCTTCCCTGTGAGTATCAGACTCTACAAGCCTTTCTCATTACGTGTCCCAGAAATTTCAGCTGCCTCTTTCTGATGTTAAGTATAAGTTTCCTATTTGCTTGCATCCTTTCCAAAACATCATCGTTGCTAATATTTTCGGTCCATGGCATCCTTAGTATCATTCTGTGGAACCATACTCTTTTGCCTCGAGTTTCTCCCTCATCTTTTAAGAGATCATCTAACACTTACTGCCGTAAAGGAGGACAGATATCATGTAGCAGTTCAGTACACTTTTTGTTACCAACGAAACCCTCCTGTCTCGTATTACTCTACCTAGCTTTTAGAATGCGTTTTTGGCCATCCCAATACGTCTTCGGATCACAGCGTCCCATTTACCGTCCTCTGTCAGATTACTTCGCAGATATTTAAATTTCCACACCTGCTTGAAATACTGGGCTTAAATTCATGAATCTATGTACTACAGCAAAGGGCTCATCCAAATAAGTGCCATGAAAATATTTATCGAAAAGGCACAGAGAGACAACGTTACGGCGGTGTGAAAGTGACTGAAGGCGAGCAGCCAGATCAGGACCAATAATATTGCTGATTTTTCTTTGGAATTTATCAAAGATCTCTAAATGTATAGCATTTAACACCGGGCCATACGTGGCAGCAGTATTCTAAATATGGACAAATAGTAGGCTTATAGATACACAGATTCTGGAGATAAAAATTGTCTAACAAAACACAGTGAATCAACTTTCTTAGCAGCTGAGCTAGCAATGGATTCAATGTACCTAATGATATTGTTTTCAAGTGCTATATGAGAGAGAGGAATGAAGTTATGTATTTATAAACAGGGAAGCTATAGAAAGCAAAATTGTATAATGAATACTAGTTTCAGATCTCCAGTGATCATCAGATTATATGGCGTGTTGATTTCTATGGACACTTTTTTCATTGGACTCTATTTACAACTCTTTTTCCTTTTCTCTCTCTTCACATGATAGTGCACGTGTGCGCGCGCACACACACACAAATAGATATATGGGAAAAAGAAATTCAAATTTGAACATATCAGAGCAAATGTAAGAAAAGTCGACGAGAAAGCGTATTTTTTCTCTGTATAACGCGTTTCGTTCTTTAGGACATCATGGAACAAAAGGTAGTTTACATTGATTGGATTACGCATGCACAAGAAGATGAGTATATATATATATATATATATATATATATGTGTGTGTGTGTGTGTGTGTGTGTGTGTGTATATATATGTGTGTGTGTATATATAAAATATCTCACGTTGAGTGTTGGTGATAATAAAACAGTGATCGATATAAAATAACTGAGCAAAAATAAATATACATTTTGTTCTTCACAGGTAGCACTAATTTGGTTTTTAGGCTTCAGAACCTGACAATTACATCAGAAATGAGAATCAGAGTTTACCTACCACTCAGGAACAAAATGTATATTATTATTGTTATTATTATTATTATTATTATTATTAGTAGTAGTAGTAGTAGTAGTAGTAGTAATGTCTTTGTGTTATATATATATATATATATATATATATATATATATATATATAGTAATGTATTATATATATATATAGTAGTGTTATATATAGTGCTATATATATTGTAGTTTTATATATATATTGTAGTAATGTCTTTATATATATATATAGTAGTAATGTTTTGTGTTATATATATATATATATATATATATATATATATATATATAATTATTTATTTTTAAAGAAAAAAAAATTATAACATAAATATGTTATAAAATCACTACAAAAATAGCCATTTTGTTTCAACACCTTCGGTGTCTTATCAAGTGATGACGTTGAATGTAGGTTTTACATTCAACGTCATCACTTGATAAGACACCGAAGGTGTTGAAACAAAATGGCTATTTTTGTAGTGATTTTATAACATATTTATGTTATAAAATTTTTTTCTTTAAAAATAAATAATTATATCTGCTCTACTTTGTATTGAGCACTCTTTTAAGAATAGTAATTGTTGGTTATTGGAATTCATTCCATATACACCAATCATATACTTGGGTATATATATATATATATATATATATATATATATATATAAAGAATTCATATGACCACTTTGATATCACAATGGGATCACTAGACTCAGCTAGGTCTTCTGATCTCATAGGTCTTTTTATATTATATAACCTTACAGCGCACCTTGATATTAATATAACTGACTTTGCTTTGTACAGAGACGATGGTCTTATGGTTATTAGAAACTCAACTAACTTCAAAATAGATAAAATTAGAAAGGTATTATATAAAGAATTTAAAAGCATGAGCTTAAAAATTACCGTTAGCACTAAATTAAAGAAAAGTGAACTTCCTTGATATAACATTCGATTTAAATAAAAATACATACCCACCTTATAAAAAACCCAATATCAATCCTTTATATATACACCCTAAATTATATCACCCCCGTCTATAATTAAACATATGCCGTTATCTATCAGAAAAAAGAATAATTACAAATTCAGCAAATGACAAGATTTTCGATGAGCATATCAATTCCTATAATAAAGCTCTAAAAGAGAGTGGCTACAAAAACCCAAAACTAACTTATATAAAAAATGGTAAATGGAAAGCATAGAAAAACAGATGTAGAAAAATAATTTGGTATACTCTCCCATACAACCAAATGGTAAAGAACAAATTAGGACAAAAATTCATCGCATTAATAGTCAAGCATTTTCCTAGTGAAAGTAAACTAAGTACTATTTTCAGTAAAAACACACTAAAATTGAGTTACAGCTGTACGGAAAACTTTGAAAAATTATTAAGAAACATAATGCTAATATCTTAAATAAATTCTTATAACAAAACCCCAAAAAATTTAGACAATGGAAAAATAAAAATAAAAACTGATAAGGATAAACAAAAATTATGTACCTGTAGAAACCCTCATAATTGCCCTCTACAAAATAAATGTCGCACTGAATCATTAGTATACCAATGCAATATCTCTTCGATTGAAAATCCTGAAAACTTCAAAATATATATAGGTTGCACTAGCCATGAGTTCAAAGAAAGATTCAACCAACATCAAAGTTCATTTAGGATAAATATATATAAAAAATCAAACATCTCTCTCGAAGTACTTCTGGAAACTAAAAGAATCAAATAAAACACGAATAGTAAAATGGAAGTTAATAAGAAATGCTAGAATATGTAGGTCATTAAACGACCCATGTCCTTTTTGCATACATGAGAAACTATATATAACTAAGTTTATAAAAAATAAAATTTTACTGAATCAGATTTTATGCCGTCATTGTCAAAAATCTTCCTTAATTATTTAAAAATAAATTTAAAAAATGCGACCAGGTAATACACATAATTATATTGACTGTGAAAAAAGTAATTCTATTACATTTACTTGTTTACAAAAAAATATCGTCTATTAAAATAACAGCGAAAATATTTTAAAGTTGTATTTAAAATTGTAATTAAAACGAATTCTAACCTAAACATCTTTTAAAATTGTAGTTAAATAAAACGTATTCTAGCCTAAATACTTCTCTTAAAGTAATACCGGCGCTTAAAGGAATCCAAAAAACACCTACAGTAAAATGAAATTAGGATGAAAAGCTAGAAGATGTAGGTCATTGAATGACCCACGTCCTTTGTACATACATGAGAAACTATATATTACTAAGTGTATAAAAAATAAAGTTTACTAAATCAGAGAAATGAATTAGCTATTTTTGCCGAAGTTGTCATAAATTTTATTTAAATAATATTTAAATATAAAATTTTTAAATATTGTGACCTGGTAATATACATACTTATACTTGATATGGAAAAATCATTTTACTTACTGTAAGTAATTCTAATACATTTACTTATTTTAAAAAGAAATATAGTCTATTAAAATTAAAAGTGAACATATTTTAAAGTTGTATTTAAAATTGTAGTTAAATAAAACGAATTTTAACCCAAACATCTTTTAAAATTGTAGTTAAATAAATCGTATTTTAACCTAAACACCTCTCTCAAAGTACTACAGGCACTTAAAAGAATCCAATAAAACACCTACAGTAAAATGAAATTAATATGAAAAGCTAGATGTAAGCCATTGAATGATCCATGTCCTTTGTACTTACATGAGAAACTATATATTACTGGATTTATATAAAATATATAAAAAATAAAAGTTTACTAAATTTCTAAGTAAATAGTTTACTGGAAATTAATTAGCTATTTTTGTCGTCATTGTCAAAAATTTTACTTAAATAGTATTTAAATATAAATTTTAAAAAAAAGTGACCTAGTAATAAACACACTTATACTTGATGTAAAAATAATTTTACATACTGTAAGTGGTTTTAATACATTTACTTGTTTTAAAAAGAAATAGAGTAAATTAAAAATTAAAAGTGAATTATTTTTCAAATCGTAGTTAAATAAAACGTATTCTAACCTAAACACCCCCGCAAAATCTTTACGTATACAAATAGAAATAAATGCCGTAAGAATTTTTTCCATTAACAATAATTTTTTGTAAAAATTCAGACGACATGCATTTAACGGATGTCAGAATTCATTGAAAAATACATCCCTACCCCTACCAAAACGTAACTAATAACTGATACATCAAAATACAGACATAATGAACACGCAAACACCCCTTGTCTAGATGAATGGAATTTTCTGTATCCTTGGAAACGTGAATTATGAATTTTTGCTGTGCCTTTAAAACCCAGTAATAAATAAATTACTCCAAAATTCGCTTGAGGATGAAATGGAACCAATGTCTTTAATTTAATTACAAATTTAAATTCGAAGCTTTTAGCTTCCATTTTTGAAACATGGTTAGAACTGTGAAGCGAAAAAAACATATTTTAAATCAATTACTATATAATATGAATACTCTGTAAATTTACATTGAGCACTATTTTATAAAAATAAAAATATCTATAAAAACACCGGATTATATATCTTAGTGTTCTTTCTCTTTATATATATATATATATATATATATATATATATATATATATATATATATATATATATATATATATGTATATATTATTTGTCCAAATTTAGTGGAATTCGAGCGCTTATAGATGAATATATCACAAATAAACAAAATTATATTAAGAACAGATTAAGTGGATGACGCCAACATTTTATACAGGACACACTTCAAAGAAAAATTTCAAATTCGGGATTCTGTTTTAATAAAAGAGAAGCGGACAACCATAGGGTTAGGGTTAGTCTTACTCCAGAGTGGACCGTATATTGAAGTCTGTTTAATATTAAAATAACACACATACACACTTGAAAATTTCAGTTTTACCGTATACACACACACAGACGCATACATACATATACACATGCATACATGCATACATATACACATACATACATGCAAATATATACAATTATGTATTTGGGCAGTAATCCCTTTAATTATAAATAACTGCCAAGATATTGCGGTAAAGTCTTTAATATAATTTTGCAACTGTTCTTATAATTAGCTTCTTTTCTTTTACGTAAAATATGTAAAAATTGTCCAAATTGTTTGTATGTTCGAGCGCTTTCGGCTATACACTGAGCCATTATCGAGCATGAATTTTATTTTTTTTAACCTTTAATTGAATGTATGGATTATTGTGTGTGTGTATCTAGAATTATAGGAATGTTTTATTTTCCAAACACGGTCAGCACATTGTGGCAGTATTCATAGTTGATATTATTGAGTGCTGGCTTTTTTCTTTTTTTATTTATAATTCTTCCATTATTTTAGCATTTTTACATGTAGATGAGGATACTGTATTTGTATTATTAACGGATATGTTGCAGATAGAGATAGTTAAGTTTACATATTTATATATGTATTTAAATGATATCGAACTGAGACGTTGTTAGAAAGATTCAACGTGAGTTTTCTTGTAAGGCATGAAAGGATATCCAATATAATTATTTACTTATTTGGATTGATCAGGAACACAGTTCGTTAAGAGACAGTACTTTGTCAGTCGTTTCTAATGAAATTGACACACACACACGCACACACACACACACACAGACACACACACACACATATATATATATATATATATATACATAAACATATATATATATATAAATGCATATATAGACACACATATATGAATATATGCTTACGTATATGCACATACTTATACACGCATACATATATACATTCACACATATATGTACACATACATATATATATATATATACACACACATACATATATATATATATATATATATATATATATATATATATATATATATATATATATATATATATATATGAGTAATAAGGAACAAGTAGGTTATCATAAATATCCATACATATATATTAGGTTAGTGCAAAAATAATGACGTAATAATGTCGTTTTTTGACGTTAAACGTTAAAAAAACGACATTATTACGTCATTATTTTTGCACCAACCTAATATATATATATACACACATACATACACACACACACACACACACACATATATATATATATATATATATGAGTAAATAAGGAACAAGTAGGTAATCATAAATATTTTTCACTATTCATCGAACACTAAGATCGACACAAAGGATAGGAAGGTGAGGAGACCCATGATCTCACATGTCCTTAATAGATACGACATATAGAAGAAGAACATGGGCACATAAAAAACAACTTTCGATTTGGAGCAATTACGTATGTATCCACTCCTTACAGACCTCATCATATGGCCAGTTACACATACTATGGCCCACCCAGTCGCCAAAGAGAATTCCTGTCAATATGAAAATCTATATTTTCGGCTCGTGAGAGACACAGATAAAAGAAATCTCTTCAAATAAGAGAAAACCTTTCTTTCCTGGTAAATCTTTTGTGTGAACTTTCAAATCCCGTCTGAATTATTGGTTATTCTTTGCAAATTGCCTTTCTACTTCCTACTAAAAAAGCAATCGTCTAACTATATATAATTTGGAGTCGATATTTCTTCATGACTAATCGACATCTAATGGGCTTTCTTCAATTCAACATGGCTGCCTGTAGAATTGAGTGGGCAGCATTATTTATACTGATATGTGACATTTGATAAAGTTGGATTCATTGGCAATTACCCGATTTATAAACGAAACACAGACGAAGGAACCACACCTTCTTTACATAACGCCTTGTATCATAAGAGTAATTTAATTGCCAGACTTAGAAAAAGGAACTATATTTTCGACGAGACTGGTGATAGAATAAGCAACTCTCAAACAGTATTTAAATATATAATTTTCCCTCTATCTTTTAATCGCATCATTTTATTTTTTCCAGTCAAGAAAAGGAGACCACTATGTTTTTTTCTTGACTCGATTCATAATAAATTTAATAAAATAAAGCAAGACGTGAAAATAAAGATGTGATAGAGTGTTCGAGATCGCACTCAGTTACAAAGATGAAGATGTGACCATATCAAAAACAGGATTATAGCAGAATGGCCAGAAAAAAATTTCTGAGAAAAAAGTGGGCATTTCAGGTTTTTTGAGGTTTTTGGCGTATTGAGATGCTACCAAATTTTAGATGAAATGAGATTTTGAACAGCGTACATCTATTGCATTGTCAAATATTTTACTTGAAAAACTTGCAACCCACTCTCATGGTTGGCTATAGAGCGGAATGCAGTTTATAAGTATTATTAATTCTAGGCTTTTGTAATTCATAAAAATAATGCATCACTTCAGAAAAAAATATAGGTTCATTTTATAGGGATAATTTTATAGGGATTTTATAGGGATAATTTCACCCAATAATGACTCGTATTTCATAACAAAAATCATAAACAGAAGCTTGTGTTGGACAATAAATCTTCATAACAGAAAGTAGGTTCTAACATCTATGAAAAACACTCTTGCCAAATGGGTCTTCTGATGCGAATCTTATTGGACATAGCCGAACATTAATCTGATCATGAAATAAAACAAGTTACTCGAAAAAAATAAAAAAAATGATTTGCCTTATTCTTTGAATAGGACCGAGTTAAATATCCCACAAGAGAAATGGCAGCTCCGATAATTACGAAGCCTGAAAAGGAGGATTAAAAAGAAAAAATCTGCTAATGGCAAAGCAAAAAAAAAATTCTTAAATATTTTTGATCGATGAATAAAGGCTTTTGTGTTAAAATGGCGTGTAGATTTATTTTTCTCCTATTTTCATCTTATGGTGTTCAGGCTTCGCATATATATGTATACATTATAATAATATTCGTGTGCGTATTTATCTGTATTTTTATTCAAAAACATGAAAAGTAACAAAAAAATAAGTCCAGTTTGTTAATATTTAAATTTTCAAACAAAACCCAAAATGAACTACAATATTTAAAAAAGAATATTGATTCCTTGCTTTCGAGGAATAATCAGCTTACACACACACACATACACACACATATATATATATATATATATATATAATTATTTATTTAAAAATATGATTCCAACACGCTACATAAGAGTTCTCATGTTTCAAAACAAGAGCCGAAGACTTCAATATTTGAATTACATTGAATTAAAGTAAAGTTTACTTTAATTCAATTTAATTCAAATAATTATATTGAAGTTTTTGGCTCTTGTTTTGAAACATGAGAACTCTTATGTAGCGTGTTGGAATCATATTTTTAAATAAATAATTATATTTATGCTCTACTTTTGTATCGAGCACTATTTTTTAAAAATAATAACAAAAATACTAAAGAACTTTGGATTATTTACCTAACGAGTTCTTTCCTATTTTCTATATATTTGGACACACACACACACACACACACACACACACACACACACACACACACACACACACACACACACATATATATATATATATATATATATATATATATATATATATATATATATATATATACTAGTAATTATACACGGTTAATCGGATGGCACAATTTTCAAGTATATCAAAACAAATTGGTATCCGAGTAAAAAAAGAGAAAGAACTTGAAATCGTCAAGTGCCTTAAATTTTCATTACAAAGAAAATAAAAAGTCAAGGGAGTAACTAAGATAAAACGTCCAATGTTCAATACGCTCTATCTCTGATACTGAGTACTTTATCCCATAAATATAGCACACCGTAAAAGTATATTTCTTCATATATATATATATATATATATATATATATATATGTGTGTGTGTGTGTATGTGGGTGTATATATATATATGTGTGTGTATGTGGGTGTATATATATGTGTGTGTATGTGGGTGTATATATATGTGTGTGTGTGTACACAGTTGTTGTAATGATATCAGCTCGGAAATATAGATTACACTAAGTGGTTTTTGTATTGAATATTTGCTGTATAGTAAATGCAACAGCGACGCCAGATAACAGCATCTTTTGTGCGTCAATAGTGGGCTGTTCCAAGATATTTATTGAAACTGGATTAGAATTTTCCGACTCAAATAAAGAGATGAACCAGGCAATAATAATTGGCAAAATACATTTAAATGATATCATTTTCATAGGATGGATAAAAAATCACACACACAACAACAACAACACACACACACACACACACATATATATATATATATATATATATATATATATATATGAAAAAATATAGTTTTATTTGTTTATAATGTATGACATATGAGCTGACAATTTGACTCGTTACAAGCCCAGAACGACATAAAACCACTCCACATCGACGTATAAACAGTTTGTTTTTGAATGTTATGTTTTGAACGTGTTCATTCGTCCGTGTCATGAAAAGGGCACTTCTGGTCTACGGCGGGGAAGGTTTGCAGAAAATATGCACTCACCTACAGTATTCGAAGTTGTGTCCACGTGGACAGAAGGAACCGTCGTTTGATCCGACATGCCTTAAATGACTGATCTACGAAGAATTCTTCCGATCATGCAAAGTATGAACGGTGCCTTTAAGCGAAATTCTTCTCGGTATAGACTATAGAAATTTTCATGTCGGCTCTGTTTCCTATCCAAACGTAAACGAAGCATTTTGTAAATTTATAAATGCGACAGTAAATATACTGCTTAATTAATTATCTGGGCGTCTATTGAAATACGCGTAACCACTAAAAATAACATCAAAGTGATACAATCTGTTGAATTAATAAATTAATAGGTAATTCTTTAGAGAATTTCTATATGTATTTTTGTGTGTGAAAGAGAGAGAGAGAGAGAGAGAGAGAGATTGTGTGTGTGTGTGTGTGTATGTATAAAACAAAAAAAAAATTAAAAACACCGTTGTGATAAAACGAGTTTTTTTTTCCATAAGGCAATTCTAAACATTGAACTTTCAATAATATTAATCTCACTAATGCTAAACTGTTCAACCATTTTGGCGCAAATAGAGAACTTATTAAAACCATTCATCGCCACATGACAGGATAGTCTAACAACCAAGGTATGTCACTGCATACTAAGTTAATAAGTTAATTTCAGAAAGACTACTAATTCTGCAATCAGGAGGAAAGATGTCTGATCCGACATAAGTTTCTGATTTAACATTTTCCAAGAAAAAAAAAAAAACATAATTCTCAGACGATTCGCAAAGATCGGAAGACAAAATTATGTCTGAAAACACTTTGTTTATTGCCAGTGTTGCGTGGAAAATAAATGTATTTTTAACATTCAGCTATGGAATACTGATATATATATATATATATATATATATATATATATATATATATATATATATATATATATAGATACAACTAGTGAGCCAGACAAACCTACCGAGGTTTCACCTAAACGGATCGTCTGTGAAAGTATGGCCATACTTTCCCTGACGATCCGTTTAGGTGAAACCTAGGTAGGTTTGTCTGGCTCACTAGGTGTATCTAGGTCTGCTCTATGATTGTATTGAGCTCTTTTGTTAGTTAGTTGTCTACTCGTATCGGGGTTTTTTCTTTGGGCTTCAGACCTGCATCTGTGCGATTTGTTCGACAGTAGTTCATGTTTGTAGCTCTTTCTTTTTTTAAAACCTTTTTTTCACTCGTGATTGATTTGATTATTTGCAAATCAAAAATTCGAGGGTTTTTCGAAACGAGTCTAGTTATCTATCTATATAAATATATATATATATATATATATATATATATATATATATATATACGCACACACATATATATACACACACACACACATATATATATATAGTAAGGTTCACACTTTACAAGGCCCGAGAGCCATTCGAGGTAGAGTGTTATCCAACAGTTAACTCTAGACCTGAAAAGGGTAAGATTGTAATGAGCGCGTAAGTAGTCTGTTCCACAGACCAGCGATTCACAGGAAGAAGCAGTTTGAGTGGAACTTACTTCTCACCCATGGAATACGGCGGGAATATGTGTGGTTTTCTTCAATGTAAATGGCATGCCGGGTTCTAGCCCAGATGGTTTGACCTGGAAGAACAAAAGTATGTATTTCGTTCGAGCACTTTCCATGGAAGTGGCGATAGAGCGATGAGAGACTCAGTACATCCTGCCTGTGTATGAGAGGGAGGGAGAGAGAGAGAGATAGAGTGGGGGGTGGAGAGCAGAGATTAATTCTTCCCGAGCAAGGACTCGTTTTTGAGCGCAATCATGATTGGAAAATGACGACTTGGCAGCTCCCGCTCTGATATGCATATATATATATATATATATATATATATATATGTGTGTGTGTATGTATGTATGTGTGTGTGTGTGTGTGTATATATATATATATATATATATATATATATATATATATATGAAGAAATATAGTTTTAATGCGTGCCATATTTATGAAATAAAGTGCCTAATATCAGAGATAGAGCATATGTAAATATAAAAGTGAACATTGAAGTCGACACTTAGAGGCGACAGGCTGTTTCATGCTACACGCAATCGTCAAGTCGCCTGGCGATTGCGTCTAGCATGAAACAGTCTGTCGCCTCTGACTGTTGACTTCAATGTTCACACACACACACACACACACATATATATATATATATATATATATATTCATATGAATATTTAAAGAAACATGGAAATATTTTTATCAGCGAGATTAGTTGAGATTTACATTAATTACTTTCTTAACTCTAATTTATATTTGGCTGTTTCATCAATTCCAAACGGGACTAGAGGTTTGTAAAATGCACGTTACTCAGTTGAAATTCTAGCATATGGCACATTCACTTTCGCGCAAATCGAGTCGGAAATGCCATAAATCCATTTCTTCTTCCCCAGCTATGGGTTAAATAGCAGAATCGATGCTCTCCTTAAATTTGATTAGCAGCCAGTGTAAGAGAAGCAAAACTCTTGATTCCAACATGTGAAGAAAGAAACGAAAAACCACTCCAATATCTATGTCAGGAATGCATGGCAATTCACACATAATAAAGAAAATGAAACTGGGGAGAGCTATGATCGTCATTCTACTTAAGATAAATGGATAAAAAAAAACTTTTCGGCAAATTGGACTCAGGTTATTTTTTGTTGTTTATATATTTACCATAATTATCAATTTTAACAACGTCTCAGATGTTTAAAAAAACAGAATTATACAATAGTTTAATAAAAAATAAGAGCCCACTTCCAGTTATAGGATTACTGAATTAAGTTGGTAAGACGTACATAGAAGGAGTAAGATTAGATTAGGAGCATATGTGAGATAGATAACGGTTAAAATTAAATTTAAAGATGTCATGATTATAGTTATCGAGGAAGTATACACCCAGGAGACTGTTTCAAAATGTAACAGTTCTGCGGACGAATTTATTTGAGTGGAACTTCCTCTTTACTAATGTAATACAAAGGGAATGAAGATGAGTCGACTCTGTGGACGTGGCATAGTAAGTCCCAGTTCGGAAAATCTGAACTGATGGCACAAAGTAATGTAGCCCGCCTGCGATTGAATAACGCGAGAATTGGAACAGTTTTTACAATAATTACCGCATGTGCTCGAGTGAAAAAGCAACTGGGCGTATAAGACAACCCCAAACTTCAAGTTAAAATGTAAGGATATACTCGCCGTACAAGACGGTCACCAACTGTATTTTAAAATGTATTGTATCTAATTTACTAAATAAATTCAGTAAGCATATACTTTCTTTTCACCTAAATTCTAAGAAAAAATGGTGGCGAGATACTGTCAATTAAGAATCACATTCTAATATAAGTCATAAGTGGGTGCTGTTTTTTCGTTAAGCTATTACGGTAGCCTGACTTTTCCCAGCTAATCTCTCATTCGTTCCACTGTTCTCGAATGCGATCTTTAAACGACACACCTCTCCCAGGTTAACAATTCCTCATAAACCAGGGGATTTTTTAAATGTTAAAACATCGTCTTGTATAGTGACATATACTGTATACATGCGGCTCATCTATGAACCTTCAGAAAGGGGCTTTAATGTCTTTGGAATTGTGAATTACGGCATTTGATTTGCAGAGTGCAAATTTTGATTCGATAAAATTCCTACGATTTTACGTACATTAAGACGGCACGCGAATCGCGCCACTTCGATCGCATTTACTTGTGTTTTCTGTTCGCAAATCAAAGGACGCACACTGTGTGTGGATGAAAGACACCCAGCTGTACAAACGATGTCAATGGAAGATGCTAGAAGAAATAGATCAAGTAAAAGCAGAAAAAAAAACAGTGTATTCTCTTGAAAATTCCCGAAGAGAAACACTAGGTCCGATGAAGAAGATCGCCATTGTTACAGAACAATGAATCATTTCAAACGAAATCCATTGTGGATTCAAAAATCGATTTCAAAATAATCTGGCATGGCATAATCAACCGTTCTGTTCTTCGCATTTTATTATTGTCCATTATAAACAGGCGGACTTGTCCATATATATATATATATATATATATATATATATATATATATATATATATATATATATATATATATATATATATGCGTGTATATATATATATATATATATATATATATATATATGAAAGGATGGCCCTAGTCCTAACCCAAGATTTACGCTCACGCGATATTTAGACGACTTGAAGGTCATAGGAAGATCACTTTTCATAGGAGTTAACGTTGTCAAGTATTTTTGTTCTCTCTAGGTAATCTAGGCTTTGAGAACTTTACCGCGTAGATATATATTTTTAATTTTTTTCTTATTGCCATTCCTGTTCGAGATTTTTACCTTGTATAAGGATATTTAGGCTTTTTGGCATGTTGTCCGTTAGTTATACCAATGTTTTAGTTTTTTTTAATATATATATATATATATATATATATATATATATATATATATATATATATATGTATGTATATATATTAAAAATAATTGTCGGACTTTGGCCATTTCATATTATGCGACGTCATTTGTTTACATTTGGAAACGCTTAAGTAGATATGAATGCACGTGAGAGATTCATGTAAGATTGTAGTTTAAAAGCAGTACAATCGACCTTGCTAACCGAACGCTCCGCTGTGGCTGATTCCGTAAAAGCATGTCAGGCTATATGACGGTTCCGTATAGGTTACAGGTTCGATTCCTGTTTCCATGAACATTTCTCGGACATTCAGGCCGATAAATGTTATTAATACTGTTTATTATAAACAGAACATTTACTTAAATATTTGTATCTATAAACAGAATGTATAAACATAAAAAATGTCTTAAAATAATTGTCGGACTTTGTCCATTTCATAATATATACATATATATATATATATATATATATATATATATATATATATATATATATATAAGTTATTCCACATAAAGTGCAGGTGTTAATAAAATAGTGCTCAATGTGATATAACAGAGCTATTACGTATATATTAATAAATATACATATTATCACACACTTAGAGTTTCATACACAAAGTAATCTGCAGCTGCTGCGTAGACTGCGTTTTGCATGAAACTCCGAGTCGAACTATCAGTGAGGGATAATATATATATATGGATAGATGGATGGATTGATGTGCGGGTGGTGTAATGGTCAGTGGATTGAAAAGAGATCAGAGAACCGAATTCGAATTACACCCTTCGTCAAAATGACGTACGCGAAAATACTCTTTTATTGAAAGGTATTAATTCATTTCTTCCACACCCCCCCCCGCCACCGCCAGATTTAGTTACAGTTTCTGAGATAGAGCGATATATCTGACGTCCACACCGGTTTGAACAAGCTTAGTACATTCAAATACTCACCCACGATATCTTGTGACATTGGCTTCCAAATTTCTAACGGCGCTGCATACTGCATTTCCCCGGGCTGAAAATGTTCACCTATTTTTCAACTCGACAATGGCGAGACTCGAACAGGGTGTCCTGGTCGGGACGCAAACTTTCTAACCACTTGATTATGCGCCCAAGTATTTTGGCCGGATATATCCGGCCAAAATACTTGGGCGCATCAACATTTAGCATGTAAAGATTAACTAAATTTCCCTTTCATGCCTTATTGATTTCATTTTATATGAAGAAATGAAAAAGAAAAGTGTTGTAATATACCTACGGACGATAATGGATATGTCCCCATTCACATAAATACAATATTAAATACTGTATGTTGGTCTGCAGTCAAAGATTCGTCTCCAGCTGTGCTGGTCAAACTCTCTGCGTCGGGACAGAGAGCATCCCCAGACGAGGCTATATCGAAAGGGCAGAGTCTCGTCTCAGTAAACAGCTACCCAACTCCGGTTCATACCTGGTATACGGGGAATTTCTGGCCGAGCCTACGGCCTCGGATACCCCACATTAAATTAGGCCTTGTGCCACATCTGACCGCGTGGGCAGGTTTGTAGATATCCTGCAGTTGGAGATTCATTGTAAAATTCACTTGTCTCATTTCTAGCAATTGACTACTTCTACGCGCTGCTAGTGAATCTTATAAGTGTTGTTCTTGTCCTAAGTATTATCGTTCATTACCAACCTTCGTTTGATTATTCTATTCAGTAACCTTCCCTAGGTTACAACAATAAGAAAAGGAATTCCCCAAACATGTCCATAAACTTGACAGAAAATGTGCATTCTTATTGCAGATAAAATATAGAAGTCTTTTTCTTTGTTCATAGGATCACTTCAATTGTTTGTTGCGTATATTTTACAAACTCTGCTTTGCAGAACTTTGAATATGTGCCTCTTTTTTATTCCACTTTGATATACTTTGCAGCCAAAATATCTGCCTGGTTTTATAGAAAATGTGCTAAAATAAAAGTTAAAACTACGATATACATACATACATACATACATACATATATATATATATATATATATATATATATATATATATATACAAGAAGACATAGTTTAGTGAATGACTTTTTCCAAGTCTGAAGCAGGCTGTCAGCACACACAAAACATCAGAGTCGAATAAGAACGACTTCTTTCACCGCCCTCCTCACTATCTCCATCATTTCTATCCACTTCTCTCTTAGTTATTATCCGAAAACATCAGTAACTTCGCGCCAAAATCTCTCTCTTTGTGTTGCTTGGGTAGAAGATGTCTAAACCAATAGAAGGAAGCTAGGATAGCTGTCGTTAGAGAAGTAGACGTTTACTGCTGGCAAGAAAAGTGGAGAAATGGACGATCGATGGAGCAGAGTTCACATGTCTATTGATCGAGTCGAGCAGGCAGAGGTTTCCCAGAGAACCTCTGCCACTGACGGTCCTCCCCACCCACCATCTAATCACATAACCTCCGCTCTGTTACTCGGACCCTCCATTCGCCAGTCAGTTTCTTGTCCAATAAATGCGTGTGTATGTACGTGTGAATAAATGTAAATTCTTACTGTTCTACTACCGAACAAAATATATTGATGCCTTCTGGGCGCCATGGCTTTCTGAAATGGATATCAAGTGAGTCAAAAATACCATTACGACACCAATGAGTTCGATCCCCACTGAGTGTTTTTACTGGTGACCATGTGTTGTATTTAAAATAAACTTCAGAAATATCTATGATCGCTTCGACATATTGTGTTTTTAATAGGTTATTTTTACAAACTATTATTTCTATATTGAGTTCGTTTCTCACTGAGTGATTACAATTATGTCCTTGCGTCGAAATAAGTTAAGCTCCATAAATATCGATGGTCACTTCGACATAACTTAATGGCTAGTTATTTAAACGATTATTTCTATACTGAGTGATATTCTGAGTGAGTACATTTATGTTAGTATGTCTGGACAATCTAAAGCACGTAAATATCAATAGTCGCTTCGTCATATTGTATTGGTCAACAAGCTAGTTTTACAGAACGCGCTACAGTTGTCCGTTTGGCCTTCATTTCGCGCACCACAATGTGACTATGTGCCAGACTATGCCGAGTTAATAGATTACAAATACTTCTGCCGTCTATCCTGTGTGGTCGGAATGAAATTGTCTCACATCGAAATACTGTTGATGTTTCTCTTTCTTTTCTTGGTGCCATTATGATCGATATGAACAAGTTTTGAGTGGCTGTTCAGGTTTTACTCTCAAACACTAAACTGATACAGCCAATCCCAATTGCTAGCTATGATTTGCTGGGGTTATGTGTTAAGAGTCTCAGTGTTTTCATTTCTCCTCACCTGTCTGTTGCTAACGCGCTCCTTTGGCGGCATTTCGTCATCAGGTTGAATCCAATGGCACACAATGACTTCCATAACTATCTTTTATAGTTCTGACATAGATAAAGGTATGCATGCTAAATGTTTTCTTTTTGGCCTACACCTGAACGTGCTAGAAAAGGAAACTCTTTATTAATACCAAGTCTTCGTTGCATTTAATCTATGTAATAATTGCTAACGTCAGTGTGTCACTG
>OZ010585.1:98251036-98273536 GCA_963932145.1 Acanthosepion lycidas
TGCAGCTGAGAGCCAAAGCAAGTTCGATGAAATGGCAGTTTCATACAGTAAGGAAAATGCAGTTTCGACCCTTCACACAGTCATGTGACACATATAACCTCTTTATCTTTCAAGTCGTCATTTATGAAAAAAGTTCCAATGTATAGTATTGAATTAACATAATTCCCCATGTATAATACGCATTTTTTCTAAAAATTAATAAGCAAAACTAGGGGTGCGTATTATGCACAGCTACAAAAATATCTTTAAAAATAGGTCGATTTCAGTTGCGAAATCACTACTCACCACAAATATATGACTATTTGACACCAACGTTCGACGTCTGCGACCCCATAAGGATGTCAAATACAATCACATGTACCTAACAATACTTAAAAATGTAAAACCACATGAATATTGTCAAAAAACTTAATTAGAATAATATTATTCTATGTTTAAAACCATTTTTAAATAAGAGATGGAAACGTTGAGAAGTACAATTTATAAGGTTTGATTACCAAAATAAGTGATGCGTATTATGCGAGAGTAGAAACATTTTTCCACACTTTCAGCACAAAATTTGGGGTGCATATTATGTATGAGGGTGTATTATACATGGCATATTACGGAATATAAATATATTTCGTGTTATGTATATTTAAATGTTACGATGCATTATCAATGTTTATCAGTTTTCACACCCATAGTAGCTGCAATAAAATATGCAAGTGTCAGTTTATATATGCAGGTTGATATATGATTGTGCATCGAAAAGAAATACTGAATTTCTATTAATATGCCGTAAAAACATAAAACGGCCCTAGCTAAAGAACCTCTTTTTTAAATTTAATGAAATTTTGCACTGTACTCGGCAGGGGTTCAATGCAGGCCTGTGCAAAAGTATCGTAACCGACAATCCATGATACGGGACTCGCTACTCTATTACATCTTTTCATAAGTTAGTATTCATGTAAAATACATATTCTATTGTAATTTAATCATGTACAATAATGGTTCATATGCAATCTAGGTGAAAAATCAACTAGAAAAAGATGGAAATAAATACAATGTATTTAGATACAAATTAGAGATCTGTCATAATAGATCATTTCATCTTAAAAACATCAACAATGTTTTGCGGCCATTTTTAAGATGATCGTGAGATTTTCTTGTTAAAATGCTGAACAATTTAGCACATTCAACATTATGGATAAAAATAAATTTTCTATAGTGCTTTTTTTCGAGGCAGCGAATGAGCCATGTAAATTCACGGTTTTGGAAGAAAAGTTAGATCCAGGATGACGTTATAAACCGCAAAAATGTTTTATCCTTTAATAGTCAGATGTGCATATGGGTAGAAAAAAGAAAACGTTGATAAAACAATGATAGTGTCCGTGGCCTTCAATAATACTTGACACTGGTTCAAGGTACAATATGCTCCTCTAATGATTGAGGTATCATCTATTTTTTAATTTGTATCCTGGGAACACATACAAGATTAGAGTTTTTGTATTATATACCAGTTAAGTCAAATGGAGAAAAATGGCGTCGTTTGGATTCATTAGAAGGCACGACAGCTTGAGAAGGACCATCATACAAGGCAGCGTTAAAGGTGGACGTAAGAGAGGGCGACAACGCAAAAACTGGTTGTACAATGTTAAAAAATAGAACAGGTATGATTGTACTAGAATTGCTGATGGCTGCCGTTAATAGACTGTTCTGGAAAAGAGTTAATGTGGCTTCTGCATTTAGATCCGCGCTACGAATACAAATGTCAAGAAAATGATGATATCAGTTAAACTGCTTATTATTCTAATTAGGTTTATGTTTTTCTAAACATGGAATGATATTATGAATTATAATTTCAATTACATATATTCTTATAGTCTCTGCGTTTTCTAAGTAGAAAGGTTGTCATGGTAGGAATTATCGTTAATTTGCTAATGTTGTGCTGATGATATTCGCACCGAAAGAAACATTCGCAACAAAATATTTTTCACATATTCCATCTTACATAATTTAATCGAATATTTCGCATCACTCATTTTATCATGTATACACACACACACGCACACACACACACACACACATATATATATATATATATATATATATATATATATATATATATATATATATATATATATATATATATATGTATATATATATATATATAATCCTTAGAGTCATCTAGATGTTTCAGTACAGTGTGGAAAATATTTGAAAGTGTTAATGTTTAAAATAAAGAAAACATTTAAAAAAGCTCCAATGTGGTCAAAATTACCTTAATTTAAGCAAGAACCTGAGACTTACTTCCCTTGTAGAAAACAATAATCTGCCTCTCTGATTTTCATTTGTTTCCTCTTTTTTTAGATGATGTGATCATTATAAAGCTGTAACCTCTGTCTGTTGGTTTATTTGTTATTTAACTCATGCTAGGGTTTTGGAGATTGCCCCCCCCCATTAAGCATATATATTCTGAAACTACCTATACCCAGGGTACTTGGATAAGTATATTTGATTTTGATCAAATGAGGTCACCACTGAATTTTTTACTCTGATTTAAATTAGATTTGAACAAGAGAATGACTTCTATCCTAAATATAGAAGGAGAAAGCCAAAAGATGGAGGTTATATCAGCATGATCATTGAGTAATATTAAAATGCATCATTTTTCTCTACAAATTATAACAGATTTAAAGTCAATCATCATTTTCTTAATATATATATATATATATATATATATATATATATATATATATATGAGTGTGTGTGTATGTGTGTGTGTTAAGATAAAGAAGAAATAGGAAATATTTAACAATATAACATGTTTTCACTTTTATTAAAAAATCATCAAATAATGAGATATAGAGAAAAAAGAAGAAAGACATTTTTTATTTTAATTTTATATTATTCGATTTTCATTGGTTAATCATCTTTCACGTGTATTTGACTTGTCAAACCAATGTTAGTATAAATTGTCGAGTTCCGTATTCTAGGAGAGGCGACGCGTCCATCCAGAGTTTCAAGAAATGAAGTGGATGTCATGCCTACTTGAAAAAGCGTAAATATTTCTCTTTGTATATAAGTGTATAATAATTTTAGTTTTTCTATGTGGTAATCAGCTGATAATGTATATTGGTACGTGTGTATACGTGTGTATGTGTTTGTGTGTATGCGTGTGTATGTGTTTGTGTGTATGTTGTAGACATTATGTTTGCTGGTTTTTTGCATGTTGATTTGGGAACGTTTCTCGTACACTCTGTTTGTTTCATATACACATACATTAGAGTTTTAAGAATGGATAAAATAAATGTTGGCGATGTAATATAATGTTTTTGACGTGTGTTTATAGTTGGTAATATTGCTATTAGTAGATTCTTGAAGTACTTTCTTTGTATAGAATTATGATCTTTTTTTTAACTATGGTTTCATTAATACAATCAAAGTTATGGCCAGCTTGTCTACTTTGCCTTATGAATGAATTTGAATGTGTGTCTGAACGTAATTTTTTTGTGTTCGTATATACGGCTTTTGAAATCGCCTGATGTATGTACGACATATATTGTTTTACATTGATAACAGTTTATTTGATAAGTAGCGCCATGTTAATTGGTGCTGGATTTTTTTTCTTCCTAATTATATCTACCATTGTCTTGGAAATGGTAGTAAAGATCCTATTATTAGGGATAAGTAATTTATTTACAAATGTAGTAGAAAGAATATTAAAGGGTAGGATTATGAATTTTGTATAGTTATTAGAAGTGATATTGTTGGTGTCTATATTTTTAGGATTTGTGGCTTATGCAAAGGGAATAAGTTTAAAAGTTTTCTCAATATATTTTTTTCTTTTTCACTTAGGTATTCTGATCTACATATCTTAAGGTCTCTGAGGAAGAATCCTATAGTTAATCCTGATTTTTTTCTTTGATTTTGGTGGGAATAGAGAATAATTAGATCATTTTTGTTATTGGATGTACGATAATATGATATAGTTTGGTAATGTTACAGATTAAGAAGATGTCAAGGAAACGTAGAGATTTGTTTATAACAAATTCCTATGTGAATTTCACAGCAGGTTGAACTTTATTACGTTTCTTTATTATACCTGGATTCAGCATTGGCGGCCAAAATCTTACCAACATAAGATACGCAGACGACACCGTACTGATAGCAAACACGGAAAAGAAACTACAAAACCTCCTACAGAAGGTAGCGAGGGAGAGCAAGAAGAAGGGACTAACCATAAACTACAAGAAGAGAGAATGCATGGTCATCAGTAATATTATAAGGGCGAAATGCAATTTGGAGGTTGGGGACACTAAAGTCAATCAGGTGCAGAAGTTTAAAAATCTGAGAAGTGTTATGGCAGAGGACGAAAAGTGCGACACTGAGATCCGAAGACTGATTGGAATCGCCAAGGATGCATTCCGAAAGCTGGGCAGAATTCTGCGAGACAAGAGGATTTCTTTAGTGACAAATAAAAGAGTATTGAGCTGCTACGTGGCATCTGTCCTCCTATACGGCAGCCAATGTTGGACGCTCTTCTCAAAGATGAACAAGAGACTCGAGGCAGCGGAGATGTGTGATTCTACGGAAGGATGCTAAGGGCACTATGGAGCGGGCGTGTGAGCAATGATGAGCGCTTGTAGAAGGATGCAGACAAGGAGGAAGCTTATACTTAACATAAGGAAGAGGCAGATGAAATTTCTGATGAGAAAGCAGAGCCTGGAGAATCAGATAATCACAGGTCGAATAGAGAGAAAAAGAGACAACGGAAAGTAACGCATGAGATACCTTACGGGCTTAATCAAGTGGATGGCAGAACATGGTCTTGGGGTGTTGGCAGAGCCACAAGGGATAGGGGAAAATGGAGAGTCATGATCGCCTACGTACTGAAAGGCCACGGCACATAAAAAGAAAATAATTATGTCTAACACACATACACACACACAAACACACACACACACATATATATATATATATATAAATATATTTATATATGAAGAAATATAGTATTAGGATGTGCTACATTTATGGGATAAAGTGCTCAATATCAGAGATAGAGCGTGTGTAAAAGTGAACATAGAAGTCAGCACTTAGTTTCATGCTAGATGCAATCGTCAGGCCACGAGTGCTGTTATTTTTCTCGACTCTCTATATATATGAGTGTGTGTGTATGTTTGTATACGCACACACACACACACACACACACATATATATATATATATATATATATATTACTTCAAACGTTACGATAGAGGGTATTCATACTTGAAATAGACTACCCATATTTAATCTTAATACATATGAGTATAAATACTTACCTGAAAACAGGTAGGAATTCAGTGATTAATACAACATATGAATGTACGTAGTAACCGAAGTAGTGCATAATCTGATGTTACAGAATTATTTTACAAAATATTTTTCACCATCATCTTCTTCCCGATGTGTAATTTTTGGAAGAGCGCCATTTGTAAAATCGAACAGGTAGGCCCGAAAATCGAAGAGAGAGTCCACGTGAAGGTTTTATAAGGGTAGCTTATGTATGGCACAAGGCCGAAAGTATGGGGCACCTAGTGAGGATCGAACTCACTTCTAAGGGAGAATACATGTACGAGCGTATGCTCCAACATGAATATGAAATTTGCATTTTTGCTTGATTTTCCTCGAAAATATCTTTTTAAGGTAAGAAAAGCGGCATTATGAATTCCAACCCCACCGCCACCAATGGTGATGAAATATTCAAATGCTTGCCTCATATTAACTGAATCAATTGGCAAAGGATATTACAAGGCCACTTGAGATAAATATAAGCGCCAGAATCACAGATAAATCATTATAAATGCTAGCCAAACTCTTCTCTTCAATCCAAACGGAGCCTTAAATAGTTGTTGGGTGATGAGTATTGTTCCATGCTGTGTAGCGTCGCTAATAGTGGAGATAAAAATATGTATTTAGTATTATTAAAACACGCTTAATGTTCATTGATCATGAAGCATCATTGTTTGAGAGATACGTGAGGTATCTTTTCGTGTGGCGTCAGTAGTAGTGGAGCTAGAAATATTTGGACATGTACATATGTAAAGTCCAGTTCAAATGTGATTTCTGCTAATTGTCTGCCTGTCTTTCTTTAATATTTGTCTGTATTTTTGAGGTTGTATCTCTTTACACTATTTACATTGTTCGGATTGTTGTCCTCATCTTTATTGTCATATTCACGATATACATTGGAATTTTCATCCGAACACTTTTATTCGTGAATTTTTCCAGTCCCACGTGTATTGCCTATTCTGGATATCTCATTTTCAGTTATCTCCCTTTTTAGTAAGATCTAAGTTATCTCCCTTTTTTAGATCATCAAGTTTGTGTTCACCTCTGCTGTGGTCATGGAATCAACTAACGATTCTTTGAATCAAACCAGTGTTCGAATACTTAAACCATCGCTTTTATCCATAGGGCCATGTGTTCTTCTGGTCAATATGGAAATCCCAGTGAGGAACGAACTCTCTACTCAGTGGTAATATATCTAGAGAGACACTCTTGCTAACAATTACACTAAATAGAAGGTGATTGGTTTTATTTATCGGCATATCAACACCTCTATGGGTTATTTAATGCTGAAATCTCAATATTTTCTACGCAAATTTCATTATTTTGTGGGGAGATAACAATGGATTTAGTCATACTGATTAACTCACAGCTGGAGGGAAAAGATGTGGATTCAGTTGGAGGGAAATGAGGTGGATTCAGCTGGAGGGAAAAGAGGTGGATTCAGCTAGAGGAAAAAGAGGTGGATTCGGCTGGAGGGAAAAAAGGTGGATTCGACTGGAGGGAAATGAGGTGGATTCAGCTGGAGGGAAAAGTGGTGGATTCAGCTAGAGGAAAAAGAGGTGGATTCAGCTGGAGGGAAAAGAGGTGGATTCAGCTGGAGGGAAAAGATGTGAATTCAGCTGGAGGGAAAAGAGGTAGATTCAGCTGGAAGGAAAAGAGGTGGATTCAGCTGGAGGGAAAATTGGTGGATTCATACCTAAGCAAAGGGCATTTGCGCGTTAGTAAATGAAACAAACTCAGAGAAATTGGAACTCGGCAATTCCGATCCATTATACATTACACCATCTGTACATTCATGCTTATTGCACTTGATATTCCCAAGCGGTCACCCATCCGGGTACTAACCAGGCTCGACTTTGCTCAAATTTATGTATTTATGTATATATGGATGTATTCGCATCACAAGGCCAGATTGCACCCAATAAATGGTTCAAACATTGAGGAGCTTGTAGTAATTTCAAGTTGTTTATGAATGAATTCGATGAGGCGGATAAAAAGTCAATATTTTTCATCTGATGCCCCAATTACTTTGCGCAAATGGATCAAAAGTAAGCTAGAAATCTTCTTCATGAATGTTTGAAAAAATGTTCAGTGGTTATTAGGTTGGAAAATAAATCTAAGTTATTTTGATACCAGTTTTATCATTGTATAAGATCATTTAGATGTTTAATAGGACTAAAGAGTGTAATATCAGTCTACCTACATAGATTTGGAAAGAAAAAAATCTTTTTTATATCAGTTTCATTATTCTTTCGTCCTCCAAAGGAAATACTTCTTAGGATTAGAGACATTACGTAAACGTCAGCGCATATATTCTGAAAAGAAATAAAATTCCTGCATTTTGAGACCAATTTCAACATTTTATCTGCTCTAAAAAATTTTTTATAACATTAAAGAACTTACTTATTGTTATGTTGGAACACACCTATTCTATAGTTAATAGACTTTCCCACCTAATATAAGTAGGCGTAGTAAGAGAAACGAGGGTCGGTCGATGTCGGACGACAGTTAGTCGAATACGAAAGTATCAGCGAACACAACAAGATTACTTTGCGTAATACCTAACGTATTTGTATGTCGAACCTATTTTAGGACCGATATAGTACAAATACAAGCCTCCACTGCGAAATCACTCCACAACACTTATCCTCATCATTTTGATACGAAATAAATTTACATGATTTTGTTACCAGTTTTATTAATCTATGTGTTTGAAACATGTTTTATAGGACTGAAGGTCTTACTTATTAATCAAAACTTATAATGTTGAAGAGAAATAAAATAATGTCATTTTGATAAAAGTTTCATTGTTTTATCTGCTCTAAAATGTGTTTGAAAGCATTAGAAAATTATTTATCAGTAAACTCGTAATGTCGAAAATAAACGAATCGACTTCATTTCGCTTCAAGGTTAATTATTCTATCCGGTCTAAAACTTGGTTTATAGGATTGGAAATTCTGCCAACTCACGCAAATTTGAAGAGAACCATACTTCATTTTGATAATGGTTTAATTATTCTATATGGACTAAAACTTGTTTTATGGAACTAGGGAGGTATCAATCAACACTCGCCAGTTTTAAAAGAAATAAATTGACTTTGTTTTGACACCAGTTTGATTATACTCTCTGGCCTAAAATTTGGTAATTAAAAACCGATTGAAAAAGTGATTCTGTCAAACTTAGGCTGATAGCAATTAAATTTGCCAACATAAAATTGTTGTACGTATGTTAATAATATCATTTTAATTATTCCTCCCCCCTCTCTCTCTCTCCCTCCCCCTCTCTCTTCCCCCTCTCTGTTATGCTTTTATTTTATTTCTGTCCGGTTTATTTTCGAAATTTTATTAAGCTGGCTGAGCAAAATAAATTGATTGGTTTGAGCAAGAGGCTTACTCACCATTACTCGACGGCAAAGGTCAATGTGGTTATTCATAGCATAACCGGAAAAGCCCAGGCACAGGATAATGGCGAGCGACGATAGTCTTGTCGGCCATTACTACCGACAAGTGATTTCATTCGTCACCGAATAGTCCATGAAAAATTTACCCATAATCGCACAAGTGTCGACATGCCGTAACCCCACCCCAGAAAAAGTAAATTATTTCTGAAAATTGATCATAGTACGAAGCTACCTTTTTTTTTGCGGGGAGGGGGGTAAGGCATGTCAACACTTATGCGATTATATATATATATATATATATATATATATATATATATATATATATATAGATATATATATATATATATATATATATATATGTATGTATATGTATATATATATATATATATATATAATTTTTATATATATTATTTATATATTATATATGCGTGGTACTTATTGGAAAGCGATCAATAACAACGATAGGGCTAACATATTTACCTGGATTGATATGAATTAGTAACCCTGAGTTTCACGCTATTTATGATCGTCAGGCAAAGTCTTGTCTGACGATCGGAAATAGCGTGAAATCCAAGGTCACAAACTCACCCAATCCAGCAGTATATATATTTATATATATATATATATATATATATATATATATATATATATATATATATATATATATATATAACTTGAACCGATTTTAAATGTCAATTAAGTTTAAGCGTGTTATGATTTTCACTTTGAGATTTAATAACTTAAGTATTTGGCAATTTCAACCATGGAAAGATTAACAATCAAACAAAGTGTTAAAGTTATTGAAGCCTATTACGAAAATGGACGTTCAAACAGAAATGCAATGAGAAGTTCCCAGGTTGCATCATCTCTCGAAACAACAAATTCAATTGGCCACTACGATCGTGCGACTTGACGCCTTTAGTTTTCTTCCTTTGGGGGTCATCTCAAAGGAAAGGTCTATGCCAGCAAGTCAACAACAATTCAACAGCTGAAGGATGAGATAATAAGGATTATTGGAAAGATCCAGAGGCAACTATGCAGAGACGTCATCAAAAATGTTGACCATCTAGTGGAGGTTTGCCACCCAAGCCTTGGCGGACATTTGGGAGGTATTATTTTTCACACATAATTGCCATGATTTAAATAACATGATCCAATAGAGAAATAAATAAATTTTTACCAATAACACATATTTATTTACTGCTGACATTGATCCGTCTTAAAGAAACATCATATATATATATATATATATATATATATATATATATATATATATATATATATATATATATATATATATTAATTTCAATAGAAAACAGACAACTTTATGAGTCCATTGGCTAGAATTTATTTCCCCAGGTATATGATTTTTACCTGGTTCATAAGTTCGCACTTCTAAGGGTGAAAAAATGTTTGAAAAAATTTTTTTTTTCACCATTGGAAGTGTGGTCTGATGAATCAGGTAAAAATCATATACCTGGGGAAATAAATTATAATGAGTAGACCCTTAAGGTTGTCTGTTTTCTATTTAAATTAATAATTGCTCTGATTTGACATTGAGTTCCCTGGATTACATCCTCCTTAGGAATATCCATGCGGATTACCAAACTTTTCATTACTCATATATATATATATATATATATATATATATATATATATATATATATATATAAATGTTCTGCATTTGCGAGCTCTTTCGTCTATACTTTTAGCCATTATCAAGGATGACTGTATTTTTACATTTTAACAGAACGTGTGGATTGTGTGCATATATCTAGTGTTATAGAGATGTTTTATTTTCCAAACACGGTCAGCACATTGCGGCCGTGTTCGTAGTTAATGTTATTGACTGTTGGCTTTTTTTTTATTATTCGGGCTTCCATTAATTTTAATCATTTTTTTTAACATGTGGATGAAGTCGTTCTTCATGTATTTTCTACTAGTTTGTCTTTGATGGAGTCTGGTATGTTTGTGTGTTTGTGTGTTCAGTTGAGTTTTAATGGGACTGTGGTCGGATATGTGTAACATAAGTAGTCTGGATAGGCATGCAGCAGTCTGTTTGATACCCGAACGCAGACAGAATGGCTTCAAGTCTACTGCGTTGACCTCAGTGTCCAATATTACTATTGGCTTCAACTACCGTTTCCAGATGAATTCGGAATCTCCTGCAACTCATCTGGACGGTCTCTTTGTTTAAGTTGGTGAATGCTGCCAGAATCCTTACCTTCAGTTCATCTTCCGTGTTATAAAGAGTTTTGTTGTTCACTCGATCAACTGCGCCCCACCCATAACTAATCAAAGGAGTTGCAGTCTGGGGAGATAGGTGGCCAGATATAATGGGTCATATGGTCGCAAAAATTGTCTGACAACCATGACTGGGTCCTCCTGCTTGTGTGGCATGGTGCAAATTCCTGTTGCCAGACACATCTTCTTCCAGCAGCCACCCTCTTAATCCAGGCCAGCACTACCCCCTCAAGACAATTGATGAAGGCCTCCGTGTTGAGTCTGTGACCCTCACCAAAAAATTCAGGAGTTCTTCTCTTATCAGAAAGATCGGAGTGAGTTTTCTGGGCTGACGTACCATAGTAATCACCATTACACTCAACAAACTCTTTCCATATCTACTGCACTGTCGACAACCAAGCACTCTAAACTGTTCGTACTGGAGCTTCCGACGCGAATGCCAAGCAGAATGGTGTTTCTAAATTTATGGCGGAGTGAATTGCGTCATAGTGCTCTTTTTCTCATAGACGATACCCAACTGACCTTACTATAATGTGCTGTTAGCAAAATCAAAAAACAATGTACATGCTATGAAATTAAAAATATACAATGGCGACAATTTACCTATCGCACCTTATATATATATATATATATATATATATATATATATATATATATATATATATATATATATATATATATATATATATATATATCAAAAAAGAAGGAGTATGAGTTTTTTTTTTTTATTCATGCGCAGATTTTTATTATTTAATTTAATTTCTCGAACATCCAGCCCGTTAGACGAAAACATATATATTGTTTAATAAATAAAAAGATTGTCTATTTTTATTGGATACACATATTTGCGTAGACGGCCCATTTATTTATTAAACAGTATATTTATTAATTTTCGTCTGCCGGTCTGAATATTTGAGAAATGTTATTAAGGGAAAAAGAGAACGGAAAGCGCATATTTTTTATTAATAATCTTTCTCAGGCCCCAGGAAATAAGCCCAGCCCCCTCGCGAAGGAGAGTTACTGTCTCGTGGGTGGGCTTCGGCAAATATTACTGGCAGTGGAGCGAACCCCTCTGACGAACAGCATACGATACTCGCATACCGAGAGTTGCCTTAACTATATAACTGCCCTTAATGTTTGGGCCATTACATAGTCTATGCTAGGGTTTCCCAACTTTTAACTTTTGTTCAGCCAGTGCCCAGTTTGCTCACAAACTTTTTGTTAACGTACCCCCACTATCAGTCAATATTAAATTTCGAATATTATATCGAATTCATCTTTCATAGCAAGATAATACTCTGCTATCAGTGCTAAAATAATTTTAATATTGTTTTCATTTTTATTATAGATGCCAATGATTAAAATGCTAAAAGAAAAATACTTATATTTGATAGCTTATCTCAATGTTTTCAATGCGATGGTTGATTTTGGTGCTTACTGGCTAAGGCTTTTTCTAGGGTGACAGAACTAATTTCAGATTGGAGACTCAAAAGGATGTTTTGTAGTTCAAGCCCCGCTCTAATGAAAATTTCTCGAATAGTTCCATTTAGTTGTAAATGTACATGATTAATAACAAAGAAATTTTGATATAATCTACAGTTTTGGAGTTATCGACAATAAAAATTCGGACTCATTTGTGTCCCGATGGGTTAAATTGAAATTAATTCTGCATCCCTTTTTCTCTAGGTCTCATTCTGCTTAGATTAATCGTCAGAAGCTTTTTTTTGTTGTTTAGTAAGAAACTGTGTAATTGCGTTGAAAGCACATAATAAGCATATAGGAAGTTGGAAAAGCAATGAAGGTAAGTTTGATAGCTTACCACAGGTTTAGATACCTTTCAGAAATTCCCTTTTGTAGCCAATACTGAATATTATTTTTTTTAAATTTGAAAAAAAATGGATAAATGTCAACTGTCCCACTAAGTATGTTCATCGTCATCCAAATGAAAGAAAATCTCCCAGTACCCCTTTTCAACATAACAGAACCCACAATGTCTATGTTGAGAAACACTGGTCCTTGCCTTAGTTATGCTAATTAGGAAGTCATTTATTTATTTATTAAATGTATCTGAAAGGACGAAAACTAAATTCAATATCCTTCGAATCTTTATTACGCCGTGGTTTAAAAAGACAGCTATACCAATATGATTATTATTGTCTGCACGAAATTTTTTTCTCTTCTGAACAAAAAAAAAAAAAAATTAATGGCAATAATAAAAGAAACAGATTTAGTGCCTTTCAGAATAAATCACATTAGATTTTGTTTTTATTTTCTTCCAAAGGAACGCCTGTCATCCATTTCTCGTGAAAGAATTTATCTTATAAATATTTAAATATATCAAATAATATTTTTAATAGTGGGGAAATTTTTAGATTGTAATAACCCAAAAATTGTCTTTGCCTTTTCGCTTTTTCGATAGATAATATCAGGAGTATATAGTTTTTAACCAAGTTCGTTAAAAAAAATCGCCTTTGACTACAATTTTGATAGCTGTCAACAGGCATTTAAAATGTTGTAAACATTGTCGTGTTGATTGATTCCAACATTGAAGACCAAAGAAAGCAGACGGTATTTTCCGCATATTAGATTTTTCATTTTTTTTTTAATATATAAAAAAGTTGTCCGAGAAAAAAGAATATGTTGATGACGTAGAGATAAAGATAATTTAAGAAAATACATGAAAGCGAATAAAAAGACTAAGACGAAAAAAAATAAATAAATAAACGCGACAAAGAGAGAACAATAATTCATTCTTGCAATTAGCTTGAGATTCGTCCATACATCCAAATCGTATGAACAGAACAAAAACTGTTCTTTAGAATAAACAAGGAGGTTAAGTTCGAATGGGAAATTGCGGCTCAAAAAAGAATTCTGATGCACCAACTTGTCCAGACTGAGACTAGACGTCGTCGTTTCAATTTTTATTTGAATCCATTGAACAGTAGGCGTTTTCACTGAGCCGCACACTGAATCTGACAATGTTTGCCCTTTTGAAGAAAGTACAACTTCTCGTTCAAAACATTATTCGGTTGTGACTTTCTCGATGTTAAACTGGGGCAAACGGTAGTTTCTGCCCGAGAACACGTTTTCTTTATTTAGATTTTTCCAGTGTTTAAGAACTACAAACAAAAAAAAATGTACTACGCCATCCCACTAACAAAAACGTCTGAACATTTATATTAGGTTGGTGCAAAAATAATGACGTTTTCTCACATAGTAGTATATGTGAGAAAACGTCATTATTTTTGCACCAACCTAATACATATATCGGGTGTATAAAAAAATGTAAGAACATAATTATTCATCCCACAAAAGTTCATTATTTTAAAAACCACTACACTAATTAAGTTCCTGGTTTCCAGGTATTCAGAGACGACGTTTAGCCATCTTGACACTGCTTGTGGTAAGAATCACTCAGTTATTCAGCCTAAAAGAGACGAGGTTAAACACTTTTGTGTAGCACGCACTATATCTTCACAATTCAGTAATGGTGAAAGGAAAAAGATCATTCAGGCCTTAAGTAATAGTACCAGCATTCATACTCTGGCTGACATCTTCAAAGTTCATTCAAGAACCATCAAGAGAATGGTGAATAAGTTTAAAAAAGAGGGAACAGTAGAGAAGAAAAGTGGATCAGGAGATGACGACAGCAAAAGGGATCATCATTTCAACTTAGAGCTAAAGAGATCAAGTAGAAAAGATCCAACTCAATTCATAAGATGTTTGGCACGTGAGAGTGGAGTTTCACCCATGACATTCTAATGAACAGTGAAAAAAAAGACTTGTAAATGAAATCGTACGCGAAATCAGTGAGGCACATTGTTACTCGAGGACAAAAAGGTTATAAGGTTAAAGAGGACGAAGATAATCTTAAATGAGTTAGAAAATGATCCTGGAAATATATATATATATATATATATATATATATATATATATATATATATATATATATATATATTTGAACTTAATTTCAATCCATCATGAGCTTCCGATCCTTAGATATGATTAATCAATGATGAACTTGTCATTTTCGTCTGTGATTGATTTCATTACCATACTTTAGTTAAACTTAAAGAGAAATTATACATTCTTATTACTCAAAGTAGAGTCCAATAGTGTTATAAAAATCTCAGAGAATTTCAGTAAGATATCTTTAATCATTTATAAGATACAACAGTTCAAATTTTAATATAACAATTGGACAATTTTACTGTTACATGATTTGGACAATTTTGCTGTTAGATGAATTGGACAATTTTGCTGTTACATGATTTGGACAATTTTACTGTTACATGATTTTGACATTTTTACTGTTACATGATTTCGACAATTTTACTGTTAGATGAATTGGACAATTTTGCTGTTACATGATTTGGACAATTTTACTGTTACATGATTTGGACAATTTTGCTGTTACATGATTTTGACATTTTTACTGTTACATGATTTGGACAATTTTGCTGTTAGATGAATTGGACAATTTTGCTGTTACATGATTTGGACAATTTTACTGTTACATGATTTTGACATTTTTACTGTTACATGATTTCGACAATGTTACTGTTAGATGAATTGGACAATTTTGCTGTTACATGATTTGGACAATTTTACTGTTACATGATTTGGACAATTTTGCTGTTACATGATTTCGACATTTTTACTGTTACATGATTTGGACAATTTTGCTGTTAGATGAATTGGACAATTTTGCTGTTACATGATTTGGACAATTTTGCTGTTACATGATTTGGACAATTTTACTGTTAGATGAATTGGACAATTTTACTGTTACATGATTTGGACAATTTTGCTGTTACATGATTTGGACAATTTTACTGTTACATAATTTCGACATTTTTACTGTTACATGATTTCGACAATTTTACTGTTAGATGAATAGGACAATTTTGCTGTTACATGATTTGGACAATTTTTCTGTTACATGATTTGGACAATTTTACTGTTACATGATTTCGACATTTTTACTGTTACATGATTTGGACAATTTTACTGTTAGATGAATTGGACAATTTTACTGTTACATGATTTGGTCAATGTTGCTGTTACATGATTTGGACAATTTTGCTGTTACATGATTTGGACAATTTTACTGTTACATGAATTGGACAATTTTGCTGTTACATGATTTGGACAATTTTACTGTTACACTCACTACATGTATTTTTCTAATAGATTGCCTTAATTTTTAAAATGCGATGGAAGGATTGTTCTGAAGATTAAAATTATTAATATGGATTTCCCTAGTTTTTTTGAAGACCGCTGCCAGTACTTGAAATAATAAAGCACATTTGAATCTCTGCTTTGTGGGTTTTAGCTAGACCATAAAATTTCGGTATTCTAAAAAAAAGAAATGAACACTAAATAATTATCGAAATACAAACAAATTAATAGAGCCATGAGAAAACTAATTAATAATAAAGACAAATCATGGTATAAACTCAGAGAATATCACCAGAGAACAATAAATTTTTACAGTCGCCCACAAAAACAGACATTGAAACGCACCCTATTATATTAGGTATTGGTAGCGCCCCTCATAAAGTGGCGAAAGCCATAACAAAATTTTTTAAACGCTCCCCTCGGAATAATCAAACCCTCAAATATATATATATATATATATATATAATTATTTATTTAAAATGTGATTCGAACGCGACATAAGAGTTCTCATGTTTCAAAACAAGAGCCGAAAACTTCAATATAATTATTTGAATTAAATTGAATTAAAGTACTAAGCTCTGTTCCATCTTCAAGCGAAATTTTTACTGGAATAACTTATTCCTGAAATGTACGCCTTTTATAAGCATATTCATTATTGAAATTAAGATTACTATGGTAACGGCTAGAGCAATTGTTTAAAGAAAAGGGGCGTAAGTGTTAATAATTTGTATCAATATCTCAGTTACATTCACAGATGTCAAGTCAGGGTAAGGTTGGAGTGTCTAAATTTAAAGCGGAAAATGACATCGTCTAGTCTGGTTAAGTGTCTATGGAGATAGATAGATAGATAGAGAGAGAGGGGGGGAGAGAGAGAGCAAGAGAACGTCAATACGAAACTGACATAATTTCAAATGTGAACATCTGTGTAACTACATGATCCAGTCAAAAATAGGCTTCATGTTGAATAATAAAACATATATCAAAATTCGAATAAGATATTCAATGGGATGCATATTTTATAATCGATTTCACAAAGATTCACAAATGTTCAGTATACGCAGCACCTGTGACACAATACACGTCAAATCGGTAATCTAGCTTCTGCCAAACACGCTGTAACATGTCTTGCGTAACATTCTCCAGCGCCTGAGTAATTCTTTGCTTAAATTCCTCTAGGGAGGGTAAAGATGTGTCCTTTGATATAGACTTCTAGAAAAATAACTTAAGGTGACAAGTAATGTGAACGTGCTGACCATTTCATTATTACTGACAACACCCGATTGATCTTCCTGAGAAATTCTCAATGAAATAAGGATAACTCTGTATAGTTAACTTAGTTTTTACTCATTGCGCTAAAATTTGAAATCATTTGAGCGAGAATTGGCTATGTTATCAGACTACAAAATGATGTAATCTTTTGGGGGATACCATATATATATATATATATATATATATATATATATATATATATATATATATATATATATATATATATATATGTGTGTGTGTGTGTGTGTGTATTTTATTTAAGCATATGCTCAGTGTCTTAATTAAACAGTATTTATTATATTTACCGATTTGAATTTTCGAGAAATTTCGTAGAAAATATGCGTTCTCGACAGGAATCGAACTTGTATTTCTATACAGAAACCGTTATTACATCTGACTTGCATACCATTCAGCTACAGAGAAGGGACTGGTTAGCTAAGTCCGAATTACTGTTTGTAAACACAATCTTCGATTAATTTTTCTTGATCGATCATTTCTGTTCATGTAACGCATCTTAACGTAAACAATGACATCTGAAATATATTAAGTTCGAAAATTATATATATATATATATATATATATATATATATATCAGTTTATAGGTTATTTTTATAGATATTATATATTTAAGTAAATATTCGTTTTTTTTTTTATTTACCGGCTTGAAGGTTGGAGAAATTTCGTAGAAATTATACTTTCTCCGACAGGAATCAAACCTGTATTCCTATACGGAATCTGTCATTTGATCTGACATGCTATACCATTCAGCTACAGAGAACGCATATTTCTATGATATTTCTCGAACATTCAGACCGGTAAATGTAATTAATATTGTGTAATGAAAAAAACAAAACATAAACAACAAGGCATTTGCTTAAATAAATTGTATCTATAAAAATAACGTATAAACAGAAAATATATTATAATAATAATTGTCAGACTTAATCCATGTATATATGTCAGACTTAATTCACATATATATATATATATATATATATATATATATATATATTGAATATTACAGCTACATCTGGTTCGGTTCCCCTGCTATATATTTAGAGGGTTTTTTTTGCTAAAATCCAAAGAAGAATTCACAGGATTATTTGTCCTGATTTGTGTCTCGGATTCAAACACTCCCCCACCGCTGTAAAGTTGCCTCCCTTTGTTTTTTCTATAAAGAATTTCATGGTAATTGTTCGGATGAGCTTTCTCTATGGTACCTAGAGTTTATGAATTTAAGCGCTGTACTAGATTGGCAACAACGCTTCATCAATTTTCATTTGTATTGGCTACATGCAACCGTAAGTTCTTTCCTAAGAGTTTCTTCTCTCGAACTTTTCGTTGTTCGAACTTTTTTCCGTCCGTATGCTTTCCAGCCAATTTTGATATTCAATAATTCAAATTCAGTGTAAATCATTTTCTACTATATTCTTGATTACTCTTTTTTTTATAGTTCTCGATTCTTAATAATTTTTCTTTTTTCTTTATACTTTACACTAAATACTTCCTTGCACCTTAGGCTTTACTTCCTTGCTTGGGGTAAAATGATTAAAAAAATAATATATATATATATATATATATATATATATATATATATATATATATATATATATATATATATATAGATACATGCATGTGTATATTTATGCAGTATATTTTTATTCAGGCATATTTGGTTAAATAATTCAAACGTATTGTGTCTATTTTAGTTTTAAGCCTTTCAAGTACAGTAATTCCTTGGAGGCTACAAAAAATTTATTAAGAAAAATACCAAAATTTTCTTCTGTTATTACTTCATTGAGATAACAATAAGCAAAAACTTCAAATTTTCGAAGGCTTTTATATAAGAGAATTGCGGCCAAGAATAAATATTAACTATGAGTATAGCAAGAAAATTCTTAAATGTTTGTAGCAGCAAAGTTTTACATAAAATACTAGATCAAAACATAATTTTAAACTTTTTTCTTTTTTTAAATATACAAAATTTAAAGTTACCTTCCTTGCCTAACTGGGAAAATATTCGAATTTGAAACACTGTAAACGAACAGTGGAAAAATATTTTGAATTTACGGAGCTACATGTTCAAAGATATTTTAACCCCCTGAGATAGTCTCAGATGAGATTGAAAGTACTTGGGAAAATAAAACATTATTTCAAAGAAAATCTTGGAATTTTTCTTAAAAATTTTCTACAGTCACCAAGAGATTAATTCGTGGAATTGAAAGGATTAAAACTAAAATAAATAGACATAATAGGTCTAAATTATTTAACCAGACGTGCTTGAATATATATATATATATATATATATATATATATATATATATATATATATATATATATATTGTGTGTGTATTTTAGGCAGCATCTTTTCATTGATACACGTTTCATTAAGTATAGACAAGTGTTGACTATTTATTTTATGCAAAATTTTTTCGTAGCATCTGATAAGTTTAATAACATTATCGTGGAACTAAGAAAGAAATTGACAATATTGATCCATATATTTTTTTTTAATACAATCTAAGCTTTCGGCTTACATAAGCCATTATCAAAATGTCAATTACAACATATTAAACAATATACGGACAAGACAGTGATGATAGTCTGTCATTGTTTACATAGATGATTTCTAAGCAACGATAAACACGTGCATAAAGACGCTATAATCAACGATAATGTTATTAAACTTATCAGATGTCACGAAAAAATTTTGCATAAAATAAATAGACAACACTTGTCTATAATATTTAATGAAACGTGTATCAATATATATATATATATATATATATATATATATATATATAGATAGATAGATAGATAGATAGATAGATAGATAGATAGATAGATAGATAGATAGATATTTGGTTGGATTGATGTGAGTTTGTGACCCTGGGTTTCACGCTTTTACGATCGTCAGACGATCACAAAAGTGTGAAACTCACATCAATCCAACCAAATATGTTAGCTCTATCTCTGATATTGAGCGCTTTCTAATAAGTACCGGGCATATAATATATAAATTATTATTTATATATATATATTTATTTATATACTTTTCACAGGCACACACACACATATATATATATATAATCTATGTCAATAATACAATATACTATATAATATAGATTATATAATTTTTCTTAAGATGACGTTTGCAAAAAAATATTCTAACACAAAGTTGCACATCAGGGCATGGAAACAGCAACAGACTAGCGAGATGATTCCAGCAGTGCATCCATGGGAAAAGAAGTATAAAGTATAAAACAATTCATCGCCTACAAATCTGCACAAACGACTTTGAACTCTGCCAAGCCTTGTACATGAGGATTGGGTAGCTCCAACCCAGAAATACCAGTAAAAGAGGAAGATTTATGGAATGTATAAATTTCACGGGAATTGAAACTTACGATTAGGAAGTGAAATCTGAAATTTCTGAGAGATACAATGAGAAATGAAAGTCCGGAGAATTTGAAACTCAAAGGCAATATTTATAGCAAGAGAATCTGAGGAAAGCAATGAATAACCTACTTGATTTTCATTGATGACTAGTTGATAAAAAAATGATTATAAAATGTCAAAATGTAATAAAAATACTGGAAGTTGTGGAGAGATATGATTATTTATTTCCTGAAAAGATTTCGCCCATAAAAGAAGATCGCTTTTCTTGTAGAATTTTTTTTTTATTTTTATCTTTTTACAACCGACATTCTGCACAATGCAAAAAAAAAAATGTCGCTGGATGTAAGCAACTTCGCTGTTTAAGTAGATCATAAATACAGATTGTCTAATAAAATTCAAACAAGTTGTACGTACATCTCCTCAAAAATAGGACACGATGGCAATATTAAATAATGGAGTATAACTGACATCGCTTAATAAACACAATTCATAGGGGATAAATTGCTGTTCACCAAATCAGTCGATGGTCGATTTCTGTTTTAGATGTTAGCGGTCTTAGACAGCTATCAAACTGATTCAACTAAGATCTTTTGTATTAGCTAAAATTGTGTACTCGCGCAATCTAAAATACCAAAGGAATGGGTTTGTTTTTTTTGTTAAAAAAACACGTTCTATTGCTGATCAATTCAAATATTACTGAAAAGCAAACAGAACTCGGTACAAAATAGAAATCAAAGCCTAAAAGGAACAGTTAGTATAATTAATATAAAATATAGATTTTTCTACTTCAATTAAAAAAATCAATAATTACGTAGAACTAATTAGTAACAGAAAAAACCATAAACTATCAGTTTAAACACTAATTAATAATTGCTGGTTGTCAATAATGAGCCACGCAGATGTATCAAAAGCGTCATTGTAATTTTTAGGGACTTTATTTTCTTTTATGTAACGTGTCCATTCAGGGTGTGGGCGGTCAAATACACATCATTTTAGCTCTTTACAAGGTTTGTATTTTTTTCTGTCTCTCCTAATTCCTGTTTTTCAAAATCATTTCACCTCACCCCCAAATCAATAAAGACTTTGGGGGGTGAGGTGAAATGATTTTGAAAAACAGGAATTAGGAGAGACAGAAAAAAAATACAAAACTTTGTAAAGAGCTAAAATGATGTGTATTTGACCGCCCACACCTGAATGGACACGTTACATAAAAGAAAATAAAGTCCCTAAAATTACAATGACGCTTTTGATACATCTGCTGTCAAATCATGAGACCTTACCGCCAATCTAGTACTGCGCTTGAATTCATAAATTTATGGCAGGGGAGAGTTCATCAGACTTTTGATAACGCGCTCCCTCCCAGAGGCTTTAGCTAAAGCTCGCTCGGCATATTTGCAGTATAAACCACATATGAACTCTGTGGGTGTTGAACAAACACAAATGTACCTGAGGAGGTATCTGCAATGGGGATTAACTATCCGACCAAGTAGACTGGCCACCTCGGATACGAGTGGCTGCTTAAAAAAAAGTACCATAGAGCTCTTCCGAACAATTACCATGAAATTAATTAACGAAATTGTACAGGGAAGCATATTTACGGCGGTGAGAAAGTGACTGAAGCCGAGATGCGTGGTCAGAAACAATAATATTGCTGTATTGCACTTTATTTGTGATTTAAATATAATAATATA
>OZ010585.1:98278536-98306036 GCA_963932145.1 Acanthosepion lycidas
AATTTATATATATATATATATATATATATATATATATATATATATATATATATATATATATAATTATGTAATGAAAAACAAATCACTTTAATGTACCATTACGATAATTTATTTCACCTAAATCCTTTTTTAAGGATTCAGGATCATCAGGTAAATCTTCCAACAACGAAATGAGAAAAAAAATGGGATTAGAAATTGGTGGGTAGTGTAATTTTTGTAATTTAATAGAGGGGGTTGAGAGTGGTAGTTAACCAGACAATATAAAGTATAGGGAGGGGTTAATTTTATATCTCTCTTAAGTATGTTTTATATTGGAGTAGGAGGAGTGACAGAAAACTTGGCCTCTTTAGATGGTTAATAAAACGGAAATGAATTGTCGAAAATGTATACAAGTGAGCCTTACGGTAAAGAGAGGGATAGGGGGGAGGGGGAAAGAGAGATGGAGTTGTTATAATTTTGTTTTAACAAAATTATGTAAAAGATAGTTTACAATGTTTGATAGAAAATTCGATGTCTGAAAAAAATTTTGTTATTAACTTAAATATTTAATTTTTTAAGTAGTTTCAGGACTAAATATAACTATTATTGTAATAAACATATTTATCTAGGACATAAAGAAATATTTAAAATCTTAATAGTTTATTCACCCGACTAATTGTATTTCCAAAAAAAAAAAAAAAAAAAAAAAAATATATATATATATATATATATATATATATATATATATATATATATATATATAACATCTATTTTAATATTCAAAATTAATTCATGAATGCAATTTATTTATTACATTGGTAAACTAAATTAAAGATTAGGTTTCATTATTTAATAATAGAATTTGAGGGTAATATTAATTTTCATTTATTCATATATGCCTCACAAATGCATTCATGTGAATCCCTACATACATACGATCATTAACAATATATATATATTAATGCAATTTTAAACTTGTATTTCTGTATATCTATAATATATACATTTTTTGCTATAAATGCTGATTAAAAAGATCTGATCGTGATTTCTATAATTTCTAAATAAAATGATAAAATTTAGATAAAAATCTTGTTTGTATTTTGTATACAATTTACATATACGCGTATTTAAGCATCGATAACATAAAACCTGAGTTTTATAAATGTTTTTAATCTAAGAGTATATAAGTATAATGTGTGGGCTTTGTAAATTATATATATTTTAATGCAAATTTTGAACTTCTCTTTGCGTATATCTATAACATACATTTTGGGAGATATAAATGTTGATTAAAAAGGTCTGAAGTGTAACCTGATTTCTATAATTTCTAAATAAAATGATAAAATTTAGATAAAAGTGTCGTTTGTATTTTGTTTGCAATTTTCATATACGTGTATTTCAGCATCGATGTCATAAAAATATGCAAATCTTATTTGTTCATAATAGTCATGTTTAAAAGTGAAAAATATCTAAAATAGAAAACACACACTCGAATGTCATGGGAATAGAAAAGTAATCGAAACTAAAGAAAAAAAAAATGGAGGTGAAATGAAGAATGTTTTAAAGGGGGGAAAAAATTGAAGCTTTTCGCATAGAAGAAATAAACGAAATCAAAAACAAATCGAAGAAAAATAAATAAAATGTAATAAGACAGAATCAAGAGTCATAGGGGGAAAATGAATAAGGCGAAGAAAATAAAAGATGGAGATCGAAATTGAAAATTAGAAAGACTCCCCCCCACACCCCGCAATAAATAAACTAGCGAGAAAGAGCCAAAGACCGGAAGTAAAACGAAGATGACGTAAAGAAAAAAAAAAAAAGAAAGAAAGAAACTGATCAGTTCAATAGATAAGAATTTACAAAGAAAAAATTTCAGCGAAGCCTGCAGTACACTCAAGGTATGAAAGAAGAAGAGAAAAAAAAACAAGAATAAATTTATAATGGATGATTGATGCATTTTGCAATATATTAAAATATATATTCGGAAAACTGAGTAAAGATAATCATTTGGAATCCAATATTTACAAGCATATAGTTATTTCTATGACAAATTTTCGCTTTTTATTCGTAAATTTCTGTGATATTTCTTTAAAAAATTAGAATACAGATGAAAATCTTCATAACGAGAAAAAATAAACTTCGCAGTCCATTGAATAGAAAAAAATATTGCTACATTCGAAAAGTTATTGAAAGAATGATAAAAAAAACGTTCAGTATTTCAATTATCAGCAAAACAATAGATGGATTGTGTGTATCTATCACACTATGTACATTATCTATCTATCTATCTATCTATCTATATATATATATATATATATATATATATATATATATATTTACTCATTATCTATTTCCATAAATTATCTATCTCCTTTCATTACCAATCTCGCCCTTCATTATGATTGTGTCCCATCATTATCAATATATATATATATATATATATATATATATATATATATATATATTATATATATATATATATATATCCCTTTATTATTTTTCTATCTCTAATATCTCTCTAGCTCTCTTCATTATCTATCTATCTATCTATCTATCTAAGTCTCTTCATCATCTAAAGAGCGTGTGTAAAGAGCTATCTACCTCTTTTCATTTTCTATCTATCTATCTAGATATCTATCTAGATATATAGATAATGTAGCGTGCTAGCTAGCTCGATAGTGGAAAACGTGAGACTGAAAAAAAGTGCAATTAATTTATTAACATAGAAGCTGGCATCAGCCATGCAGATAGGAGGGAAAATGGTAGTCTCAGATGACTAACAACAGTTTCATTTTTGAAATGTTAAAATTATCTGTCGACTTCTTGCCACTTTAAACAACAGATTTCAAGGTTCGATGTTAGATTTACTTATTAGTTTGGTGCAAAAATAATATCGTTTTCTCCCATATCTTACTTTTATATATGATTTCTGAATTAATTCATTGATATATATATAGCCATGTTATATATCATTTTGAAGCGCGTTTTTTCGCTCTATCGAATCGTGTTATTCGTTACCGTTCTCAATCTCTTCATTCATTTTTTTGCAGGCTTTTCGACAACATGGACAAATATCAAATCCGCACGATTTTCTTGTTCCAGTTCAAACTAGGCCGAAAAGCTGCCGAGACAGCTCGTGATATCAATGATGCGTTTGGCCCAGGAACCACTAACGAACGTGTGGCACAACGGTGGTTCAAGAAATTTCGCACTGGTGACGAGAGCCTCGAAGATGAGGACGGTCGCGGCCGACCGACTGCGGTTGATAACGAACATTTGAAAGCCTTAATTGAAGCCGATCCTCGCAAAACCACACGAGAAGTTTCTGTTGAACTCGAGGTCGATCACTCAACAGTCATTCGCCATTTAAAGCAAATAGGGAAGTCAAAAAAGTTAGATAAATGGGTGCTGCATGAATTGAACGATAATCCAAAAATCGTCGTTTTGAAGTGTATTCTACGCTCCTTCTGCGCAACGAAAACGACGCATTTCTCGAGCGGCTTGTGACGTGTGATGAGAAGTGGATCCTCTACGACAACCGACAACGTTCGGCACAGTGGTTGAATGCCGGAGAAGCTCCACAACACTTCCCGAAGCCGAAATTCCACCAAAAAAAGGTTATGGTGACTGCTTGGTGGTCTGCGGCCGGTCTCATTCATTACAGCTTCTTGAATCCGGGCGAAACGATTACGGCGGAGAAGTACTCCCGACAAATTGACGAAATGCACCAGAAGCTCCAACGTATGTGCCCGAGATTGGTCAATATGAAGGGACCAATTCTCCTCCATGACAACGCTCGCTCACATGATGCTCAACTGACCCTGCAGAAGCTGAACGTATTGGGCTACAAGACTCTGCCTCATCCGCCATATTCACCGGACCTCTCGCCCACCGATTATTACTTTTTCAAGCATATCGACAACTTCCTGCGCGAAAAATGCTTCAAAAGCCGAGATGATGCCGAATCGGCCTTCAATGACTTCATCGCTTCCAGAACTCCGGATTTCTATACTAATGGGATAAATAAACTTGTTTCTCGTTGGCAAAAATGTGTCGATTCTAATGGTTCTTATTTCGATTAATAAAGTTTATTATGAAAGGAGTTATGATCTTTTGAAGTTGAACGTCAAAAACGACATTATTTTTGCACCAACCTAATATAAAGACAGGTATAAATAGTTTTATCATTAGAATAAATATGAAGTTGGGAAGTAATTGCAGCGGAAAGGTTAGTGATGAAGATAAAAAAAAAACAAATGAGGTTCTTGGATAGAACCCTGAGGAATATGAAATCATCTTTTAAGGAAATCAAAAGTTTCGCCGGTGTCAATATAGAGAGTCAATTTGTTAAGCAGACCAGTATTTCAACCTCTGTCAAAATGTCTTCCAGATATCTAAAGTCACAACATGAATTACTATCAAAGTTAAACTTGATAGCCAGGAAAAAGCAAACTGCACTTCTTGTTGATAAGAAAAAAAAAGTTTCGTAGGAATCATGTCAGAAATAATCCCAGATGGTTGGTTAAAGAATAGAAAACACTCACGACAGCGTAGATGCATTCATTGATTGTACCAACAACCTGGGTTCGGTCATATTAGCAAAGTGTCACGGCAAAGCAAAATCTTTGAAATTAATACGCAATAAGATACGATAGAATTATGTCATCCGGATCGAGAATCATATATAAGCAGCTTAAAAGCCAGTGTAGCAACTCAGATTAACCCGTCTCCAGATTATAGTTTTATCTAGTAGAACCCCGCGGTAAGATTAGGGCTAGCTTATTTCATATCATTGTTCTGGCCTTACGGTAAACATCAAGAAAACCAGGCCACAAATACCATCTTACCAGATTTGAATATTACCATCTTTGATACACTTATAGAACAAATAAAGTAAGTTTATATACTTAGGCAGCATTTTGCCAAATAAGTGTACTTCAAAAAAGATGTGGAACACAGAATTGCAGTTACATACAAGACATTTATAAAGCTAATCAAACACATCTTCAACAACGAAGATCTGAACTTACCTACAAAAATGAGAGTCTATAATAATGTTGCTATTTTAACTTTGCTATAATGTTGCGAAACCTGGACTCTATATCGTCGCGGAATCCAAACATTAGAACACTTTCCGCCGCATAGTCTTCGTTCAATTCTGACTTTCAAATGGAATTACAATGTGACCAATACTAAAGTCCTGGAAAGCGCCAACAGTCAAAGCATCCAATCGCTGATCCTTAGACACCGTTTTCGATGGTCAAGACATTGGACAAGTATAAAAGAGTCAAGGTTTCTACACCGTCTTATCCTGTGAGCTAACTTCAGAAAAAAATCTACGGGGTTGGCCCCTTCAAAGATACAGGACCAACTCAAAACGACGCTGTAAGCCACTGGACTTGAGCCCAGTTTGAAACAAAAGGACAAGATCATACGAATTGGTGATGTTCTGTTACCATCGAAACTAAAATGTTCGAAACCACCAGAAGAGAAAAGGAAGAAGACAATTGACAAGAGAGAAAGACTTGACAAAATCGACCTCATTCTCTATGAACATTACAATGCAGTCAATACCATCGGCTCTTCCATTCAAGAATTGGTCTATTTAGTCATCAACGCGATCAGCATAAAGGAAGAGACAAGAAAAGAAGAACTTGCATTCTTGGACATCAGATAAAACCAATGGTGAAGACTTTATATGTCAGGGTATAAAATAGCGTAATCTGAACTATACAAAAGGGGACCAATTTGTTCAAACCGAAAGCAAGTTGCTCCTCTTTTTGCTATGAGTATAAAAAAATTGTTTTTCTTAACTACAATGTTGGTACGGGGGGATGACTTTAGTCAACAAACTGGTAATAATGGCTGATATGAACACATACAAAATTATCAGGTATTTATATTTCTAAAAATAAGTGATCATATTAATATTCAGTTAATATACTGTTGGTTGTTCTGATGATGCGTTGGTCTTGTTTGAATATACTTCTTTCTATATATTTAATTTGTTTTTGTGGTTCAAAAATATATCGTCAGTCCCACAGCGGAATTATATAAAATACAAACAAATCATATACAAAATATAAGTCGAAATTTGAAGACGATGCTGATTTTCTGGAATCTTTTGACAAAGATTTAGATTTTCGGAACAGGCGTCCTCAATTTTTTGATAAACTCTCACAAGTATATGAAAGTCATTCGTAATATGAGGATTTAGAAAAAGTGGCCTAATCTCATCTCAGCCTTTACAGCCCTTCGCTTGAATGTGGTCAATCTATTTCTGCCTTTGCAAACAAAATGTTCCCTCTTATGTAGCAAACCAACTCGTAAACGAATTCCTTTATGCTCAGTAGTTAAAAAAACATTGTTTCCTATCTACGTTGTTTTCCCTAATAATCTAAATATTTAGTGCAGAGAATTGCTTAAGCTAATTTGGAAAAGTTGTAGAGTAGTGATAAAGTCAGTGGGTAGGGATGCAAAAAAAAAAACAAAACCCGCATATCCTATTCGGATGTATTCAATGTTAAAATACATCTATAATCATTGTTTTAGTCACCATCGACTTATAGCCAGAAGTATCGATGCCTCTTAATCGAGTTAAAGACGGTTTTGATAGATTAGTTTCATATAAATCTGTCATGGGATCTTCTGGTGAATCGTTGGTCTCGTATGAATGTCTTTCTTTTTTATATATGTAATTTTGTTTTAACAAGACAATAAGCAAGGGTACTTTAATATACATTTCAGAGAAATGAATGTATATTTTAAAGAACATATACGGGTGCGAATATAAAAAAGAAAGAATTGTGTTTGTCCTTATCTGTCGGTAGCAGCATATTCTATCAGAAAACTGTTCCGGAGGTCTGCTTTTTAAGAGAGTCGAAAACAAAGAGAGAAAACATTTGATTTATGATTCAATTGGCGGTAAAACGCATACAGACGTCTTCATAATAAAATCTTATATTTATTTCAACATCGTGAACTGGCGCTACAGAAGGAAAAACAAAAGATTTATAATAAATAAGAGAGACCACATCAATTGAGGACTACCAACAATACCAACAAGAACTAAAATGTAACTCAAAGAGAAAACAATTACATAATGAAGATGTTAACATTTCACATGATTTCAGACAGAAGGTTCAGAAGGAAACCCTTATCAATACTGGAGTGAGCGATAAAAGCAACTAGACAAGAAAATCCTATTTTCCTGAAAAATTCTTTTATGACAAAGATTTTATAAATTTCAACCAACAAGCAATATTGGCTACTCAATCAAGGCTTGTCAAAAGTTTCCTTATAGAGAAATGGCCAACATTAACATCAACATTATTATTTTAAACTTTATAAATTGGTCTAGCCTTACTTATACCACGGCTATAAAAAAAAAAAAAGCCCGGTCGACAATAACCACAAGTAAATTATTGGCAAAGATTTAAATCGGATAAGTAATTTACAGCCGGAATTTAAATTTCTTGGGTGCATTAGTAATTTCTATTACAAAAAGGTATTGCTCGTACTATTAGGTTGGTGCAAAAATAATGTCGGATTTTGACGTATTTTTTAGCGTCAAAAACCAACATTATTTTTGCACCAACCTAATATTTGCTGCTTTCTTATTTAAGTGTATTGCTGGTAATATTTTTTTTCCAAATGTGTATTTCTGGCAATATTCTTTTTTAATTTTTTACATGAATATATTGTTGGTAATATTTTGTTTTTAAATTTTCCAGAAATATATTGCTGGTACTACCTTTTACACACACACACACACACACACACACACACACACACACACTCACACACATACACACACACACACACACATATATATATATATATATATATATGAAGAAAAATATACGGAAAAAACAAACAAAAATCCTTACATGCAATTATGCTGTTTTAATGTTAATATAATGTCAACGTCAGACGTTTCAGTCTAATAAACCATCTTCAGGACATATTCATAAAATATAATTAACATTATCAATTCAACATGACAAAATAATCTTAATTATATTTTATGAATATGTCCTGAAGATGGTTTATTAGACCGAAACGTCTGACGTTGACATTATATTAACATTAAAACAGCATAATTGCATATAAGGATTTTTGTTTGTTTTTTCCGTATATTTTTCTTCATACTGTCGGATCTATATCCATATATTTGCTTACATATATATATATATATATTTCTAGTGATATGATTTTTATTTTACAAAAAATATTCCTTTACGATGAAAAAGCATTTCTGTTAAGTCTACTACAAAAATATATTTTACTTTCATAGTGTTTTGACCCCAGTTTGGGGTGTTAACTATATGCCCATAGCTGGGACCCTAACAGGTGCTACCGCCACAGGTTAGGGTGGAACTACGAATAAGAGATTGTTCCACGCTCCTAAAAACCTTCCTGTTAGAGGTTTTGCTGCCGGATGTAGTTTATCGTCATCCCCAGGACAGCTGTCAGATTGTAGACATAGTTATGCTAGCAGTCCATAACGTGAAAAAAAAAAAGTATTTAAAAAAAAAAACTATCATGTCTTTGTCCGGAAGTTGAAAAGCTGTCGGATATAAAAGGTTAGGATCGTGGTGCCAAAGCACTTGAGCACTTGGAACCAGGTCAAAATGTCTACAATCAAAACTGGATCAATTTGGCATTAAAGGAAGAACAGAGACTGTCGCTGGGTTGCTGCTGTCGATATATTATTGTACGAGGTGACGGAGATTTGAGAAATCTTGCCTACAATGTATCTTCAACAGTAACTGCCAACAACCCTAGACATTCTCAGACCATCACAATTTTCAGAAAGTAATCTAATTTTTCGATCATGGTAGAAGAAATGGAGGATGATTAATAAAATAAATGAATTTCACGTGAATAGAAAAAAATGAATATACTATAAAGCCACTATATTTTATTATTTACCAATACTTAATAAACTCAAATAAAAATATGCAATGTTATTGGTTTTGGTTATTAGAAGAAATGGGGTACGAGAATTCACTAAGTCAGTAGCTGAGAATGAGTAAGTTTTAACTAACAAACGCTTGGAGGGAAATCACCCTGACATCACACTTGTGCACAAGAGCAATGAAGAAATGCACTCTGATAGGGGTTGCAGAACATCGGGAGAGGGCCATCGGCAGGGTGTAGCGGGTGAATATACAAAACCCGAAAGAGAAAACTGTAAATATTTACTAAGCACTATCTCAAATTGTCCTATTGGTGGTTGGGATATTCACAATTATTTGTAGTATCACTGGATCCCTTGTGGATCTTTGAGAGTGCTCAGGTGGCAACACTGTATTTAACAACTCATATACTGAGGAAAGTGTTGTGACAATAATCAGAGAGTAGATGAGAAGATACAACTATTAGTCAGTCGAAATATCTACGAGACAGAGGTATCAAAATAGCATAAGCTACGACAAAAATCTAATCGCCGAGACCTTTGAGTAGAGACTGTAAAGACAAAATGTGCTTCCTTATTGATATTGCAGTCCCTGCAGACTGCAATATATCTTTAGAGATCTTCAAAAATTATCAAAATACAAAGACCTTGAAATCGAAATCTCAGAAATGTGGCACATGAGAACATCAACAATACCCGTTGTAGTTGGAGCCCTCGGATTGAATGGAAAATATTCTAATATACTCATTGAAGCGATTCGCGGTAGCCCATGCCTTAAAAAATATAAAAAAAATTGTACTCACAAGTCCAGCCCACATTTTACGAAGGGCTTTATCTTTATAAAATATGTATGATTTTTTGTGTTTTTTTTTTCTAACCTGTCGAGAGGAAAATGCCATAATGCCATTTCTGACCTTAGATCTCTGGTAGGGACCCGGAAAGAAATGAGTGTTAACCAGAAATGAAAGAAAATAATAACAATAATAATAATAATAATAATAATAATAATAATAATAATAATGTCATACCCCTCAGTGGTTATGTAATGTAGGGTTAAATGCTGAATCAGAAGGTTTTATTCTTGGTGCACACTAAAAATTAAAACGATTATATATCCCACCACCCTCAACCCTAGCTTACAGATTCTGTTATTCCCAAGCGGTCAACCATTTAAGCACTGTCCAGTCTCGGCGTTGCTTAACTTAGGTGATCGTACGGGAACCGGTGTTTCAATGTGATATAGCTGTAACCTGAGGAAGAGGTGGTAACATGAAGTTGTTCCAGTCTTTATGGAAACACGATAATCTCTCCCAAAGTGCTCACGATTACCTTTGGAGTAAAAGAAGTCACGGGACTTGTGGAAAGCCTTCGGATGATAGTGTTGCTGAAATCAAGAATACTACGGAGGGTTCTGGAGTACTGACGAGGCTTACTGTCACTTAAATTTCTCTACTGGTCACCAGATTCAGCGAGTGTGAAGATTATTTTTTTTAAATAAAAAATAATCCAATGATAAAATAAAGCCAGGCATCGATTTGTTGCCATTGATACAAGGACACATTTTACAGCAACTATAAATTTCGTTCTTTGCAAAATAGGCAAATAGAATCTATATGCATGAGCACACATAGATGCATGTCAGTACAGCAGGATATAGGTAAATAAATTATCGATGACTTATGTCAAGTGTCAATGCAGCTTCCCGGTTGAGTCCAATTATAGAAGAAATGGGTCAGTTAGGATCGATAATATGTTGGCAGAGCTAAAGAATACTCAGTGATGCACTTCGGGCTTCGTTTTAAAGGACACTAATTCCATACAACGAGCCACTATGTCGGCACTCATTGGACTTGACGTCGCGTATTGCGTGCATTTCAATTTCCTCGAATTTGCATTTTCGCCTTCCTCTCTATTTATGTGCAAATCAATTTATTTCCTGAGCTCACATGGAAGAAAAAAAAAAAGAAAGCTAGTTGCGAATCTCCTGACGGAGATATATTTTTTTCTCAGATCGAATTTCAAATTGATCAGCGTTTTCCAAACAACGTTTTTAAATCAAAGAGGTATGTTGCGTTTTTATTTTTTATATCATTTAGCATTCATCTCTTTTGTGTAAGATTTAAGCAGATTTTCAAACTATCAATTTGTTGAGGAAAGTAAATCTTGCAATTTGGAGATGGAAGAAAATCTTCTTCCTAAAAATGGAGCAAAATTTAAATTTATTTTTCCTAAAACATTGGTGATTATAAAAAGAATTAACATAAAGCCTGCGGTGAATCTGAAAATTCTAGGCAAAGTGAATATTGATAAAGCTGAAGGGATCTTCTCTTTATTTTTAATGTTTTAAATTAAAAACAAAAACAAAAAAAAAACAGATTCTCTAAAGCGATGTCATTTTCAACGTGTTAGGTTTAATGAATAGACATATGGGAATGAGGAACAATAATGACGATTGACTGATGATTTGTAGAGGTTAAGATTGAAATGTTCAGGGAAGCTTCTACATGGGAATCTTTTGCAAAAGTTATGAGTTCTTGGGAAAACGATGGATATAACATTCACTTTACAGTCTGAACACAATGAAACAAATTTCAAACATTTTACTCGCAAATCTGAAAAATGCCTCTTGTGAAAAACCTTAGTTTTCCCTAAAACCAAACGCTCGCGTTTAGATGTAAACATCTTAACTACTAACCCCATGTGCACAGGGGATTCCAACTTGAAACCCGGCCTTGTGTCGTATTACAGTCTACTGGCACATAGATAGTTGACTGATTTAATTTCTCTTTTGCAGGATATTTAAAGCCAGAAATTACTTTTAGATTGTAAGAATTTTTTTTTTAGTTAATAATAGTTTCAGTTATACAAGTCTTACTAATTAACCCATAGGTCGGGGAAGAAGTGCATTCATAATTTTCCCAGGGGTATTTACCCTAAGTGAATATAACGAACCCAGCTGGAATTGGAACACGACTCACTGATAAACAATTACGAACTATTAACCATTACACTACCCGCACTTCCAAACGTTCAGCACCTGGTATTGCCAAGCGGTCACCCATCTAGGTACTGACCAGGCTGGATATTGCTTAACTTCAGTGATCTTTCGGTTATGGAATATGGAGAGGAATACAGATATTTTAATTTAAGCCAAATGGTTAAAAATCTTAGGTCCTTGTATAATTTAGAATTTTTTTCTTCAGAGACGATCATGGATGTCCACCGTTTCCTTTTCTTAATTATTTGTTAATTGACATAAGTTCATGAAAACTAGAGGAGATTTTCTTCACAGTTATGAATTCAGAATAGCCATTTTGTAAACCGGAGGCTCTTGAACGTCCCAGGGTGTCATTCAATTTAATACATCAATTGGGCCATGAGGAGAAGGAATGTCATTTTCAGTAGCATGTGTTTGAAGGCGAACGCAACAGAAATGATATCGGCGATTCCATTTTCGCTCACATTATCAGTACTGGGATATAAATACTTCGCTTGACTCTTCATTATTATCTCTACATATGGGCAGGGGGAAAAGTGGTTAGAACATTCGCACTTTAACTATGAGACCCGAGTTCGAATCTCACCATGATCGTTTTATCAAGAATGGGACTTCCTCATGTTATCGAACTGGAGGGGGATGATCCCAACATGAGGCACCTTTGGAAAGTGCCTGGAAACCATACCACGGGTTGACCCAAGCCTTGTGAGTGAAACTGGGTAGACGGAACACTTCAGTGGATAACTGTGCTGGCATAAAGTCACAAGTCATCGTAGCCGAAAGCTTGAGAATGATGGCCTTGTTCAAATTGTTGATCACGCTATATAACATTCTCTTTCTCAGAAACTGTAACTAAGGTCTGCTTGTGTTAGAATAAACAAAAATGCTCCAGAGCAAGCGTCTGTAATAGTGATTGACTAGCAGGCTTAGTAGTCGGGTATCCTCGAAGACGAGTTTTCCTAGGTATTCAACAGGTGGCCAATCTCTTAAAAAATCGGTTAAGAATACATTATTTTAGCCTTTGCGAAATTGTCGATACAGACAAATTCAAGCAAGTTGAAACCCTGTTTGCAAAAGAGCTTTCGAGTTTCCTGTTTTTATTATATAGAGTGTAACAACAAAATTGTTCAAATCGTGTAATATATCTTGAATATATATATATATATATATATATATATATATATATATATATATATATATGTATATATATATATGTATATATATATGTATATATATATATATATATATATATATATATATATATATATATATATATATATATATATTGCCTTCCATCAGCAAATATGATGTTAACCTTCAGGAGAGGGACCCACTGCTCTTTCTCAAACTATATGAAGTAGAAAGATTATATTAAATCAATTGCTAAATTAGCTGTTGGGAAAGTTGGTTCTCTGTGTCGTGCCAGGCAATTTTTCTCATCAGAATGCGTCTTGCATATTTATATACCGATCATTCATAGCATGCTTTGAATATTGTCGCTACATTTGGTGCTTCTGCGATGAAAGTAGAGATTCTTGATAAAATCCAAAGAAGAGTCTGTAATGCAATACAATGAAAAATCAACAATATTATTGGTTCTGACTTGGCATCTCGTCTTCAGTCACTTTTCCCTGGGCATTTTCTATGAATATTTTCATGGTAAATCTTCTGATGAGCTTATGTTTATTTTACCTAGACTTTTAGATTAAAACGTAGTAATAGATTGGAGGTAAGTTTTCATTATTATACAGCTGAAATGGCTACATATAACCGTAAGTTCTATGTTAACAGTTTCTTCTTTCGCACTTTTTGTTTGTGGAACGTTCATTGGGCAACTTTCCTTGTCAACTTTGATCATTCAGAATTTAAATGCAAAATAAATAGTTATCGTCTTTTTTTATTCCTGTATTATTTTTAATGTTCCCTCTCATTAATAGTGTTTTTTTCTCTTATTCTCTCACACGCAGTGATCCCTTGCATCTTAGTGGCTTTATTTCCTTTTTAAAATTTAAAATCAAAACCCGTATATAGACTAAATGCATTGTGCAGTTTTTATGTTATGATTTCGGAATACTGAAGAGTAAATAATCTATTCTTTTGAAGGTCTATGAGTGTTTTCCGGTTTTGGTCAAATTGTTGCAAACAATAACATAACTGTTTCAAGACGTAAAATATAAAAAACATTTGCCGATCGCCAATTAGAACAATTTCAATTATCGCAACGAAAATAACATTCATATTTTTTTTCTTATTTACGTTCCAAAAGAAAGCTCTTAAAAATATTCCAATATTCATGACTGATCCAGAACATTAATTTATCTTTACTTGGGAAAATAAGAGGCCCTAAATACTAAGAACTGTGCATCGTATATATGGTTCAATGACAAACGGTAATTCCCTGTATCTCTCTCTCTCTCTCTCTCCCCCCACACACATATATATATATATATATATATATATATATATATATATATATATATATATATATATATAGGTATGTTCATAAGTATACTTTTTCACTGTCCACAGACACATACACACACGCATATATATATATATATATATATATATATATATATATATATATATATATATATATATATATTAAGTTGGTGCAAAAATAATGACGGTTTTTGACGTATGTTTTAACATCAAAAACCGTCATTATTTTTGGACCAACCTAATATATATATATATATATATATATATATATATATATATATATATATATATATATATATATATATATATATATATACCCAAGTATAAATTGAATAACATATATATTTCTTCTTTTCTCCTCAGTAATTTTATAGTTGTAAACTTGATAGCGAATAAATGTTACATTTTGATTTTGTAATTAGCAGTTTTAAATTTTAATATTAAATTTTATCATATAATTTAGTAATTATTCGTTGGAATAAATTATTTTTTAATACTAAACATCTGAATAGATATTATAACATGACTTCGTTATCGAGCTTTTTGAATTTTCCTGTACTTGTGTTCTGATTGGTCCATCTAGCCTTTGTAACAACGTTTTCCCCTTGCGTAGAATATTAATTAATTTGAAACTTTTAAAACCATTTATTTTACATTCAACGTCATCACTTGATAAGACACCGAAGGTGTTGAAACAAAATGGCTATTTTTGTAGTGATTTTATAACATATTTATGTTATAAATTTTTTTTTCTTTAAAAATAAATAATTATATATATATATATATATATATATATATATATATATATATAAGCACCGTGATCAGCTTCGTCAGAAGCAGATACGCCATCAAAATCCTACTTTTACCAAATTTCATTTGATAATGTGGCTTTGTTACCTGCAGTGAGGCTGGGCTAGTATCGTACTAAAGAAAGCAGAAATGAAATATCTCTTTTACTTACTTTCCTCCAAAATAGCCCCTGCTAGAAGGCATAAGTGTGAAACAAAAGGTCCCACCCAGTGATGACCCTCATTAATTGTTCACGATAGGAAAGCTCAACGTATATATATATATATATATATATATATATATATATATATATATATATATATATATATATATATATATATATTCAATAAAGGTGCAATCAATTTACAAATTCATGAATTATTCATACATAAAACAAATACAAAGGCGAGAAATCCATCTTCGCGAACAATTCAATAATATACAAAAACCCCGAATCTGTTTATGAATGAAAAGATCCTGTTTTATAAATTTCCGTCGCATTAGATCTTTTTATTTTACAAGCTTTCGTCTGTTCCTGCAGACATCCTCAGGTATGAAATATTGTGTTCTTGTTTATACTTTCAGTAATAAGTGGACAAACGAAAACAAGGTTGTAAACCGAAAAATGCTATGAGAAATGTGTTATAGTTTTGGAGCGTGCATCGCAACGCTGAGTTTGAATTTTAATTTTAACTGATCCAAGTGCAACTTTTGGATAATAAGTGCGACATTACTGTAATTATTGAACAATATAGTTCATGCCACTTTGACGGAGAATTTACCAGTAAAAAAGAATTCCCTATCACTACATTTGTACATAAACGCAGAATTTTAACCTTAAAATTTAAATTCAAACTCAGCGTTGCGACTGCACGCTTCAAAACTATAACACACATTTCTCATAGCATTTTTCGGATTACAACCTTGTTTTCGTTTGTCCACTTATTACTGAAAGTATAAACAAGACACAATATTTCATACCTGAGGATGTCTTTAGGAACAGACGAAACCTTGTAAAATAAAAAGATCTAATGCGACGGAAATTTATAAAACAGGATCTTTTCATTCATAAACAGATTCGGGGATTTTGTATATTATTGAATTGTTCGCGAAGATGGATTTCTCGCCATTTAATCATTAACCTTTGTATTTGTTTTATGTATGAATAATTCATGAATATATATACATATATATATATATTAGGTTGGTGCAAAAATAATAACGTAATAATGTCGTTTTTTGACCTTAAAAATACGTCAAAAAACGACATTATTACGTCATTTTGCACCAACCTAATATATATATATATATATATATATATATATATATATATATATATATATATATATATATATATTGTGAGGGGAAGAAAAGAAGTTCTTGTGTGTTAGCTCTTGGGGAAAGGACTTTCCAACTCCTTTGATGAGACTAACAATATTAATCTCAAATAGGTCAGCCCTCTCTGTCTCAACTCTTCTTCTAATATCTGACCTTTTGTAACCGATAAAAGCAACCTTATGCTTCATCTGTAAAGATTGCTTTCTGTTATCGTAGCTTTATACAAGCCTAAGCTCAATCTACCAGGTTATTCCTTAAGTAGGATCCAAATCCAGTCCGAAATACGACTCAGAAAATCATATTTAATTAGAATCTATTGATTAACAGAGGATCCATCATTTTCAGAAATTTCCTTACAGCTATTCACGTGCTTGATAATAGCGTTTTTTTGTCAGATTTTTTGCTTCGGAAGAAAAGAATAAGGCGAGATTAATACTCGGCTTCTTTGCATAAAAGTTCTTTTGTACATGATTCTTTGGCATGAAAAAAATTATACGATGATTGGATTTTATTGAATCCATTTTCTTGACGTGCTCTGCTTTTCCCCTTGTGTATCTGATTTTTCAGATTGATAATCGATGTCCACTGTATTGTTAAAGAGCCTAGAAGGCTATATTCTCTCTTTATTATGCAATGTTCATTAGCAGTTAGAGAGATGTGCAAAAATATTCAAGTAGTTCATAAGTTTTTAATGTTTAAAAGAATTCTCTGAAAATAGATTTTGATTACAAATAAAAAATGCAAATTCCAAACTGTCCCATAGCAGTATACGAATTTAGCATCGTAAATGAAAAAATAATGTTTTAAATCGAAATAACTCATGGACTAGAATAAATAGATATAATGCTTTCCAAATATTCATATATTTAATATCTTGTCCAGGCAAGAGCAACAGTTTTCAAGCAGTGGCCAATAGGATCTCTGGCTTATCATAAGACGGGCCGGACTACTTAAAGATTTAAAATACTCTTTCGTAGTCGGAACCTCAGTTATTTTCAATACAGAAGACTATAAGCGAAACATATATCTTAGAATTTGGAGAGAGTTGATTGGGTTTTTTCTTTGGAAAATGTGTTTCCATAATTAAAAATGAAGTTTTAAGATATTATTATCATTGGTGAATTATTTTAATTTATTCATTTGAAGATTAAAAAAATAAATATTTCTTTTTCAGATTAAAAAAAATAATTAGAAATGTCTCAAGTAAGATGTTTACATGTATGACCTTCCATAGTGAAAATCGCGAATGGTTTAAATTGATGAAAATGCCACTTTCAATTAAAATTTTACAAAATTCAAGAAACATTACATTTAACCATTGTCTATGTATGTGACTATGTTTGAGACGATCCAAGTGAACGAGAGAGAACGAAACAAAACAAAATTTTAAGAAACGTTATTTTCCATATGAAATTAAGTGCGCCATTTTGGAATAAGAGGACGGGTTGGCCCATGATTGATCTCGTCCGTAAATATTATTCTAGAAACTTTGTAATAGGTTTTAATCACATTATATAGAGAATAAGCTGAAAATGGTAAATAATAAGATGGGAAAATTTTATAAAAGAATGGAATATGTTTATAGCATTGATAAACACATCTGTTTATTTCAGATCACTCTACAAGTTCTACAGCAATGGCGGTCGTGTCATCGGCCACTAAACTAGTCCCTAGGTTTTATCAGAAGGGTGACTAGACAAACAGGAGGATTAAAGACAAGACATGATAATGGGCGTATGAAACTTGTTTTAGTGCCAACAACCATCTCGGCAACCTATACAGCTAGGCGCTCAATAAAAAACACAGTGGTCTCTTTTTCCTTGGTTGGCAGCCAGTCTAGGAGAAGGTTAACTCTGAATTCAAAATCGATTGTAACCCTGGCGAAGTACATTATATACAGCTAAAGAACGGATCGTGAAGTTCAAAATGAGTTTATAATTCCGACAATGTTCTGCTTCTTTTTTTTCCATATTTGCTATTGTGTATTTGTTCTACTGTTTGAACAAACTATTGTCCCAATTCAAGTCTTCTAAATATATAGATAAACTATTTTATCTCCAAGAATTTCACAATTCTCTCTCCTGTTTTCAATTATGAACAAAATTTTACCATATCATGGGCATTAACAATGATTATATTTTGTTAATATAATCTCCCCCTGCCATTCACTGAACGTATCAGGTTGGGACGAATGTTATGTGCGATTTTATCAGGTATATTAAAAATGATAATTACAGAAATATTTAATCATTAATATAATCATTGCTTCCTAGAACATCATTCAGTAAGTTTACAGTTGCCGCGTATGTAAAATACTTTAGGTTTTGATGGAAAATATGAATCCAAGTCAGGTTCATCTTCTATTGATTACAAACTTAGCTCATCCAAAGGTTCTATAAAAACTCGACTAAAGACAGCGCTCAACATTATAGTAAAATGATAATAAGAGCAACGCCGAGAGAATAATGAAAATGAAGCAGTTCTTTCTGACAGTTTCTCTAAGTCAATCGTACAGTGTGAAGACGGCCATTATTTCGATAGAAATTTAATCCCTCTCTGCTAACTAATGATGAACGTTTTCTGTCCACAAATAATTTCAAATGTGGCAGTTGTTGGTAGCGTAGATCAGCGCTGATTGGTTGATTATTGTCTAACAGTTCATAATGGATGATTCATTGAATATCCCACTGATCAGGATCTTTTGGGGATGAATTCTCTCATTCGTCATTCAGGTTTGTTTTCTCGATTGCTTCACTAAAAACGGCGCTTAACCTTGTTACTGGTGATCCCTTTCTTATCACCAGTAAAAAGCTTAACCAAAAGAGGCCCTTGTCGTGTGAATAATAAATCACAACAATCGGCACGTTGTTTCTCTGGAAGGACAGGTTTTACGGAGGGGTGGAGTGCTATTTTTCAATCACTGAAACCTTTACAATGCATTTTAAATGGCGTCAGACTGTCATATAAATAACATGATAATTATCACTGAGTTCCTTAAGTGTAGGGACAGAATTTATTTTTTATAACAGCAGTTTCCAAATCATCGGAATCATGTCCTTTTCGACGACCCTTTTCTGTCTCGTTTCCTATAATAAAATTCCCAGTTTTAAAACGAGAAAGCTACGTCCTGCAACTTCATTCGCACTGGGCTGTACATGAGTCGATACCTTAATTAAATTTCATTCTAATGTTTCCTTTAATTGGTACAAAAATTCTCATCTATATTATGAAAAATGTACTTAGAACCCGAAAAGATATATAAATTTTTATATAGTAGCATTACTTTTAAAAAATGATGAGGCTGTACTTTAATAAAATTTTTGGTCAACTATTTCACCTCAAAAATCAAACACACATTTCGTTGTAACCTAAAAGTTTTCTCCCCAAAAAGGGCGCCTACTGGGTTAATTTTGCTATGACCTCAATCAGTTGGCGTCATCATTTCATAAGAAAATAAACTATATAGAGAAAATATAGGTTGAATAAAATAGCGTGAGATTATCAGTTAATGATGGATTCTCTTGTGTTTTGGGAGATAATTCGCAGATTAAATTGCCTTTCGCTGTCTCCGTTATATCCTTGACGCAGACGATTATGGTATATGTTATATGCAGAATGAGTTGAATAAAAAGGAAATAGAATAAGCTTCTCCCACGGAAACTTTCAGTGACAATGACATTAACAAAAATCGAAAAATATTGGATAACTACTCAGAGCCTCGCGATATTAAACAATTTTAAGGTTTTTTTTTTAAATACTTCGACAACAAATAAAGGAGAAATATATCTACTATTGACGTGTAAAGAATTTCGCCACTCTCAAGTATGACAAAAGAATGGGTCCCTCCCTCTGGATTTAATAATTAGTAATTTTCATGCCGTCATTAGTCTAATTAACTCCTAATAAGTTTGGAGGGTAATAATATTTAACACATTTTGCATGATATCCATTTATCTTAGAGAGGGTTTTACCTAAAATTCAAATGCATTGGTCCTGTGCAATAAGAATAAAACCTTCAGTTTAAGCTTTTATCTCTGCACTACGTAACCACTAACGGGTACGGGGTTTGTCTTCATCAGTTTTTTTTATACGGGTAGAGTACTGGCCATGAAGCGGCTTATCTTCTCATTTTATTATAACTATTATTATTATTATTATTATTATTATTATTATTATTATTATTAATATATAACAAAATCCTTCAAGAAGCGAATATCACTCTAGCCTATGAGCTTGTGAATTAGTTTAAAAAAAGTGTGGAACGTTAAATTTTTAGATGATTCTGCGAAATCCATGGCGTACTCCAAATATTTGGCCTATGGCATATGGATTATAATGAACTGCACTTATGATGTCAACGGTTCAGCTGTATTTTAGTGGATTTTCCAAGCTGAATATATTTTTAGATGGATTGCTGAGAAACCACGAAATATTTCTTTTATAATTAAAACTCATTACAGGAACGAGCGCAAAGTTTACGAAGACCGATATGTTGAAGAAAAAATTGAAAACAGCGTCATTGTAATGACAGGGAAGTTATAAAGACCCCATTAACGGGAACATATGCACGAAGTTCTGAAACTAGTTTCAGAAGTCGTTCGTGCATTGATTTTGAGTCGTAGTATGAGATTCCATATCAAATAGACTACGCAGAATAGCTTTCCAAAGTTCATCATCCCAATCAAGTAAAGACCGAGCGAACATGGCGGCAAACTTAATCAAACGAGTGTCGTTGAAATCTATTTTCTTCGGATATTTATGAGTTCTCTTCGCCGAATGCGATAGACATTTTTCTTTTCTAAACACTATCTTTCTAAAAGCCTTTGGCTACCTCATTAACCATATCTCCATATTCCACAAGGTGAGTCCCCACTCAATAGGTTTGGACTTACGCATAATCAAGTGAATTGTAAAGGATTTTTTCTAAGCCCGGAATGACAGTAGTTTTCATAAAACTAACAGTTAAATCTATATAAGAGCTTTAAAGAAACCAGTCACTGAAGTAGAGATAAGGAAATAAAATATAGAAATAAATAAAAAGCTTTCGGGATCAAGTGATAATAAGCTGGAAGTTGGGGAATTCTTCATGTGGGCTTACATAGTAAGGTTAATTACTAGATAATGGCAGTTGGACTCACCGGACAGCAACTGTTATAACAAAAAAGATGTTGAGTAAAAATGATGGAGTTCTCCGTGGCTGAAGTTAAATTTTGGTACGTTAGTCTGTCGTAAGAGAAGCCAGAAGTAGTAGCGGAGATGTTATTTACTGACCCCGAGACTAATGCCAGATAAGCTGATCCATGAATAAAAATGTCCACAACAGACAGTTTTTTTTTTCATTAAGATGTTATCTCGGGACAGCCGTTTGTAAGACATTTTCCTCCTCGGGCAATATATCACTTTTGGTTCCCTTGTTGAACTTATATAAAATATTTGAGCACACCAGCCAAAGGGAAAACAAGCCACGAGGTGAGGCAAATGAATAGTTAGGGAAAAACTGAATACCCGGGCGAATGTTCATACATGTATTCCTAAAATAATAAAATGAATATTATCTCCAGAATATAGGCAATTTTCTCTTCAAAATTTATCTTACATATCTATAAGTCTACCGTTCGTCCATGCGTAAAATACTGCGGTCACAAGTTCCTGTGATGCAGTTCTATATCTAGAGATCCTCGATAAAATCCAAGGAAGAATTAGAAATATTCTGGATGGTAGACTGATAGTACAGAGAAGTCGTGGAAAGCCATGTCCAAGTAGGTACTGAAGTGTAAACACACATAAAAGATTAATGCTAAAAGAGGTCTTAGGAAGAAAGTATAGTTTATTTAAAACATGGCTTTGTTCCTTTTAAGGAAAGATTTATTTATCTGTGTTGCAGTTTTTTGTGTATATATACTGTAACTAGTGAGTTAGTTCAAATGCCTTGACTCACTTTATATTCTACCAATAGAAGGTTAACCAATCAGAAGCTGCAGAACATTGTATCTGTCGTGTATAAAGGCGGCCATTTTTGTTTACCCTACCCGAATGACCAGTGCCAACTTGTCAGGCGAAGATGACAGAAGGAAGTACTTGGCTCTGCTACTTTGCGGCGATATCCACTGCTAACCTGAACTACGCTTTCCTACTGTCTCCGAAATATTCACTGCTAACCTCTGGATTCTATACTCGAAGACGACCGTCAAAATGTCTAACAATCTGCACAAACAGAAAAAAAAGACTATCGAACATGGCTGCTACTCTGATACTAAGTAAAAATTATATGAAACTGAAAGAAACGTGAACATGGTGATGGTATAAAGAATTGACCACATCGACCAAGAAAACTAACCTCAATCTCCATTTGTTATATCAGAAGATTGGTGGATAAAAACCCATGAGACTCGGCTCCGGGTGTTTCTGATGAAGTAAAAAAAAAAAAAAAAATAGTGTCTACGGTGAATATTTCGCTTACAGCAATCAATGTTTCTGTGGGAAGATAGACTTATGTAACTAAGTAAGTTACTTCTGATATCAAAGAATAAATAGACTTATTGGAGGTTTATACATGATAATAAAAAAAAAGAGCTTTGAGACAGCATAATGTACAGAGTGATCCGAAAATCTTGTCAACCCTTACAAAAAAATACTAATGAGAGCAATAGAAGAACAAATGGACTGGATTCAGTTTATTTACTTTAATTGACGCTGTCACACATCGAAAAGGTCGTTAGGAGCTAGTGTCAGCAATCTCATATAGAAACTTATATTACGTATGTGTGAATATACTTTTGGACTATGCTGTAGTTTTGAGATTCTTGACAACATTCAAAGATCTGTAACGCAATAAATCCTGATTTTGCATTTCGACATTTCTTGCCAACGTAACCTGGCTTCCCTCTGCCTTTTCTACAAATATTTTCTTGAAAATTGTTCTGATGAGCTTTTCCCTCCTTAGTGCCACAAATTTATGAACGCTGTTAGATTGGCAACTAGGTCTCACCGTTTTACTGTTGAACTAGCTAGATGCAACCGCCACTTCTATTCTAATAGTGTCTTTTTTTCGCATTTCGCATTTCTCACCTGTGGAAGTCCCTTCCGATTTCTTGCTTCCCTGCCAACTACAATTTTGAAAAATTTAAATACTACCTTAATTGACTTCTGTCTTCTTGAGCACTGTTCCTTTATTGTCCTTTCCTCACGTTTCCTTGCTTAAATCTTTCACTCGTTGTAACCACCCACCCGAGTCCTAGTGGTATCATGACCTTGCTCGAGGAGAAATGATTAAAACAAAAGGACAAAACAAAAGTCACTTTATTTGGGGATGATGACATTCAACTAGTGTTGCGTCCTCATAATCAGTTGTATTAAGGAAAGTGTTTGGCCTCATAAATTACCTAGATGGATGGCCGCTTGGGAATATCAGATGCTGTAAGCTTGGGGGTGCGGCTGATGTAATTGATAATGGCTAATAATTGGAAATAGGAGAATTGAGTTTCAATTCCAATTGAGTTCGTTACATTCACTTAGGTGCAAATATCATTGGGAAAGGTCTGAATTAAACTCTTCTTCCCCCGAGATATGGGTTAATTAGTCGGAATTTTATCAGTAAATCATTATCTCAAAAATAAAATCTTGCAATCTTCAAATATTTATTAGCTTTCAAAAACCTGCAAAAAGTTGGTAAAAAGACATCAACCAGTCAATCTGTTAGTGAACAGTACACAAAATTAGATTAACAAGCTAGGTCTGACTGAGAAAGTTTGTGGCATTTTTTCAAGAGTTAAGTTAGAACCAAAATGGACTACTGCAAACATATCTTAGTCAGAGTGCCTTAATATTCACTTTCCAGCAATAGAAAACAGTGGTACGAAGGACATATTGTCCACTCTCCAACGTCTTTCCTTCAAATACGACGTCAAAAGCCTGTTTCCCCGCAGAATAACCGTCAAAAACTGTATAAAACAAATCACTGACATACGCTACAATTAAACAAGTAAACGGCATGTTCTGGGGGTCGTGGGAACTCCAACAGCACTCGTGAACTGTATTTGATCGGCACAATTTTGAATTACATCAGAATCTTAAAAGAAAAACGTTTTGATTCATTGACATGCCGAGGAAGAAGAGATATATTCCAGTATATTAATTAGCTAAAAGAAAAGTCCTAGTTCCGAAGAAGAAAAAGATAAAAGTACTTATTTGACCTAAAATGTCAAAGCATTTAAATGCAAATGGGCATTAGTGGAAGATATAAAAACAATTCCCACCCAACAAGACCTAATTCAAAGATTGCATGCTGACAGTAACTGCATCAATCTATTGAAGTCAATGGGATTAAAACTACAAGCAAAATAAAATGAATGTATAAAGAAAGCAAAAGCAAATGTTAATTTTAAGCAACTTCTTTTGTCAGAGCGTACTTATTGACCCAACTTTCAAGTTTCCATTTTGGTTTCTTTTTAAGTTGGTAATTCTATTAGGTTGATGCAAAAATAATGACGTAATAATGTCGTTTTTTGACGTTAAAGTTACCTCAAAAACGACATTATTACGTCATTATTTTTGCACCAACCTAATAATTTCGTTTGCTGCCGTCTTAATAGCATAAGATACACAAATTATACATAGCCAGAAAGTAAACTGCATGAACTCAGTTAGCAAAAGAAAGCAACAAGAAAGGACTAAGCATCAGTTGTAAAAGACGAAAGAGGAATCATCCAATATGCGATCTAGGAATTGGATATCTGAGAATCAAACAAATACAAAAAATTATCTACCTTAGAATTGTTTCAACAGAGGGGGTACCGGATCATATGATGCCGAAATTCGAAGGCAGATTGGAATAGCAAAAAATGCTTTGAGGAAACGAAAGAAAATATGAAGAAACGAAAATTTCATTAGAAACGAAGAAAAGCGTGGTAAACTGCTGTATAATATCAATCTTACAATAGAGCAGTGGATGCTGAACAGTTTCTTTACAAATGAATAGAAGACTGAAAGGAACCAAGATGTCTTATTTACAGGAGGATACTGATAATACCATGGATGGAGCATGTCTCTGGTATCAGATCTTCTTGTAGAATGACCGCAGAAAGCGAAACAATCAATAGTTGAGAAACCAGTTGACGCCAAAAGAGACTTTTGTTCATTCTTGAAATATTAGAGAATTTAGATCTGAATAATATTTTTCTTCTGCTGTCTTTGCACCAAATTCATCAAACTGCACGCTTAATCATATTACGTTAATGTTAAAGAGATCTTTACTGGCTTCCATAACTATGCAGATTTCGTCTTTGATGTTAATGAGAGTTATAGTTATTTCAAGAACTCATCTATAAATTTAGTTCCTTTATGAAAATGACTAATAGAAATAATATTTGTGTGAAGCTATCTTACAAGTAATAGACTTGCAATCGGCACGGTTTTAGAATTACGTATCCAGAAAATGCGAAACTTTTAGAGAAAACAATTTTTATGCGAAAATTGCGTATTCTCAATAATGATATTACCACATTTTATTTTTTCTGCAATATAAAATAAAGACAAAGTATATCCCTGTCTGGCATGCTGATTAAGCTAAACTATTTTATAATGAGATATTCCGTTGTTACAGTAACAAAAAGCATCCGATGCCAATGTTCAAGACAAAGATTCTGTTAGCGTTATAACTCATCTAAAATCTTGAGATAAGTCTGTTAAAACATTGCGTCATTTGTTTCGCGTTAGATTTTTATTTTTTGTATATTTTAGTTATTCTGATAATTTTAAAGGATAATTATTTTTTAAATACAACTGTAACTTTAACTGATTAGATAAAAATCCGAGAAAATATTAGCCAGAGATCATTTTCTTCCTTGCATTGGTATGGAAAATGCTAACCCCCATTAAAGTGACCCATTACACCATCTTGTTTTTCTTCAAAAGTTTTCCGTTGTGCTAAAGTGGAAACATTATATTGAATCAATGTCTAGGTCTACCGCTAGGAAAGTTGGTTCACTGTGTCGTGTTAGGCACTTATTTCTTCGCCAGGATCAATTTTACATATTTATAAATCTGCCATTCGACTATGCATTCAATATGTCTACCACATACAGGTTTGATCCTTCTGTTACGTATTTCGATATTCTTGATAAAATCCAATGAACAATCACCAATGTTATCGGCCTTAAGACATCATGTGGGCTTCCATCACATTCCCACTGCCGAAACAACTCCACTGAGCTTTTTCCATGAAGATTTTTATAGTAATTGATATGATGAACTTTCCTCTTTGCTCCCTGGAATTGAAGCGCAGTCCTAGTTTGGCAACTAGGTCTAATCATTCTATGCTAACGTTTTCTTCTTTCGAACTTCACTCTTGCGGAATTCACTTCCGGTTTCTTACTTTTCAATGAACTTTGATATTAAAAAAAAATTAAATGCAATGCCAATTATTAACTTTTGTCGTCTTAATTCCTACTCTTTTATTATTCTTTCTCTTTGTGTTTTTCGTTTTCTCTTATTCTTTCATACTGAGTAACCCCCTTCTTAGTGGCTTTATTACCTTGCTTAGGGTGAAATGAAAACAAAACACAAAAAACAAAACAATAAAAAAAAAAAAAAAGACAAAAACAATGCAACTACAAAATTGCTTAAATATACACTATATCTGGCACGTTAGAGGGGCCGTATTAGTTTTTGGTAATAATTGCTTTTAATTATATATAACAAATTTCTTTTTTTACTTTGAAAATCGAAGATAGAAATTCTAAATTAATCATTAATAATACATGAATAAAATTGCAACATTACTCAAATATGACAGTCAGTTTTTAACACGTTTCGTGTTAACTTTAAATGCCATTGCTTTTCGTGATTAAGAAATAGGAATAATTCCTTAATGGAACTGATTATAATGATACAGTTTTAATTTTTTTTTTTTTATCCAGAGAAAGCCAGGCAGCAGCGGGGTCAAAAAGAAAAGAATTCGAAACATTATTAATGATAACAAGATTAATATTGAAAAGGATCCAACAATATTTTTAAATATGACTCGATGTACGGGTC
>OZ010585.1:98311036-98316036 GCA_963932145.1 Acanthosepion lycidas
TTTATTGAAAGTTGGATGCTTTGAAGAAATATATTTAAGATTTATTCTTTTTTTTTTTTTTTTTTTTTTTACTAAATATTCAAAAATTGCAAAGCAGGGTAGTGTCAGATTAGAACGTTTCTGAGTAGGCTTGTCATAAAAGGTTTGTTTTGTTCTATGGTGTATCAACCTATCTGTCGTAAAAGCGGAATATAAGTGCAGGTTATTAGGATACGGTAAATTGCGGCGTATAAATCAACTGGAATATTTTTAGCTCAAATTCCTGAGTTAGTGATATACCTACTGTATAAGTCGACCTCTCACAAAAAATATGGTTGGCTACAAATGGCCTAAAACATGGGTCCACAGGTAAATGAAGTTAGACTACAATATACAAAACCTGTGCCCAAACTACATAAGATTCCTCTATTTACCTGTATAATAACAGGAATATCTTTCAATATGCGTTGTAGAGAAAACCTACAACCCACATTGGTAGGTACGTATATTGTATCGGTATGACCTAGCGAGCATTTAAATTTCGTCAGGTCTACTGATAAACACATAAAAGTAAAAATCAATTCCAATAAAATATTAATACCGTAGATTACAATTCATACCAGATAATTTTTTGATAGCACTGCTACATATCATATATTATTGTAAAAGACAGTATCACTGATCCGCCATTTGTATCAGTGATGTAATCAAGCGATGATTGCTGTAACGTTAATAGAATACTGAATTTGGGTTTTGTTTTATTATTTTATTATTATATAGTAATGAATGCTGGACAATCTCACATATGAAGTGAGTTGAAGCGACAGAAATCTGATCATAGAAGAGCATGCTGGGAATACCTAGAGTTGAATATCTGAGCAACTTTTAGAAGTTTTAGAGAAGATTGAAGCAAAAGGGACATTTAAAAGGAAGAGATTTGGAACTTCTAGGGCTCATAGAAGAAAGAGGGCTTGGAAAATTTGATACTCACAGGATAATTGAAGGCAAGAGGGATAGAGATATACAACGCATAGCGTACAAATCGAGCACGAGCAAGTTTTAAGAGGAATAAAAAATACAAAATTTACTAAGAGCTACAAGGACAGGAAATCGTGGAGAACCATGGTTGCCAACACCCTGAAGCGATACGGCACATAGAGAAATTATATATTGTAATATAATTTTTATAGGTACGATTACGCCGAATCAAAAATAATTTTGGTTATTCTTTAAAAAAAAAAAAGAAAGTAGAGTTGTATTTTATTCGGTTATATATTCAAAATAATTTTAATTGGATTTTTGCCACTTATTCTTTGTTTAATATTTCGCAGGTTTTCGCGTCAAAAGGTTTTCGACGAAAACTAGAACCTGGCTTTCATTAGAGAAAATTTTCCCCATTAAAGTCTTTCGAATCAACAAAATAATATCATAATCGTTCGGTACAAGGTGAGGTTAATCTGGCAAGTTGGGCAGAACAAACCAGCCGAGTTCCCACATATTGTTGTATGCGTCCTCGCATTGTAATGATGGAGAACAAAAGTGTGACCTTTAATCCAGAGTGTACGCTGCCACTGACGTACGAAATCTGTCACATAATAATTTCTACAGATAGTTTATGTCGATTATTTATAATGATCCTCTTTTCAAAATTACGAATAATCCTTTTCAAACAAGGAATTCTCCAAATTTCATTTCGAAAGAAAGTATAAAAGTAATACAGTGTGCGGCTGGTATTTGAGGACATACAGATTTAAGATTAATACTGCTTCCCACTAACTTCTAATGCTTTTATTTTTCATAAATCAAGAATGGCAAACCTTATGATAACAAATGAAATAAGAAGGCATGCTGTGATTGTAGCATTAAAGGCTGATCATAGCGATTTGTATATTGCACGGTTCCTAAGAGTTGCAAGATCGTTTGTCTACAAGATACGAAAAGAGTTAGAAGACGCTGACAGTTCCCCAATGTCTGTATCAAACCGTAAAAGACATTCTGCACGTTTTGATAAAGTGAGAACGTCCAAATTTATTCAGGAAGTCAAGCAGACCATTGATGAAAATCGAGGTCAATCAATGAGGTCAATTGGCAAAAAGATCAATATGCCTGAAAAAACAATCAGAAGGAGTGTTCATGAAGACATTCGATACAAGCCCTACGTGAGGAAGAGAGGTCAATCTATGTCTGAAAAAACAAAAGAAAACCGTTTAAACAGATCCCAAAGGCTTTTAAACAAACTTAAAAATCCTTCAGAAGCTGGTGTGATTTGTTTTTTCTCAGATGAGAAAAATTTTGCTCAAGGTCAAAAACTTAACAAAAGAAATGACAGACTGTTCTGTTCAGATCCCTCTGAGGTGCCAAGAGTGATACGCACATAATTTTCTTCAAGTGTTATGGTATTAGGTGTTGTTAGCAATGAAGGACATGTTATGCTACTAAACCTTTTCCACACGGCCTTAGAGTAAATGCTGCTGCTTATATTGAGGTTCTAGAAACAGTTGTCAAGCCCTGGATAGACAACATATGCAACGGCAGGCCTTAAATATTTCAGCAAGACCCGGCTTCATCCCACAAGGCTCTAAGAACACAAGAATGAATGGCTGACCATTTGTACAACCACATATCACACCCAACATTTGGCCTCCTAACTCTCCAGATCTCAATCCACTAGACTATTATGTGTGGAGCGTTGTTGAGAAAGAGGTTAATAAACAGCCTCATAACACCAAAGACTCTCTTAAAGCTGCAATAGTTCGAGTAATGTCTGATATAAATAAGGACCAATCAGAGCTTGCAGCCGATTTCGACCTCGTTTAGAGCCAGTTAGTGAGACTAGTGGTGGTTTTATTGAAGAAAATTCAATAATAGCTAAATTTCATATTTACTTCTTTGTAATAAAATATAATTATATTCATTTAACCAAGTTTTTTTTTTATCAATCCATAAAATCTGTCCTCAAATGACAACCGCACCCTGTAAAGACTGAAGTCTTGATTTTCTTAAGTCATCATCAGAGACAAACTTGTGAGTTTAATAACATTTTAGAAATGTGCCAAGTCGTAATAAAAAAAAAAGAAAAGTTTGTTACTTGGAAGACTTATGATAAAAACGAATAGGGTGGAGTTTTGAACAGGAAAAGTAATAAAATTCTGGGGTTTAAGCACTAACAGCTTATTTTAAAAAGAATTACATCATAACAATATATCTAAAATTTTATTAAACTCAACAATTTGTCTCTACCTATCCTGATGTTGACATAACACCTTCCAAGCCAAATTATTTTGAGAAAAATGTTTCATTTTCAGAAGATTCTTTTTATTTGTTTTTAATATAGTAACTAAGAAACTGAGGCACCTTGAAGTACCAAAGCAATGGCTAACACCTCTAATAGACATATGAGTTGACCATTGAATTTCAAGTTCAGAAGGGCATGAAAAAGAATCTTGATCAATTATATAAACATATCTGCAGCTGTTTTGAAATTGTTTAATCGTCCTTGTCTGAAAAAGTCACTTTCGGTAAAAATGTATGTACACGTCTCCGCCGGGAAACACATTAAGGATGTCGAAACGTTTATTTTTCTTCCGAAATCAAGTATTTAGACGGAATTTCCTCCTTGGAAAGGATTATTCGTAATTTGGAAAAGACGATCATTATGACTAATCGATATGAAATGTGGGACGTTTTCAATAGTATTTGCCATATTGATTTCTTCCAGTAGTAGTTGCCATATTCATTTCGTCCAATTCCATTTTTACTTCTACGCATGATTAATAGTCAACATGTAGCATTTGTCATTACAGTTGATTTCTAAAAAAACGGAAATTACTTCAAACATAATATAATGCATTTCATAGATTCTGATTATATTTCCTTATATTGCTTTTTGTTACTGTTTCAATATTTAATTATTACGCAAAAAGAGAGATTTTTTTTTCTCAATACAAACAAATCGATATTACTTACTTGGCTCTATTATTACTTTAGCTTCGGGTCCCGGAAGTCAGTGTGCGCATTTGTTTGAAAGAAACTATCGAACAGATATAGATATTCGAATAACAATTAAAACCTTTTGGTGGGAAAAAATGTACATAGCTTTTCAGTTTTTCACTTTCGTTAATAGAACACTGTGAAAGAAAGTGGACGACGCCTAGTGGAGTTCGAATCCTAAGCTAGTCAGTTGCGTTCTCTTTCCCAGTAATGTCTTTGAAAATGCGCGAATCCGTCTCTTCTCCCGCCACCTATGGAATAAATAGTGCGGTTGATTGGGGGTCTCTAGTCGCTGCTGGCAACCAGTCTAAGAGAAGGAAAACTATGAATATCAAACGGCGGAAAAGGCCACGCGTAACTAGTCAACCGTCTTTTCAATGATGCATGCAAATTCATAAATAATAAAGAAATATCATGATCACCTACGTCCTGAAGGGAAATGACATTATTTCCTATCTAGAAAATATGGCTGTTATTGCTCATGATATCTCTGACTGATATTTAAATAATATATATATATATATATATATATATATATATATATATAACATGAGCTTTTAAAGATCAGATCTTCCGAATAAACAAGTCAAATATGTTAAAATGACTCGAATAAATATCCAATCATTTCAACGAATCCTAAAATAGCAAGAACTACCTTTCCAATCAGAAGTCGCCACCTTTAAATCCTATTTGCTTTATGAATAATTTTCATATAATTTCGTGATATGCCATTAGTTCGTGTGCTTTGTTGCAAAACAGGTCATATTTTGATAGGATAATCTTAATTTAAAAGCTAAGTCCATTCAGAATGTTGGCGAATATACCATGTGTGTATATATATATATATGTATATATATATATATATATATATATATATATATATATATATATATATATATATATATATATATGTGTGTGTGTGTGTGTGTGTGTGTGTTAAATCATTTTTTTTCTATTTTTTGTCGCTATTGCTTTTAAATATTTCTTATATCGGACTTAATTGACGTCTTCTGGTGTTTCTTGGCTCGTCT
>OZ010585.1:98321036-98328536 GCA_963932145.1 Acanthosepion lycidas
AAAATGTCCGAAGTTCATATTATGTTATTTTTTCAAGTCATTTCGAGTTGCGCAGTCATTACCAAGAACCGTGTGGTGTCCGTGTGGTAGCCATAATTCTTTTATCTACATCCTGGTATTCTCTATAAAGCTGGACGTTTGAAATGAAATAGCCACCGAAACTGTGTTACCTCCCCTGGTTGGCGGCTGACGAGGGCAGATTATTGCACAGGATTTTACACGTTCTATGTAGAGAATTGAATAAAACATCAAATAAACTTATGCATATTATTTATATTCACGAGATTCTGTCTTGTCCAACATATCTGCAGTTAGTGAATAAATATGATTATTTTAATAATTTTAAAAGTAACTCTGCTTTGTTTTGCGGTTAATATGAATTAGCGACTATTTTATGCGTCGTTGCTTAGAGCAGCCAGGAACGTTACCGCGGCAAAGAATAACAATGATGATAATAGAATATTATTTTGATGATATTTTTTCTAATTAAATTTTCTTCTTGGAATTTGTAACTATCTGAGCATTTCGATCACTGCTTGGAAGTAAACCAAATTAAGCATTGCATAAATGGTGGTTAAACTATGCTGACAATTCTAATTTTATATTATGTAAATCTAACAAAGATAAACTAGCTTAAAAGTCGCCCTATCGGGCGGCATTTAAGTTAGCTTCCTGTGGAGGGCTCTTGATTGGGCCTTCGTCATAAGAGTTAAGTAGAAGTAGAAGCTATAGCAACAATAAACTACAGAACTCAAAATTGATTCCTGCACTTAAGTATTACATTAATATTTAAGTTTACCTTTTAAAAGTTCAACGGTAAGTCTTCTGTCGCTACTTAATTTAAAGAGAATTTGATTTTTGGATTTCCAAATTAATGTCGAATATTCCGAAATTTATTTTCGAGTTATAAAAAGTAATATTGTAGAAAAAATTGTCGCAAAAAAATCATGTGAGAAAAAAAAATCGACAAAAACCATGGCAGTAATGAAAACTTGGAAATACAAGATTTCAGGATTCCCGGTCCGGATGCAACCGGAATGTTTTAATTTTCCCACAGGGTCGGCCTGATTCCAAAATGGAATGTTGGGATACGGCCTCTCGGAGTAAAGGTGAAAAAGTGTGACACACTGATATTCGCATTTATTATATATATATATATATTGCGTTTATTCAATGAAGGGTTACCAAAATTTTAAAACCAAATGGAATGCCTTAATTTCGAAAATCCCCTAATGCAATTTCACAGCTTTCCCAAATATTTTTTCTGAAATTATTCTTCTATTACAAGGCCCATGAGCCATCCAAGATAGAGATATTTTTAAGAAACATAATAGGATGAAGTAAGAATCGCAGGTTATGAGGATATGTAGGAAAGAAAACGGTTGGCTTTAGATTTAAGAGGTTAATATTGTAGTGATCGGAGGAATCTGTACCGCGAAGTAGCGATCCTAGAGAAGATTCTCTGCCGATAGATGTTGCTTATTACCAATGGTATATGAAGTAAATATGGATGAAACCACCCAGTAAACTGGGCATGGCGGGGTTTATCTGTGAAGACCTGAACTTGTGTTGTTAAGTAATGCAGTTAGTTAGAACATTGTCCATGAAAATAGCGAATGAGAGTCGTGCGATGTTTTGCCCGTAGGAAAGGGGATATGAGGTAGAAAATAATTCCTCACCCAGGAGACTCTTCGGAAATCTGTCAATGTTGATAAATGTAGATTCGGTAGCTGAAACCCAGATATGAAAACAATACTCTATATTTACTCTGGTCTGAGTCTTGTAAGTATACTGCATTGTAGGAGGAGTTAGTTACTACCTGGAGTGGTAAGAGAAACCAACTATTTTACCAGCATTTTCAGCAATGAATCTTATGTAAGGTCTACGATGAACAGGAGTCTTCAAATTAAGAATCCCCAAAGTGGGTACAATCATGCATCATGACAGGTAAAAATTGAGGGTTTGGTATCTGACTCGAAAACGGTCATATTGCAAAAGAAAGTTATCCGCATAACGCCGAATAAAACTGCTAGTGTATATATATATATATATATATATATATATATATATATATATATATATATATATATTAGGTTTGTGCAAAAATAATGACGTAATAATGTCGTTTTTTGAAGCTAAAAATACGTCAAAAAACGGCATTATTACGTCATTATTTTGGCACCAACCTAATATATATATAGTAATGGCCAAAACGTAATCTTTTTATTACCACTTAGGCAGAAATTCACGTTTGCCAGCAATTCAGAAATGACAACAAGGGTTGCTATAAATACAGAAAACAAACAATGAAACATGAAAAAAACATAAGGAAAATTTATTCCTTTAAATATTTATTTGCCGGAAGAAGGTCACAAGATCGGAAACCCGTGTAGAAAAAATATGAAGAATAAAATATAATATGTACACTAAAACAAATCCACATTATAACCAACAACGTTTGCGGTTTCTCTCTTTTTTTGAATTAAAAATTAAATTAATCAACTTGTCTGACGATCGCAAATGACGTGAAACCTAGGGTCACAAAGACACATCAATCCAATTATATATATATATATATATATATATATATATGGCTTTTTCGAACGTCTAGTTTTCTTGTCGCCGTGCGCATAACCTTGTACTACATCGAAAGTTGTGTGCCGCTCAAGAAATACTCGATTTCTTAATAGTATATTCACCATACGTCATTGAAAAAGGACTAACATCACACTGACACATCTAAACTCAAAATGTGATGTTAATCTGCTTAGCTAGATTCCTTTCACTCATTTCACGCTAACGGAAGAACATGAACTCATAAAACTTCCTCTACTGCTCGGTAAAGAATGATTCATCTGCGTCTGAAGAAAGCGGGAGTTGGAACATGTCTAGATGTGCTAGAGTGCAAATGTTAGCTCAACATGCCTCGACCAGCAATCTGAGATTTAATCTGTCACAGCTCGTATATGCATGCAAGTGTGTTAGAGAGATTAGAGAGAGAGTGTGTGTGTGTCATAAGAGAAGAGGGAGAGAGAGGGAGAGAGAGAGGAGGAGGAAATAAAGAGAGGGAGATGTAGGAAAATACATTGTGTATGTGAGATTATGCCTGCGTGTGTAACTGTTTGCGCGTGGGAATGCTTGTCTTAATAGTGAGCGTATGCCTTGCGATTGTTTTGTCCGAGGTCTTGCATCCCTCTCTTCATAAAAATAAACATCACTTTTCGTACGTGAAGGTGTGTGCATGCATACGCTTGAATGCGGAAGTTGCTTATATGTGAGCATGTGCATGTGGAGAGATCGTGCGTATGCATGTGCATTAGGGCTCTCAACGCTCAAGTGCACGTCAATGTGTTAAGGAATGTCTTAGAAAACTATGCTTTTTCGCTTGTGTGTTTATGCACGTTTTCTCATAAAAGTGTAAGTGATTTATTAGAGATGGAACGACATTTAAAATAATGAATAATGAAAGAGAATTCTTTAGTTGCAAGTATTCCTTTAAACGAGGCCATTTGTTAAAAACGAAAAAAAAATATTGCAGAAATGCTTGGGAAAGATAAAGATTTCCATATTTAAATAAAAAAAAATAATCTATAATCGAGCAATTATTATATCATATATTATAAATATTATTTCTTTACTTGTACATAGAAACATAAACAGCATAGAATGGTCTTATCTGAGAAAAAATATTCGAAGAACAGACAGTAGCAGGTATAACGATAAACTACATTCGGTAGCAAGTCCTCTGATCTGGAGGTTTTGAGGAGCGTGAAACCAACTCTTAATTCCTGTTCTTCCCAAGACGACTCTGACCCAGGCACCTGTTAGGGTCCCAACTACGGGAAAATATTTAACCCCTAAACTGGGGTCAAAAGACTATGAAAGTATAAAAAATACATTTTTATATTATAATACCAGTAATACTTGTTCATGATAGGCAAGTGACCGAGTGGTTCGAACTTTCCCATTCTAACCATGGGACCCATGTTCGAATCTCACCCTGGTCGATTTGTCAGGAAGGTAACTTCCTGATGTTATCGAACTGGAGGTTCGATCCCAGCGTGCAAAAAAAAAAAAATGACTGAAAACCGTACCACGGGTTAACTCGTACCTTGTGAGTGAAATATGGTAGACGAATCATTTGGGGGACGTCGATAGCTATGCTAGCACGAAGTCACAAGTCATCGTGACCGAAGGCTTGAGGGTGCTGGTCTTGATCAAATTGTTGATCACGATAGATAAAACGATCTTACCCAGAAACTGTAACTAAAGCCTGCTCAGCATAGTTGTAGTATAAACCGCATGTGGGATCTGTGGGTGTTGAATAAACACAAATGCCTGAGCAAGCGTCTGCAATAGGGATTGGCTAGCCGCCTTAGTAGACGGGTATCCTCGAATACGAGTGGACAGCTATATTTGTTCATAGTAAAAAAAAAAAATTCTAGCAATACAGCTTTCGTGGAAAAATATTACCAACAATGCATTTTTGGAAAAAAAAATCCAGCAATACACTTTTGTAAAAGAAATTACTAATGCACCCAAGAAAATTAAATTTCGGCATTAAATGACCCATAAATTGTTGATGTACCGCTCAACAAACAAACAAGCGAACAGATAGTATCTGCACAAGTATCCATTGATCTATAATCTCCGTTGATAACCTTTGTTGACAGAGATGCCATGGATTTTAAATGATTGTGTCTGTTGCATAAGGAAGTTTTCTTTGTTGAAGAAATGCCCACAATCACAGATAATGATCTTCCTCTACATCTCTTGACGTTTTACTCATAAGTAAAAAGATATAATTAAAATGATATATCTTTTGTTAACTTTTGTCTACTGACTGGGAAGCTATCAATGTTAACGACTTTTGTCTAATGACAAAGATCCGTTTCTGTAAGAGTCATTTTCATATGATGGAGAAACTGACTAAAATCTTTGCTTTTGACGGGGAAGAGAGTTGTTCCATTGAAGACTGTTTTTTGTTGACAGCGAAGCTATCAATGTTGATGAGATTTGTTTATTGACAAAGAAAGCATTTCTATATTTTCCTTTTTTTTTCATTTGACAGACAAGCCGTCTCTTTCGACGGTTTTTGTCTGTTGAGAGAAAAAAACCCAAAAAGAACACCACAATTGAAGATCTTTGTGAATGACAAAACTCGAATTAAAACTTTTACTTCTGACAGAGAAAACATGTTCCGTGAGTAACTTTTTCTATTGACAAGGAACCTATTTCTGTAGGCGACATTTTTCATTTGACAGAGAAACAGTCACTTTTGAAGGATTTTCTTTGTTGAGAGTGAAGTTCACTGTGGAAGTTCTTTATCTGTTGACATGTTAAAAACCTTTCCTTTGGACACGGAAGCCTACTCCGTCCAATCGTTTTTGCCTCCTGACGAGGAAGTTATATATAAGTCTTGTGTTATTTGACAGGTAAGCTGTATCTGTTCAAATGGTTGACTGATTCACTTTTCACGGCTTGTCGACACTTTGCCGGTTACTTAAAGCCAGAAAATATTTTTAGAATGTAAGAATTTTATTTTGAAGATAAGAATGGTTTAGTCTTACTAACTAACCAATGACTGGGAGAGAAGAGATGAATTCATTTCTTTCCCAAGGGATTTTTTTCGAGTAAAAGAATATAACGAAATCGATTGGAATTGAAACTCGGCTTTCCAATTAACATTATTCCAGTCACACATCAAAGCTCAAAGACAGTTGTTAAACCTAAGCGATGACTCATCTAGATACTGACAAAGCTCGACGTTGCTTGATCGTAAAGAAACCGGTGTTTCTATGCGATATGGTCGGGGACTGAGAAAGATGTGGAACATGAAGTTGTTCCAGTCATTATCGGAACACAAGGATCTCTTCTGAATCCCCAGGAAAAGGCTGGGAGTAAAGGAAATCTGGAGGAAGCCAGATTATTCCAGAAAATAGCGTTGCTGGAGACAGTACTACTACGGAGGTGATGGGGGTGTAAATCTTTATCTATTCAAGAACCTTTTGAACCCTGACCACAGCTTTACTGGTGGTAGAGAAAATAACTTAATGCACAGCCATCAGTTGAACGGTGGGTAAACACTTGTAACTAGTTTTTTTATCTACTGTGAAACATTAGATACCAATTATTTTCGAATTTTGACTCAGGAGTTCAGACAGAAGGTTTAAAATTGTTCAGAAACGCAGGGCTCATAGAGTTAAAGCGAAATGAATGTTTTTGACAATTTCCTACAATGAAACTCTTTCTCTTACAGTTTAGAGTTGTATCCTGTTTATGACGGTTTATTTCTTATCTCTGAATATAACTACAACATACTGTAAAATGTGTTTATTGTTCAGAAATTAGAATTTCTTATAAATTTTAATATACAGTTATATTTTTATTTTTCCTTAAATAAACCCATTCTTTGCTCGTGAGAATTGTTCAAGATAGTGATATGATTTGAATCATGTTTGCTAATCGAAAGAGTTGATAAAATTTACCCCTATTTAGTAAATAATGCTTCAAAGGGTAGAAGAAGATTTTGAATAGAAGCTCTCCTGAAATATATTGTTGAAGCGTCGGTAATTTTTCAGCTTCATCAAACGGATCTAACTCGTTTCCCAGTATGAAGGACGCGACGTCAGGTGGCAGGTGTTTTGTGATTGTTGGAATCAGTTACGCATGGCAAGGACACTTTTTTTTCCTTCGGAGCGAATGGAATTCTTATTTAGAAGTTTATACGGTTGAGCTGGCAGCAGAGTCCTAGATGTGATATTTGTAGTTGCAAGGAGAAGCAAAACTGATTCTATCAGCAGAAGAGATATTTTTTGGCGGTTGGGAAATGCAAAGTAAGCGAACAACTTCAGTGTTGATATCTAATTATGTTGGAATGGTTCAGAATAAATGTTAACCAAGGAGAACATGGACAGACCATCATACGTACATGCATACATATATGAGGAGCGTTGAGCGTCTTTTCCTGTAGATGTTACATAAATGTAACAGCTACTGCTAAAGGCACCAGCATATTTACTGATATATATATATATATATATATATATATATATATATATATATATATATATATATATATATATATATATGAAGAAATATAGTTTTAAGTTGTGCTATAATTATGAGATAAAGCGCTCAAAATCAGAGATAGAGCGTATGTAATATATATATATATATATATATATATATATATATATATAAGTGATCATTGAAGTCAACACTCAGAGGAGGCAGACTGTTTCGAGCTAGACACAATAGATAGGCCTGACGATTGCGTCTAGCATGAAACAGCCTGCCGCCTCTGAGTGTTGACTTCAATGATCACTTATATACATATATATATATATATATATATATATATATATATATATATATATGTGTGTGTGTGTGTGTGTATGTGCGTGTGTGTATGTATATATATGTAATTATTATATATAATTTAATACCTATACTCGGGTAGTGTGAAAAAAAAAGGCGGCTTATACATTTCATAAGTAA
>OZ010585.1:98331036-98398536 GCA_963932145.1 Acanthosepion lycidas
CGAAGTCGCGTCAAGTGTCTCATCACTTCAAAATGACAAATAGTGGCTATATTATTGAGGAAATTGTTGGCCGTTAAATGAAGAGCCCATTTCGGTGTGCAAAATTGTTTTAGTTGTTCATGAAAATAGCTTTCGAGTACTTCTGTCTGGCAGACGTCATTTGAAATGAACGGTTCGTCATTTTTCGTCATCCACGATGAAAGCGATAAACACAACAGACAAAAATCTTTTAAATTGCCTTTGTCGTCCGTCTGCGCCTGCTTGGTTTCACGTTTTCCACTGACCTGAGGTGGAACAACTACAGTGAATCAATAGCTTCATCTACTACAAGGAAATTTGTTTCTCGGTTTCGTGCCAGAAGTTTTTTTTTCGCCTGAGTTCATCCTTCAAATCTGCAAATCTACTATTCCTCCTTGCATTGAATATTGTTGTGAGCAAGTTCTTAAATCCCTCCTCTATTCAATCAATTCGAAGTCCTGATATCTACAGTTGATATTCTCTCCCTAATCAATACTCATCTCATTTGGAGTACCCACACCTGATTTCCTCCCTAGAACAGAGACTCTATTGAGTGATATGCGCTTAAGCACGTCACTGGTTTCGGACATTATTTTTAAATTAGACTCCCATAAGGTAAGCAGATGTGATGGGATCCTAGTCGTCGTCCTAAAGAAAAATGCTCTCAAGCTGATTTAATTTCTCACGAAACTCTACTAATATCGCCTCGCTGTTATCCTGCTTTCCAGCTCGTTGGAAGTCCTAGTTTCACTCTGTAGCTCCAGTTTTTAAGAACTCTGGAGAAGATTCTGACCTCTCTAACTATCGCCCTATTAATTACCTACAGATTTTTGGCAAAGTATTCAAGGCTTTAATCGATGCTGAAGTGGTTAAGCGTCTTACTTCTCACCACTTACAAATAATTTGGCTCCCGTTTTATCAGGTCTACCTCTGATGTGCCATCACTGAATATATATATCAACCTCTTGATAATAACGGCGAAACTCGAGGCATTTAACATACTGGTCTTCTACGTAAGCTCGTAAGGTCTACGATATTACTGGTCGATTGTTTGATTTAATCCAATTGCTCCTATGAAATTGCCAAATGAAAGTCGTTTGAACGGTCTCAATTTCACAAAACACAGGTATCCACAAAAGTCTATCCTGGGTCCTACGCTGTTTCTGAACTCTATCAATGATCTTCATGATGTCGTCAGTTCCTAAGTAGGCATTTATGCTGATGACCCTACCATTTACTTCTGTCTGAACAACAAATCCATCAGAGCTGACAAAGTTAACCTGACCACTGCTCTTAAAAAAGACCTCCAATCTCTGGTTAACTGGGACAGGAAATGTTTCGTAAATTTTAATGCCTCCAAAACGCAACTGCTCTCAGTTAATCATCATAGAGACTTTCCTGTCCACCATCGGCATGGCTGATGTTAGATTCATGGAAAACACCACATTGTCCCTTCACGGTCTGACATTTTTAACTGACTTGAATTTGGGTAATTATGTCGTACCAGAAGGTTTTTTTTTTGGTCAGAGTCCATCTTGCGCATTTACAAATTTACCATTCGTCCATGTATTGAACACTGCTTCCATATCTGGTCGGATGTTCCTTTTATTCATCTCCAAGTTCTTGACAAAATCCAAAGAAAGATCTGCAATGTAATCGATCCTGACCTGGCATCTCGACTTCAGTCACTTTCTCACCGACGTGACGAGGCTTCCTTCTAACTTTTCTACAAATATTTTCATGGCAACTGCTCTGGCGAGCTATTTTCACTGGTGCCCCGACTACATGAGTTTAAGTATGCTACTAGATTGGCATATAGGCCCCACCTTTTTACTGTTGAATGTGTTAAATGTAACCGTCCCTTCTACTCCAACAGATTCATTTCTCGCACTTCTTGCCTATGGAATTCCTTTCCGTTTCCTAGCTATCCCGATAACTACAATCTTCAAAAATTTAAATGCAACGTCAATCGCCATCTTCCATCTTTTGAATCCCGTTCAGCTATTATACTTTCCTTTTTCCTCTTTCTACCGAGCTTTTTTCTCACCACTCTTTGTAAGCTCCTGCGTACTAGTGGCATTCTCGCCTTGGGGTGAAATGATTTTTTTTTTAAATAAGTATTAAGAAACAGGGAAAATTTCGTTAGAAACAAAAAAGGAGTACTGAATTGTTAATTAATATCAATCCTCCTTTATCGCAGTGGATACGGGATAATAGAAATGTGGTTCTACAGAAGGATGCTGGGAATACCATGGACTAAACATGTGAGCAATAGCATAGTTTTAGGAAAAATGAAAATAAGGACACTTATACATAATATCAGTAAGAGACAGTTGAAATATCTCGAGCTCATAATAAGGAAGGGAAATTAGAACATTAAACACTCACAGGGAATATGGAAGGCAAAAGGGACAGTGGAATCGGATAAACTACCTAACGAGCTTTGTAAATTGTTGAAAGATAATGATTAGGAGAGAAATAAAAAGACAAACACTGTTAGGAGCTACAAAAGACAGAAAGATGTCGACAGCCATAATGGCGGACCTACTGAATGGACAAGTCACAAGGAAGAAAACGACTTTACGAAGAGTATTTTTTTTTTCTTTTCTTGGTTTTTCCTCCCCTTGTTTTAATATATTTCCGTGTCTTGAGCGAATACAAACTTTTAAAAATATCTATTTTAATGTCATAATAAAATTAATGGTGCAAAGATTGTGTCAATAATTACAAAAAAAAAACGGTTTAATTAGGTTTCATTAAAACAATGTAAAGGACAAAAACACAAAACGAAATAAAATTGAATGAAAGCAAACAAATTTCGTAACATTAATGTCAGAGTTAATTAACTGAATTAGCAATTATTAAAGTATTATTTATTTGAAAAAAGAAATATTAATTCCGGGCTACATTTCCCTCAGAATTTAAGTAATGTCTGAAAATTCTCGATTTGAACCGCGAGATAAAACGTGATTGCGTCAAATTTTATTACAGTTTGAAATAGAATAGTTATTCGATGAATGCTTAAAAATGATTACTCGAATTTTTCCTTGAATAATTCAGTGATTGATCTTCTGATTAGAGAGGCCAATATACATTCTGTCTTGCTTTTGTATGACCGCGAGACTTAAAGGATGACGAACTAATCTTTAGTAGCTCCAAAGAACACATTTTGTACAAAAAGAACTGATTAAATTGATTAATTAAACCTCAAAGGAAACAATTTTGAACAATAAAAATCTTATCTCTGAAATATCTATTCACTGACCAGAACTGTTGAAAACAACAGATTTTTTTTAAAAAAATTGTATTCATTTATTAATTATAAAGTCAAATTATAAATAGTTCGTACGGAAATTCATTCTACAATGATGAATTTCCCGAACAGCAAGAGAGTTAAATGGAGTTGAATAGAAATACTAAATGGATTATCAAAGTAAGGAGATATTGATTCAAACATATTGCGTTATTGGTTGATAGAGGATATGAAAATACAAACCTGTTGCTAAGATATTCGAGAGAAACAATTTTATCAATTGAATTTGGCACGCCTCTTTTCCATTCTTTTATTTTCTAATGAGCGTGAATTAAAAGAAAAATAAACCGAAGATGCCATTTTTTCTTCTTCCTTCATATGAGGAAAGAGAATATGTTGGGGGAAGATTCTGGATGAGGGGAAAAAAAACGAATCATATTTCGCCTAATGCGTTGTTGAACAAAATAAAAGTATATGTTAGAAAAAGAGATTTGAAGAGAGAGAAAACGTAACAAGTAATAAGATAAAATTGGACAATAATCACAGCTTTTTCTATTAATGTAAATTCTGGGTTTCGAAAAATAAAAATAAAAATAAGATTTTAACAAATAAAACGCGAGCGAAAGCCTGATATTAAAAATGATATTTACTGGTTAAACTCTCATTAGAACGCTTTGAAAAAATGCAAATTTGTAACTTCCATTTTGATTATTTGCCCGTAAATGCGATAAAATGGCTGACAAAAGCCGAAGCAACAGATTATGAAGAACAAAATCCATCAATCGACATTAACTGTTTCATCTAACGGAAATATTGTTTTATAAGATAACAGTCACTTTATGTTCATTATAAATGGTGCAGCAGAAATGGCTCCCATACATACCTCCCAGAAATTCACGTGAAGGAAGCTTAAAAGCCCATTAACTTGTACTCTAAACAAGCCACCAAAGACCATGGCGTACATGAAAGAGAAAAATTATATATATATATATATATATAGTTTCAAAATATATAATAGAGAAGTGAAAGGGAGAAATATAAAATATTTGAGTGAAAACTTATTCTGTAATATACTTTGATCGTTTTAATCATGAAATAATAAAGCAAAATGAAATTTGAGCTCACGTTGATATAGTAAACCGCAGGCCCCACCAAAATATTACCACATTGGGAATCATTGCTCTCGATCAGATTAAATAGTGAGTTCCTCATACTTTCGGACTTGTTCCACATCTAATCTAGGCTTAGTAAATCACCTTACCTCCCACAAAAGCCTCCCATATAATAGTATGACATTATTGGCAAGCCTATCTTCATTAAACGCCATGATACTTAATCGTGGTGCCGTGACAGTAGAGTGCCGCACGAGCCTCTTAAGTATACCGCATGGTTTTGTGGAAGTATTAATGGCACAGCGTTAGTATTTGATTAAATGAATAAATATTAAACTTCTTTTTTCAAATAATTTTTTTTCAATATTTCTTTTCAATTTCAATACAAAAGGAATATCGTACATTAGCTAAAAAGGCTTTATCAGTTTTATTGCAATTTTCTACTTCTTATTTATGCGAATTCAGCTTCTCGAATCGAGAAAGACTGCACACAAATTAAGAAGAAATGAGGGGTCTGCTTATCGCACATTCAACCGAACATTGAAGAATTTGCGAAAAAAAACACCAGGGAAAGGTTTCACAGCTTTAAAAATAGTTGAATAGAAACATTGAAATAAAGTAAGTTCATATTTGTCTGTGTATTTTTAAAAATTTAAAACATCTATAATCTTTTATTTCATAAAATTTAAATGTATATCCTTTAAAAATGTTAAGTGTGCGTTGATGTTTTCATTTGCTCCTAGATGTACCGTTGCTTTAAAAAGATTGAGAATCACTGGTCTCGCTAATGTTTTACCATTATGTTCGAGGTATTTTGGGGAGGTAAATGTGGGAGATATTTCAACCACACTCTGCAGCTTAGTGTGTATAATTATTATTTGATTTTTAAATTAAAAACACCCAAGGTGGAAAGGTAATGAATGGTCTCTGTATGAATGTAAGAAGAGGAAATAAGTGTAAATTATGAGAATATCTAGGATAGATAACAATTAATTTTAGATTTGAAGAAGTAACATATGTGAGAAAACGCCATTATTTTTGCACCAACCTAATATATATATATATATATATATATATATATATATATATATATATATACACTAGCGGTAGAGCCCGACGTTGCCCGGGGATGTAACAGTAAGAGATAGATCAAGTATCGACCATCATAAAGACTGAAAAATAAAATTGACAAAGATTACTGTTTAAAGTTGACGGACACGCATGTCTTAATTAGTTTTTTTTTTGTTTTGTTGCTTTTTTTACGAATTGGTCAAACCCAAACTCAAACAAAAACATTGTTTTCAATCTTTATGAGTCTACCGATTGAATAGAATTTTATTATAAACAATTGTCTTGTAAATTGAATTTTTAAAGCATTCTGAATGTAAAAATAAAGAAAAAAAGTGTGCAAGACAATAAGAAACACTACCTGCCAAAAAAAGTGAAGTTTTGTTGAAATCGGTTGAAAAATGTAGGAAATCTCATCCCATATATAAACGAACACACACAGACATACACAAACAACCTAGGTTTTATAATATAACTCAATATGAGTTGTCCCCCTTTCATTCTCGCGATGCCTCTTAATCATGTTTTCAAATTGATTTCGTGCAAATACAATTGTGTTTTTTCAATTTTTGGTGCTGGTAGAACCACCGCAAGGTAATTTTACGTAGTCCTGTGAAGATTTGTTGAAATCGGTTGAAAAATGTAGGAAATACGATCCAATATATAAACGTACAGACACACACACACACAATCTGCGTTTTATAATAAGTAAGATATGCATACATATATATATATATATAAACATACAAATATACGTATATATATGTATTCTTGTATATATATATATATATATATATATATATATATATATATATATATATATACATACAAATATACGTATATATATGTATTCCTGTATATATTTATATATATATATATATATGCATATATATTTTATATATACATATAAATACATATATATATGCATACATATATGCGTATATATATGCATATATATATGCATATATATATATATATATATATATATATATATAGATAGATAGATAGATAGATATATATATAATTACTAAACAATAAAATTCCAGATTAACTCATATGGGGTTATTGGCATATAAACCAAGTGGATCCCAGTGTAATAAATTGTATATGATCCAAGGATTTTGTTTATGAATTATTTGCTCTGTAATAATAAATACATTGAGCCCTTTTTTATGGAGCAGTTTTAATATTTTATATTACAAGGATCCACTTGCATTATATAGCAACGGATTTGTTAGACGTACTATATACATACATACACATACACACACACACACATATATATATATATATATATATATGTATATATATATATATACAACCGAATGTGTAAATATTGACAGGTATATAAGAGAGGGATCCACTTGGATTTTATACCAACGGAATCTTACCTTTACTAGATATATATATAGAGAGAGATTTTGTTCATGTAATAACAAAATAGATAAAGAAAACCTTAATGCGCATTCCATGTTATTTTTCTATAGTTTAAGTGCAATCTGAAAAACAGAATTTCCTCGGAAAATTAATCAGTGTTCAATCAAAAATTCTGTCTCAAATTCACCTAAAAACAGAAAGGTTTGTATGATTGTTATCCGGATACCAGAAGGATGCAATTAACTGAAGCGAAAAGATTAAAAAAAAAAATGAATGGAAAATGGGAAAAAAAATTCAAGAATGATAAGGAAAAATAAAAAGATGAAAATCGGCGGATGATCGCTGCCATTTTCGAACCTTAGCGCACCAACGCAAATTATGATAAGGTAATTTTATTTATTTGCATTTTGATCTTCAAACAAACTTCGAATGAAGCAAGATTTGTTTTTCTCACAGGATCTCTATCAGAAGAGAGGTTGGCTGCTTCGTGACCTTTAGCGCGACACGACACCTAGCGTAGTGGGTAGGCCACAGAGTTACACGCACACACACACACGCACAAACATGCACAGACACACACACACATACACACAGACACGCAAACATACACAAACACACACACACACGCAAACATACACAAACACACACACATATATACACACACACACATATATATATATATATATATATATATATGTGTGTAATATGATAAAATGACATTTTAAGGTACGTTATATTTAATTTATGGATAAAATGCTCAACATTGATCATAGAAAGAGCGTATGTAAATATAAAAGTAGAAAGTAATACTAAAATTGAAAATGTGTTTCATTCTTAAAGGGAATACGTGCAAGACAGCATTAAAAAATGAAATAGAATGTTGTCGCTTGGTATTCTCTCAGGGTCCACTTTTATATTTGTTTATATATATATATATAGAATATATTGTTTTTATATGGTATATTATATATATATATTATGTATATACATACATACATACATATATATATATATTTATATATATATATATATATATATATATATATATATATATATATATAATCTGATCACCAATTATGTATATATAATCTGATCGCCAGATATACATAATCTGATCACCAAACATATATATATATATATATATATATATATATATATATATATATATATATATATATATATTGAACAATAAAAAAATATTAAAAAATTAAAATCTTCAGACGCACTGGGTTGTAGATTAATATTCTTTCGTTTTATTATTATTATTATTACATTTAGATTCCTCGATTAGTTCGGCCAAAATGTAGACAAAATTAACTGCATGTTATAGATGTTTTACCGGCACGAATAAAATTCCATTGGTCGTTTAAGAACCTTGGAATAACCTTTAATCTTGAAGAATTTACTTAACCGTTGCGAGTAGAAGAAGCGCTTGCCAAGTGACTGTAAAGAATGAAGGGTGTTGATGCCTTGTTTTCTAAAATGATTCTGAATGCATATCCGGGGTGCAATATCATCCTGTAACATTCTTATTGTCATCAGATAAATCATTTAATCTATTACCAACAACATGGCTGTTTATCAGACACCAACATCTGTTCGTAGGATTTCCTTCCTTTTAATATGTTCTGTCATAAGACAAATAATAAGCAATCTATTCTATTTATAGGTCTGAAGATTACCTCCAAGCCTGAAAACCCACACCGCCGTTTCTTGAATTCAGTGCCGATAATTTATATTTAAAAAAGCTCTATTCCTGATATTGAACAATTTCACGCAATGAATAGAAATGACGTAATACTATATTTTCTCATATTTTGCCCCAAACATCGCTTAAGGATGAAACTGCCACTTAATATTTAAGGTTTAATACTGAATTTAAACTTGAATGCCACTTATATATAGTTCACATATATTTATCACACATTCATATATATGTATATATAAATATATCACATCTATATCATATATATATTACATACATTTATATAACATATATAAGCTATATATATATATATATAGAATCCCATTTTTCCTCTCAATTCGTTGTTGGAAGTTTTATCTGATGATCCTGAATCCTTAAAAAATGATTTAGGTGAAATAAATTATCGTAATGCTACCTTAAAGTGGTTTGTTTTTCATTACATTTTATATATATATATATATATATATATATATATATATATATATATATATATATATATATATATATATATATATATATCACATATATATATGTCACATATATATATGTCACATATATATATATATGCCATATCACACACACATATATATATCACATATATATATATATATATATGACATATCACACACACACACATATACATGTAACATATATATATATATATGTGTGTGTGTGTGTGTGTGCGGCATATATATATCACACATAAATATTAGGATGGTGCAAAAATAATGACGTAATAATGTCGTTTTTTGACGTTAGAAAATACGTCAAAAAACGACATTATTACGTCATTATTTTTGCACCAACCTAATATATGTATCACATGATCGATTCTGAAATATCGGTTGTGCAGAATAGTTTCTAGTCCAGATAGGATCTTACATTCTGACACAGATATGACAACAATGCTCTTCTTTTTCAGTACCTTATACATAAATGCTACATAAGATGTTACACACGCACAAATATATATATATATATATATATATATATATATATATATATATATATATATATATATATATATATATATATGTATAAATTATATTCGTTTGGAACAGCAGAAAATGAAATGAAGATAGTGTAAGGAAGTATAATCAACCTTCAAAGATTCACAGGTGGCGGGAAATTTTCAACCATCTTAGCCTTCATTATCAAACCTAAGGTTCGGCTATTTATGCAGAATGAACAATTCATTGATGTGTTGAGCTTACTTTTCTCTTCAGCCATTTATCTCCAGCCATTTCTCTGAATATCTTAAACAAAATAAAAACACTTTTTTTCACCTTTTTTTGAGTTATTCGAAAGCCATTTTGCGCCTTTTTGTTTACGGCAATTTTCATCGACACGTCGTCTATCTGGATTTATCGTAAGCAAAGAAATTGCTTTTCGGATGGAGATTTCGTTACGCGGTTATTTATATAAATAAGCCAAGCAATCAAGATTCCTAATTTGCAGTTTCATTCAAATAGATATTTCAACACACGATACTGCTTATAATTCTACGTCTACTGTGTTTATTCACTAATAGTATTTACGTCTAACAAGCTATTCAGCAAAAATTATAGCATCTCAAACCATCAAAGCAGAAATGATACAATGAAAACAAACAAATCGCGATAAAAATTAGGATTGTGCAATCGGAACGTTTGATCATTAGTCAACTAATGAATGAGAAACTCCATTCTGTCCTCAACGGCGAGAAAATGAAATTCTTGCGTAATTTTGAAGGAAATGTTCTGCATTTCAATCTACGTTCGCAACGTTATGTTTATTGATTAATACACGGTCTGACATTAGAAATTCTCTATCTGGTCATCTCAAGTATTTTACCCAACCTGGGAGCTATCGGCCCCCTTTGGGCTCTGTTATGTTTAAAGAGGTTACTCGAAGGTTTTATTTAATTTGTGGGGCGGCGAACATACTCAGGGGACGGTGGGCATCTATCCAGTTTTTTTTTTTTTTAATTTTAAGAAATTATTCAATATTGGCTATAAAAGGAAATGTCTGAGAGTTATCTAAAGCTGTGGGAAGCTATCAAACTTTTCTTCGTTGCTTTTCCAACTTCCTTTATGGCTTAATATGGTTTCAACGTAGTTACACGGTTTCTTAAAAAGCCGCCTGCAAATTACAAAACAAGAACTTCGATTACTTCTAAGCAGAATGGAATCTAGAGAAAAGACTTAGCCAGTAATCACCAAAGTCAACCATAACATTGAAAACAATTAGATAAGCTATAAATAATTTTAATCATTGACATTTATAATAGAAATGAAAACAATATAAAAAATTATTTTTGCATTAATATCTAAGTGTTATCTTGCAATAAAAGATGAATTCTGTATAATATTTCGAAATTTGACAGGAGAGGCGTTGACAAAAATTTGGTGCCCAAAGTGGGCCATAGTGAAACAAAGGTTGTCTAGTAGTCTAAAGTTCAGAACTATTGATGTACAGAGCTTCTCTTGGTAATGGTATCCACTATTGCCATAATAAATGGTACTGTAGAAATACTTTCCCCATCTACTATATATGCCGCGTCTCCCTTGTATGCAATCACAGCTCTCCACAATTTCCTGTCCTTTTTAGCTTTTAATAAATGTTGTCTTTTCGTTATTTTTCCCAAACTCTATTCCATCATCCATTTACTCAAGCTCACCAAATATATTATGCACTGTTTACCTCTGTCTGTCTTTTCCGCACACTCCCTTGTGAGTATCAGATTTCCAAGCCTTCTTTCCTTATTATGTGCCCTAGAAATTTCAACTCTCTTCTTAATGCTAAAGAGAAGTTTTCTTTTTGTTTCTATTTTCTCTAAAACTTTGTCGTTTCTCACATATTCGGTCCATCGTATCCTCAGCATCTTTCTGTAGTACCACACTTCACTTACTTCAAGACTCTTCCTCATCTTTAAGGTGATTGTCTAGCATACATCCCAGGAATGCCTCTCACATATTGGTAAAATAGTAAGATTTATGTCTGGGGGCATTTCTGCTGCAACCCATATGAATTGAAACTCCATAGTATTAATATCAGCAATAACATTTATTTCCTAGTCTCGTCTATCCTAACACAAAACAAAAATTGTTTGTATGGTACGGGTAGTCGGACCAAACCAATAAATATTAATAGTTTTTCTTGTTCTATGCGTTGTGGCCATTCAAGACGTTGGTTATTATAGCTCTCCACTGTTTCCTAGGTTACGCGATTTTCATCAGTCACTCCTGGCTTCAGTTTGTCAAGTGAGTATCACATTTTCCAAGGGTTCTTTCTTCATTATTGTACCTTAAAGCTTTCGTCTCTTTTTGATGTTAAATATAAGTGTCCTTTTTTTATTTCTATTTTCATTAAAACTTCATTGTGGCTCACATCTTCAGTCCATGTTATTTTCAACATCCTTCTGTAGAACCCCATCTTTGTTGCTTCAAGTCTCTTGTTTATTTGTGCGACGATTATCCAGCATTCACAGCCATATCGTATGCCCCATATCAACAGTTCAGCAGTCTTTTCTTTCTTTCTAACGATGTTTTTTTTTTTTTGTTTGTTTAATACTTTGCTTATCTTTTAGAAGGCATCTTTCACTATCCCAATGCATCTTCGTATTTCGGTGTCGTATTTTTCTTCATCTCTTTAAACATTTCCCAGATATTTATATTGTTGTACTTATTTGATTTTGGTATCTCCAATTTTTAATTTGCCTGCATTTTTTCTTATTTCAATTAATGTATAGTCCTTTCTTCTCGCTTTCTTTCACTATCTTCTGTAGGAGTTCTTGTATTTTCCTTAATGTAATTTAACTCAGAGAACTGAATCTCGGTTATTTTTTTCTGCAAACTATTGAAAAAAAATATAAAAGAAAAAGATATCTTGTTAATTTAAGGCAGAACTCTGCAAATCATAAAATGTGTTTGGCAGGGACTAAATCAAATATAAAATATATGCAGGGGCTAAAACAGATAATCCGATTTTAGATATTTCTGTTTCGATATTTTTTTTTTATCTCTTTACTTCATTAAATGAACTGTTTTTTTTTTATTTTAAATATATGAGGCTAAATCAGAAATTAAATGCAATTTTAAAATTAAGCGGTAAAAGAGAACAAAAACAGAGAGACGTTGATGCACAAACCCACGCATGTGCATACGATTACGGCTATCTAGACACGCATTGGTTGCGTGGGTGCTGTAACGAATAGCGGTTCGAGATGAGAAATTGGAGAGTCGTGTTCTAGTTGTATATTCACTTAAGCGCAAATAGTCTTGGGAATGGTAAGAATTCTTAACCTTGCGTCTGCTATAAGCTAAAGCAGCGTTTCCCAACCTTTTTTACCCTTCCGTAACCCTTAAATAAATTACATGTCTCAAGGAACCCCTGCGCAAAAACAAAATTATATAGCATATCTTTTTCAGTTTATTTTCCTCGTAGGTCACGTGGTAAACATTACAGTATATATTAGGTTGATGCAAAAATAGTATATCGGCCTAGTGATTGAACTGTGTTATCTCTCCAGAGTTGGCAGTCAGTATAGGAGAAGGAACACTCTGCTCAGTTATTAGGTTGGTGCAAAAATAATGATGTAATAATGTCGTTTTTTAACGTCAAAAAACGACATTATTACGTCATTATTTTTGCACAAACCTAATATTTTTGAATAACTGGTTTAAGGAAAAATTAATACTTCCTTGTCAAATTTTTTCGGTAATGCTAAATAAAATCCATACTGTCCGTTTATAATACCTCATTAGAGATTTTTCATTCACCCCCAAAAAACAGACGTCACTAAATATATAAATAAACACAGACATCATTAAATATATTCCGAGTGATTATTACATTTTTAATAACTAATGTTGTTAGGTTACATGGGATGAAGTCTATATTACAATAATCAAGAATATACTATCTCTTTAGTAATATTACGTGTATGAAATTAAATAAAAACACAAAAGGGCATTAGCTGATCTCACGGAAAACATGGGAACTTTTTTACAGAACCTTGGGGTTCACGTGAACCCCGGTTGAGAAACATTAGGCTAAACACTACGATTTGCAACTGAAAAAAATAATTGTTATTCTCAACGAAATTTTAATGCAATGTTTATTCGAAAAAACAGAATTATTCTTAGAATTCCGAATGGGGGGGCGGTAAATAATACACGAAGGGTTGATAGTCCGTAAAGAACGAATCAACTGCTGTAAAGTATTCACGGGATATGTTGTAGACGTTTCTAAATTAGCTATAACCAGACATAATAAACAAAACTTAGTTAAACATATTTATGGAACGTGTCGATATTTATATATATATATATATATATATATATATATATATATATATATATATATATATATATATATATAGTGGGTTGGTAATTTTAAAAAAAGCGTATGAACTTCGAATGATGACGAAAACTATTCACTCATGTCTTAATAGAAACTTCGATAGTCACAACAAATTAAAACTGACAGGTGCTTTGGAAAAGCTAGAAAGGGAGGTATGTGCAGCTCTAGCCAAGATATGACAGCAAAACGCCATTTTAGATTCCGATCTGACTAAAGATAGAGTATGAGAAGAGAAGTCAGGTGCTTTTTGCAGCGGTTTAAAATACCGTGACTCTACAGAATCATAAAACGATATCAAATAAAAGAAACTAAAGTCACTTGAGAAATACCAACAGCAGCAAGACCTGAAATGGATAGCAAATATAATTCGAAAAGAAAATAATAACATAATCTATATGTTGATATTCCACACTGCATAAAAAAAATGATTAGGAAGGTAAGCTCATAAATATAAAAAGAACTACAGGACTTAATAAACCTATTTTCTGGACCTATTAGATTTTATAAATTTCAAACGAGAGTAGCAATGGCTGCTCGGTGAATGAATGCCGAATGCTTCCTTATAAGTAAACGGATAACATTACTGTTATCGAAAGAGATGAACAGATATTACACGTTGATCCCAAATAGTTCATGGATTGATGAAAAGAGTAACTCAAGTAACATTAACTGTTCGGTCAATAAATGTTCCCCACTGAGGAAACGGCTAAGATTTTTCCTTCATCTATAACTGTGGCTAGTATATATGAGTTCCACTCGAGGTCTGAGATGAACTTTACCCTCAATAGACACCCAAAGGAGCCTATTTGAGATTCACAGTGGGTGCTGAAAATTCACAAGTCTGATGGATGATCAAAGAATTACTAGCTTGGTATTGTGTTGTGAATTAAATAAGACACTCGCGGTAAAATAAAATGAACTAGGTAAGACGCCTTAAATAAAAGACTCAAATAAAGTGAGTCAGAAGGAGTCCGTTGAGGTCAGGCAGTTCGCTGTCGGGTTCGCGACTGGCTTGTCGAACTCTCTGCCTGCAGAGAGAAACCCAACCAGGCTATGTCTACGGACAGAGTCTCGTCTGGGAAAGTAGATAAATCCGACCCTCGTGTATATGGGGTGTACGGGGAATTTTTGCCCAAACCTACAGACTCGGACTCGCCCCACATAAAAATCGACCTTCCGACGTATCCTGCTCTGTGAGGAGGGTGGTAAATACCAGTCCATTGGAGTCAGCCGAGGAGAATTTCTAAAGACGACACGGCGAGTAGCGTAAGCGAGACATTATAACAACTAGGAACGAGTTATGACGTATTGCAAGTTACAAGTAAGTTTCCCCTTCATTGGCGTATTAAAATTAGGAGAGTTCAGTTTCCAGCCTGCAGTCATCTAAATGGGGTGGGGAATAACATTCTGCACATATATTTTATCCTTATACTTACCAACCCTTTTTATTTGTTGTCAGTTTTATACTTAGTAACCTTTTGGCAAATATAAAATACAAATACGCTTTAAAAGAAAAACAACCACAAAAAACAGAAACCTGAATCGATTTTTTTTTTGCTTTTTGTGGCAACCAGTCTAGGAGAAGGAAAGCTGAATTCGAATCGAAGCGCGTTAAAGGTATTCATTATAAATTTTCGTCTGGCAACTGACCAAACAATAGTTGTCCTGGATCTCACCATGCTACTGGATTTTGAAGGGAATAGAAATATCTATGAATTTATTTCAAGAGAAATATCTACAATCCATAATTCAGCCACAGAAAATCAATGACAGAAATTTCCGTCATTCGCAGTTGAGTCGATGATACAAAGTTACGTCATTTGCAATATGGCCATGGATAGTCAATGGCGGAAATTTCCTTCCTGAGCAACTAGAGGCATATATCTTCAATGACGAAAATTTCCGTCATTCGCAGTTCATACATATTCAATGACCGAAAATTTATAACTGCAATTAATAGCTTAATCAGATCTTAGTCTGGCCCGAGGCCCTAATTGTGGAGCATGCATTAAGCATATAATCAATTATAGAATATTAACAGTTGCTCGCTATTAGTCGCCTAGGAGACACCTAATTATGAACAAAAATATACATTTAAAACGATGGATTAGTGTCTCAAACTTCAGCTCGATTTCTGTGTAGACTGATGAGATTTGACGAAAATCGCTTTCTGTCTCATCCATTTAACTGACGCCATTTTATCGCAATCGCCGCGTACCATTGTCATTGTAATTTTTTTTGTTTAATCAGCACGCTTGTATGGTAATGTTTCATGACAAGTCTATATAAAGCATGAAGAAATCTACACAAATTACTATCTTCCGACACGCTGAAGATGACCTCGGCATGTACAACGCTTGCGTTGCGGACTGAATATCAAACAGCAATTAACAGTATTAACAGTGGAAGATGAAAGAGGTCGCAGTGTCAATTACTGCAGTCTTTTGTAATTTCACAGATATGTGCATAATTAGCGCGACATGCCATGTAATTGCTTCCACAATTGGTAACAGCACAACACGAAATAATTAACACCCAAGTAAATTGAACATTCTTCAACACTGACAATCTATTTCTCGTTCTATGATTGAATTATAACTTACCAAGTTTGAAATGTCCAGAGAATAGGAATTTAAAAAAAGATAGAAAAAAAAAAGAAAACGAATTATATGTGAATTTTTTCTTTTTTTTTTTTTTTTTTTTTTTTTTTGCCTTTTGTTCCTCTATTCAATCTTCAGAACAAAAAGCGAAGGCAATACAAAAGGGAGAGAGATGAATAGAGAGTTTAAAAACATGCATCTAAATTATTATAATTCATTTAGAAATAAAGTTTCGATTAGCGGCCTTGTCTCGCCAGATCAATTACGACTGAAAAATGAGTTCGGTACTCACTGGGTTCCCCATACAAAACTACGTCTAGAAAATCACCATATTGAAATAAAGTTTGAATGCAAAGCCTGATTGGGTCTGCATCCATAACAATTTTTAATGCAGTTTATACAAGGAGCAGGGCGTTAAGCGTGTTTTACTGTTTAAATCGGATATGAAGAATAAGGCGTGTAATATGGGTGAAAGAGGAACTAGTAGGAAGTAATGTTTATGATAATAGGAAAGATAGATAATGATCGAACCGTCAGTTGAAAAGGTTAGTTGTTCAAGGAAGTATTCATGCAGGAGTCTATTCCACGATGTAAAAGCTCAGCAGAATAATCTCGTTACATTCAGAATACGGGGAGAAATGAGAGTCATTAAAATACATGGGCGTGTCATCGTGTATCCGAGATATAAAGGCATAAAATGATTGAACTAAAGAAGAGTTCAAAGGACAGCAAAGACTATTTAGAGAAGACACACAAACACACACACACACACACACACACACACACACATATATATATATATATATATATATATTATAAATTTCACCCCAAGCAAGGCGGGAGTGCCACTAGCACGCAAATGGTTACAGAGAGTGTGAGGAAGAGTAAAGAGGGGTGTTTGAGGAAAGGATAAAGAGAAGGGCGGGGATCAGGATCGAGGCATCAAATGTCAATTAACAATACATATGACTATGTGAAAAATAAAGCTATCAGGGCAGCAAGTAAGAGGAAGGGAGTTCCACAGTCGGGAAGTGCGAGAGAAGATGATGTTGGAATAAAAGAGGTGGCTAGATTTAACTGTCTCGAGAGTGCCAGGCTAGGACCGAGATGACAACCTGGTAGCAAGCATTCACGCAGTTGGGGTACCAGTGAAACTAGCTTGTCACAGCAGTTGCCATGAAAATATGTGTAGAAAAGACGGAGAGAAGACACATCACATCTGCGAGAAAGCGACTGCAGACGAAATGCCAGATCAGGACCTATCACAATGCGTATCCGTCTCTGGATTTTGTCTATGACGTCGAGATGAACAGCGGGGGCACCAGAGCATATGGAAACAGTATAATGTATACACACGCGCGCTCACACACACACACACACACACACACGCATATATATATATATATATATATATATATATATATATATATATATATATATATGTATATATATATAATCCATACACACACACATATTGAAGTATGTTAAGTCATTTATATATTTTGGAAGTAAGATGAATGCAATGCCTCCCTTGATTATGAAATAGAAAATCTGATCCCCCAACACTTCGACACCGGCTATATAATGAAGGAGACATTGGATACCAAAATACGGGTTTCCAGAGCGGCTGTTTAGACCATACTGTTGTACAGCTCAGAATCAGGGACCCAAATATATGTCCCATATGAATCAGTTGAATGCTTTCCGCAAAAGTTGTTTCCGCGTGATCTGGGGCTATACTTTTGATGATAGAATGTACAATGCTGGTCTTCTCGCAAAACGCAACATTGGTGGAATTGAGACTTACCTGGGAAAGGATGAGGGACAATAGAATACATAAGGTCATCATGTATCACCAGCTTGAGAGAGGACAAAGGACTGTTAGACAGCCGTGGCCCAGGTATAAAGTAAAACTAAAGCGTAACCTCTCAGCTTTCAATGCACCTCATACTAACTTCAGGCGAGTTTCCCTGGATAGAAATATTAGGTTGGTGCAAAAATAATGACGTAATAATGTCGTTTTTTGACGTTAAAAATACGTAAAAAAAACGACATTATTACGTCATTATTTTTGCATCAACCTAATAACTGAAGATATTTGTGTTAGAGTGGTATCAGAAATTTTGAAAGAGAGACCAAAGACAAAGAGGAAACACATCGGTAAATATTCCTTTTGATATGTCCCGAGATCCTCGCTGTTGCACAATATGTGGACTTGTATGCAGTTGACTAGCGACATTGAAGTGTCATATCCGACATAAATATAAAAACTGAATGAAAAGAGGTTCGATCTGCAGTAAAACCATTTCTGAAATCTTTTTCTAAGACATTTTGCCCTAATTATTGGACCAATAGTCCATGTCACGTCAACGGAAAGACACTTATTGTGAATTACTACATTACTACAATATTAAAAATCTAACATCGCATTTCTGCACGTTTACAAACATTTCTAACTGTTAATAATAGCACACTTTTTTAAATAAAAAAAAAAATCTTTTGCCAAGTATCACATTCGTTTTCGTCCTGGAATTTTACAGGAAATTACTTGAAATTGGGGAAAAAATACAACATCTACGCCTGATGATGGTAAATGTTTTACCGAAAGTACTTGCAAACAATATGGACCGAATATTTAAAGCATTGTACAATTAAAATAAACAAGGATCGTGTTGTTTAGTGAGCTGTCATTGAGTTAATGCCTTCTAAATCTGTTAGCGAAGTGAGTTCGCCATTAATTTCATTGACTTTATTGATTTATTCGTCGAATGATTATTTTACAAGATTAATTAAGAAGCATTAATTAATAATAATAATAATAATAATAATAATAATAATAATAATAATATATATATATATAAATATATATATATATATATTAATCTTTTTTTCTGTAATGTATAGCTACACATAGTTTTTTCCTTACTTGATGCACCTCTGATGATGACCTCAGGAAGAGGTTGAAAGTACTTGAGAAATAAAAGTAATTCTCACTGTTACAGTGCAATTCTTGCGTTATTTAATTTTAATATACGGAAAAAATATTCGTAAATACGAAAGGATTAGGATAAAAATAAGCAAACGTAATGTTTGTAATTCATTCAATCAGACATGCCTAAAAGAGAATTTCTTATCTAAATACACACATACACGCATATATATATATATATATATATATATATATATATATATATATATATATATATATATATATATGAAGAAATATAGTTTTTAGGTGTGGTATATTTATGGGATAAAGTGCTATCAGAGATAGAACGTATGTAAATATAAAAGTGAACATTGAAGTCAACACTCAGAGACAAGAGGCTGTTTCATGTTAGACACAATCGTCAGGCCAAGTGTCGTTGCCATATATATATATATATATATATATATATATATAGATAGATAGATAGATAGATAGATAGATAGATAATATTAGTGGTAAATATACACATACATATGAAAAATATATAAATGTATATACATACATACATACATACACTTACATACATATTTGTATAAAAAAAATATTCCAAGAAGATAGAATCCAGGTGAGAACTCAATGTCCAAGACAAAGTAAGGATATAATAAAAATGGCTTAAACACTAATATTCTTGTTTAAGCCTTTTTTAGCATATATATATATATATATAACATCATCCACAGACAGACTGTTTCGCAGCTCATCAGTGTGGCTAGACATCCGGCTGCCTCTAGCTCGGATCGAAACCCGACTGAATTGGTATCAGTCGGAGATTCTACCACTAAGCCGTCGGCGCACGGCAGAGGAGTTGTTGGATTTTTAGCGTATTTATTTATTTATAAACACGCCCAATTCGCTATGCGAAGAGTCTCGCTATATATAAGCTTTAATAGTCACTGTTTAGAAACCCAAACCTACTCCCTAGAGAGCTCAACCGAAATTAATATTTATTTCAGGAGCCAATATATATATATATATATATATATATATATATATATATATATATATATATGTTGGACTCTAACGTCGTATTTGATGTATGAAGGCCAAGCACCCTAGTTCCTATGAACCGACAGCCAGACACTAACACATATGATTTGATTATAGTGGTGAAGGATTTGTAGAGAATCAACCATACTGTTTGAAGGGCCGAATATAGAGACCTGTTGTACTACGTGCCATAATGTCCCCAAACAACTCTTCGCAGGTTTTGAATTCAGCGTGGTCTTTTTCCTCGACCAATTGTCATCCAAGGCTATAAACCCCAGTCTATCCATAACTGGAGGGAGAAGAGAGGATTAATACTTTAACTAAGGGTATCATCACGTAATTCGATTCAGAAGGAGTATGGATGTTCTAGCTGCATTTAAATATTATGAATATAAAGAAAGTTCTAAGAAAAAACGATTTTTTTCCAGTAACATCAAATCAATGCACTCTCAATAAATCTATTAAATTGCCTACAAAATTTTTCACAAAATCCACCCTAGTTTTAAAAGAATAGCTCTATCCCTTTTTATTTCTACCAATTTCTGCCAGATGACTAGGGTTAGATCCTGTAAATAATGCTAAAGATTTGGCGACCCTATCAAGAGGCTAATTGTTCAATGATCCCAAATTCTTGGAAAGGATGGGATCAGATAGATCTTTGACATCCATCCTTTCGGGTGAAATTGAGATTTGTCTCGCTGCAAACCGTTCCGTACGCCATTTCTTCACTATTGACTCAAGATTCAATCTCTGCAACAGGAAGTACAGATTTGTATAGTCAAAGCGGTTGCTCAACCTTAGGAAGATCCGAGATCCATGGTTTTCTATGCGGTTAGGTTTCTTCGAGCAATAGTGCTGCTTTTGGAGAAAAACAGAACGACAAAATTAACGGTTTTATTGTGAGGTTCTCTTTAAGAACGAGGAAATGTACAAAAACAAAAAAACGTATCAAGTAAAATCCTACTCTTACTGAGAAGTCAAATTGATTTTTATATCAGCTGACACACAAGGACTGAATCAATAATCTTTCCGAAGTTTTCTGAAATGCAAGACTCAGGAGAACCATTTCCAAAACTGAAACTGTGGTCTGGAACTGGAGTAAAGTGATGGCACGTACCCTGGATGCATTAGAAAAAGAAAATTCAGACAACATTCGGTGTATGGACCAGTTAAAATAAATTTAGTACCTCAGACTATATATATATATATATATATATATATATATATATAGTGAATACTTGTATTTAAAATAAACGCCTAGTTTTTTCTTTATTTTAAACAGTGTCTATTACATCAAATGACCTACTTGTATTATTTACCTAATTCGGACTGTTATCCTCATCTTCATTGCCTTCTTCAAGTGACTGAAATTTTGAACTGAACCTTTTATTTCGAGAACAGTGCGAATAATGCAAATAATGTATGTAATAATAATACCTGATCTCAGTGATATAGACAAATATCTATAGAACTGCTCACTAGAGAAATGATAATGCAAATTAATTTTAATATGCTGTAGCACATTTTCCTTAAGTTTGTGCAAGTGTGCAGGTCGATATATGTTATATATGCCGTTCAAATTAAAACAAAAACGTATCGTCTATTTTAAATACGAGTATTCACTAAAAATAATGTTCGGATTAATAAAATGTCGGAGTAAAAAATAAATCCCTTAATAAATTTAGAACAAGAGATGAGGAAATTGAACAATGGCAATAATATAATAAATTCAATTTGGTGAATTGGTAAAGATGAAACACGTCACACAAAATCGTTTTCCAATTTATCATTCAATGTTCAAATATATATATATATATATATATATATATATATATATATATATATATAGACGGAAGACTCTCCGCCCACTCGTCTGGAGATATCAGCAATATATATATATATATATATATATATATATATATATATATATACATATATATATATACATATGTATGTATATATATATATATATATATATGTGCACAGACACACACACACACATATATATATATATATATATATATATATATATATATATATATATATATATATACAGGCACAAACACATATATAGAGAGATAGAGAGAGAGACAGATATAGACAGAGAAAGAGAATAGGAAGAGAGAATATGATACGAAGGAGGAAGATACATCTTATACAATTATAGGTTATCTTCATGTGTATATAAAAAAAGGTGGATCATTAAGCCGATATGCTGAAATCGTATCTTATAGTTTTCTTGTATTGTTCATGCTCCATTGAATTAAGAGGGCTGATAAAAGACACCATGTTACAAAATTTTTTTTGTGAAATTTAACTCATTTTTTCTTCGTTAGGCGAAGGGGCTTATTGACTTACTTCTGTATAGTACGCTGCGTTACAAATCAGTACAGTTTTGAGGTCTTCAAAATTTTCTTGAAATACAGGATTCAAAAACCTGTGTTCGAACATCAATCACAGGAAACGAGAAACAATCTCAGCTGCTGTGTAGGCCATATCGACAATGTCGATTCTGTTTAACTCGGAGCAATCGATTACAGTTTGCATAACCGAAGGGAAACCAGTTTTAATTAAAGTGAATACGATTACAACTCATTTCAGTTATTTCCAGAGAGAAAACCATTTCTTAAAAGTTTCTCCATTATAGTATAATATTATATTTTAAATTTACTGCACACTGTGTGTCCCCAACCCAAGGGCTTCAATTTATCCATTTACGAAGAATAAACACACGCAAAAGTAAATTCTTGAAATAACAAGATGACATTTCATCAATACAGGCCGATTATTATAATAGTCCTATTGACTCATTTATATTTATCGAACTTACTCTTGTCTCGAGAAAAGGCAGGAAATAATGGGACAGTATAAATTTTAAATTCAAAATAATACTGCCTGGCGACAGCAGCTTGCTAACACTTCTCGCGCTGAGAGTATCACCCCTCATTGTTAAATTAAATCGTTGTTACGATGCTGGAAAAACAGTCTGTCCCTTGTACTGTTCTAAAACGTTCCTGGATTCACCCTGTCGTGCTTTAACATTAACCAAAGTCAGAAAATGGTGTACTGCTGCCATATCTAGGCTGGATCAGCATAATCCTCTCTTCCCAGCACTGGCAAGGCTCAAACGTGTTTACACGGCCTTGTGGTTGATTATTTATTTTCAACCCTTCATCTCCTTTTCCACGTCGAAATGTCAAAATCATGTAACTACTCTATCTCTGTTTCCGTGACAAATGTTCAGACAAGCTTCATTACTTAGCTCCACTAGTTCAGACCTTCTCAGCTAGTACTGACTATAGAAGGGAAAAGAGTCGAAACATCCTCATTCCCTTTCTATTCCATCAGTAGGAATGAACTTCCACTCAGCCTTCTTCCCGAGAACAGCTACATTGTGGAACAGTCTCCCAGGAGGATACTTCCCGATTACGAAAATATTAGTATCAATTATGAACTACTCTAAATATTCTCATAATCTATGCTCACTTCCTCAAATTACTTGTATACATTGAGTGGCTCTTATGTCATGTGTTGGATAACGTCTAGTAAAAATAGCATAGTTTTCTCTGGCACAGAGTTACTTTCATGGGATATTCATTGGTAAGGGAATGTATAAATGTAGTCCTGGTCAGTATGAATATTTTGGCATTTTTTATTGACATGTCAGGTTCTTTGCAAAAAGAGGTTGTAGCTGTTATTTGCAATGTTTATCTCCATTTAGTACAAGACAGCACACAAACAAACACACACACACACATACACATCTCTCTCTCTCTCTCTCTCTCTATATATATATATATATATATATATATATATATATATATATATATGGTGCGATGGAAAATTTGTGGCATTTTATATTTTAATTTCGCGCAAGCGCTTTGTTTTTCTCCATAGGGTCAGTTGGGCACCGTCTGTGAGAAAGTGAACACCATGACGCAATTTACACGTCCCAAAATTTTGAAACGGCATGCTATACAGCTTTCAGATTTTTTGAGATTCAATGTGATGACAGTCGAAGGATTCGGAAAGAGGTGGAAAAATAATAAGATTTTATTATTTAGATTTACACAAATACACATCGACGCATTCGAATCTGATGAAGACTTAAACAGCGAGATGCATAATTGGAAAGATTTCGAAACAAACTGTTTACCAGTTCTCAAAAATTTAAAACTTTGTCAGGATCAAATATCCTAATTTTAAGACATATATATATATATATATATATATATATATATATATATATATATATATATATATGAAGAAATATATTCTTAAGGTGTTCTATATTTATAGGATAAAGTGCTCAATATCAGAGATAGAGCTTGTATAAGTATAAAAGTGAACATTGAAATCATCACTTAGAGTTGATAGTCTGTTTCAAGCTAAAAGCAATCATCAGGCCACTGATATATATATATATATATATATATATATATATATATATAATATGCATGTATATATATATATATATATATATATATATATATATATGTATGTATATGTGTGCGTGTGTGTGTGTGTATCTTAAAATTAGGATATAAGATCCTGAGAAAGTTTTTAAAAAGGGTTATATATATATGTATATGTGTGTGTGTGTCCCCGTGAGGGTTATATATATATATATATATATATATATATATATATATATATATATATATATATATATATATATATATATATATATGTATGGGGGTGTCTTAAAATTAGGATATATGATCCCAAGAACGTTTTTAAAAAGGATTATATATGTGTGTGTGTGTGTGTGTGTGTGTATCAGGTTATGTATGTCTGTATGTATATATATATATATATATATATATATATATATATATATATATATATTTATACGTTTATTCAGGTTATATGCTAGTATATTAGGGATATATATATATATATATATATATATATATATATATATATATATATAATGAATATCATGAATGTATGTATGTATGTATATATGTTTCGTTGAAGACGACTGAAAATGCACTGAGATTAAGCAATTCATTAATTTTTCTTGCATTTTTACAAGTTTATTCTTTTCTGGGCAGTTTGTGCTAAAAGGTTGCATCTCGCAGGTAGAATGTAGAACAGTTAAAGCACATTCGATAGACTACTATTCTTCCGTCAGGGTGAAAGGAGTTGTAGTGCTCACAAGGCCGGGTAGATGCTTATAAATTCCGTCAAGCTCCTCCTTAGCGATGGCATTAGTAATCCATTTTTTTTTCTTCTGGCTTTTCGTACTAATGCAGTTGTTGATGGTTACGACCATGCGAACTTACTATCATTGGTGCAGGTAGAATTCAACTATGATAGACGAAATTTGACAAATTATATACTGATAATTCTACATCAAAGACAAATAAATGTAGCAATCTATATACTGTTATAGGTTTTACATTTTGAATCTACTTTTTGTATAATAAATAAGCTTTATAGGGACGCCTACATATGCTATTGTCGTAAAATACATTCAGAATTGAATTAACATTGAAACCGATGATTCAAAATCAAGATTTGACGATTCACATTAGAACCGAATTCAAATTTTTCAGTGTATAATTTTATGCGCATGCCCATTTGTTCGTTTGTATTTTATTTGGTCAGAGTAAAACTGATTTAGATGCACGCATTGATTTTAAAACAAAGAGTTTTTTTAATTTTTTTGTTAATTTTTCGAACAGAATTTATCGTCCAACATGATATTTAAATGAGACAATTCAAGTAATTTTTTTTTATTCGTTTGTTATCCCAATGCTCTATGGCACACTCAAAAATTATAAACAAAAGCTTTTATTTGCCAGTTGTGGGGGGGGGGGTACATTTAAAAAAAAAGAAAACATAACGAACTACTAAAGCAAACGAACTGATGATCGCCAACAATGGATCTTGAATAAAACAACAAAAAAAAAAAAAAGAAAAACAATACATCATTCATTTTTATGGCCATCAGTCGATGACATACAAAGAAATATACTAGAAACTTCGATCGACATCTAACCAAAAATAGATTGCTTTCCGTCTTTCGGATTGTTTCGGACAGAAAGCAACATTTTTTTATTTTTCTCCTTTGCGCATCTATTCTTCTCTAAGAACCACATATGTATGAAGAAAATTGACAGAAATCAAGTTAAAATGAAATAGTTGTTACAACCATCCAACCTGACCAAGCTTCTAAGAAAAGTAGCAGAATTTTAAGCTGATATGATAAAGATTTTTTTTCAAGCCGGATAAAAGGCTTTATTAATCTTAGACACTAATAATTTTATGCATTCCTGCGACAAATACCTTTGTCAGAAATTCTACAGACAACGATACGCCTGACCTGAACGCCCACGCCTTCAGTCAAAATATACGGAAAAGGAGATTACACAAAACGCAGAAATACTTCAATAGTGAAAATATTTAGACAGCTTATGTATTCCTTTTGTCGCTGTTTTTATTTTTAATCTGATTGTTATATATATATATATATATATATATATATATATATATATATATATAAGAATACATATCTGAATGTATATGATTACATTGAGAGGGGAAAAAATTCTTCCTTCCCGAATTTCAATGCATTACTGTATTAAGATTATTTATTATGCTTTCTTTTTTATTATTTTATTATTATGCTTTTTTCTTGTAAAAACCTAAGAAGCGCATTTACATTATACAAATAATAGCACTATCCTGTCAGTAACGGTTGCATCCGTTCTTGACGAGAGGCAATACAAATCTTTCTTCCATTCAATGCCACTGCTAACAAAATTATTTACAAAACCTTTTAGAGTATATATATATATCTATATCTATCTATCTATCTCTCTCTCTCTCTCTCTATATATATATATATATATATATATACGCACAAGTATAGGATTGATATATACGGAATAAATTCCAATAAACAACAATTACTATTCTTAAAAGAGTGCTCAAAACAGAGTAGAGCAAATGATAAGAAGTGTTGAAACAAAATGACTATTTTTGTAATGATTTTATAACATGTTTATGGTATAATTTTTTAATAAATAATTATATTTGCTCTACTCTGTACTGAGCACTATATTAATGTAGTAATCATTAGGATGCTACGGTGTGTCCCTATATTCTGAACACATATGAAATCTCAATAACTATATTTTTTGAAACTCCGCAGATTAAACGTGTTTTTTTTTTGGAAAGAAAGAAAGAAAGAAAGAAAGAAAGAAAGAAAGAAAGAATGAAAGAAAGAAAGAATGAATTGACTTTTTTTCTGGGGGATGCGAAAGGAGGTGTACTCAATAAAAATCACAGATGCAACACATTTGATTGAACGCATAAACAGTGAATGTGCTAAAATTGTCGGCAATATGGAGTTATTGCATCGAGTTTACGTGACTCTTGTAAAGCACATCAACCTTTGCATCACAAATGATGGAAATCATATTGAACACGTTATTTGATAATATTCCAATTCAATAAAAATATTTCTTGAATATAGGTATATTTGCCTATAAGTCCAGACTTTAGGGACACCATGTGTAATAAAATAATTTGCAAGTAGACAATTCCTACATTTGCCGTGCAAATCCACAAGTAAATATTTAATTGAATAAACGTATTTGTTTAATGTATATGTTTATATTAGTTTGTATTTATTAAATAATTTATTAAACAAATGTAATAAAGTTCTACTGTTGATAACGACGAGTAGTATAAACAGCTAGTTATGAAAATTAATATCTGTCTATATCTCTGAGATGAGGTATTATGATTACTCGCATTATTTAGAAGGACACACGGTCCGTTGGATAAAGACGTTAGATGCAGTGACTAGACCCAAAGAGTTGTCTTGAACCGAAAACTTGGAGAGTTAAGTTAAATGTAAATAACCGAGACATCCGGAAGAGGAACTAGAACAATCTACCCCGGTAGATGAAATAAATGTTGTGAATATGGCAATGAAAATGAGGATAACAGTCCGAATAATGTAAATAAAATTAATATCCTAATGATTGCCACTTTAAGATACATATCACGGTATTTGTGCTATATCTCATGAATTTCAAACAGCACACGAGATATATTCAAGTCCCAAATATCATCCAGACATTCTTACTATTTTCTGATGATAGCTGATAGAAAGAATTGAACAAACTATAACATTGTTAGTCAGCCTCAGTTCAGAATATTTGTTTATTTTCTTCCTTTTTTTTAATTTCACCTTCATATCTTTTAGGTTTGTCTAATAAACAATGGCGAGTCGTTCTTCTTACATCCAGACTTAATTTCCGTTATCTCTGGTCTCAGTCTCCGCTCAAAATTAGCCTTGGGAAATACTTGCAGATAACATCGTAAAAGCAATTTACTATCTGTTTAGATCAGCCACCGACAAAGTGACTATCGGGGATCGAAACCGAAACCTCACTATCGATACATGATTAATAGGCAAGAAAGCTACAGAAATGTTTGGATCTTTTTACCGTATCGCATCCTTTGGGACCGTCGTATCATTTTTTACTTTCATTTCTCTTGTCACTATTTTCTTTTTTAGTATACTGCCATTTTATTAAACATTTTCCCAAAATCATATAACTCATATAAATCGGTTCTTATCATAGGCGGACAACAGTAGATAGACTTTAGTTTGACATGAGAATAACGTTTTTGATCATAAAATAACAGAACACTTATAATCAACTTTTACATCGGTGAATACAATATGATATTTCTGTGTTAACCTATTGATTACGATAGCAGTAGATTAATCATCTTCCAGACGTGGTAGTAAAAAATAATATTTTCACAGCAATTGAAGAAAAGTTTTTCAAAAATATCTTTTTTTTCTGTATTTTAGTTTTGTATAATCTTGGATAATTTGTTTTTTTTTATTTTTACATAATTTATTTTTGTAAAATTTTGTCTTTTTATTTTTACATAATTTATTTTTTTATAATTTGGGGGTTGTATTTTTACATAATTTATTTTTGTAAAATTTTGGGTTTTTATTTTTACATAATTTATTTTTGTAAAATTTTGGGTTTTTATTTTTACATAATTTATTATTTTATAATTTGGGGGTTGTATTTTTACATAATTTATTTTTGTAAAATTTTCGTTATAACTGATTCCCTGTTAAAAGATTTGTTATAATATAACATATTATAAATAATATAAATATATATATGCGTGTCATAAAGAAAAATGTCGCATTAAAAAAAAAATCCATTTAAAAGATAAGTACTATTGTCCTCATCTTTATCATTATATTTAATTACAACGTTTCGGCTGTTGTACGCTCCGGCCTTCTTCAGGTGGTTGGAATGTCTTCAAGGACACATGGCACAATGGATAAAGGCGTTAGTTAGATCCAACGACAGAACCGAAAGAGTGTGAGTTCAATACCCGGTTAAGGCAGTGGAGAACTGTCAGAGGGAAATTAACAGGAGATAACTGATTACTGACATCCATTAAACATGGCACGTGTAATTAGAACAGTCTACCCCAGTGAGCGAAATAAAGGGTTCAGTTTGAGATTCGAACCACCTTGAAGAAGGCCGGAGCGTACAAGGGCCGAAACGTTGTAATAAATATGGCGAAAATCATGAGGACAACAGTCTGAATGATGTAAATAATGTATATATGTATTTCGCATAGTGAGACAGCGAAACTGTCTGTGTATGACAATATATATATATATATATATATATATATATATATATATATATATATATATATATATATATATATATATATATATATATATATATATATTAGTGATAAATATGAGAAATAAAAAAAATATTGCATATATAATATATAGACGTATCAAGACCATTTATGTTTTCCCTCCTTGATGGTCTCTATCGTGACCTTACCTCTTACATGCTGTCGAATCCAGGTTTTTTTCTCTTCCTACCCGTAATTTTTCTTTAAAATATATTTTTTCTTCCTGTCCCATTTTTCTTACTGTCCCTAATGTAAAATTCATTGAATCATTCCTAGCATGATTCAAGGCATTTCGCATTAGGTCACTGCTAGATTTTCTGCGGTGGTACCGTAGAGTGTTCATTAAAATTTACATATAATATGTAGAATATATTATGATATATTTTATGATAATATATTATACATTTCTTTAGAATTTTGTTATAATTTAATCTTTATTCTAATAATATTCTATAATTTTACTAAAAAATAGATAAGTTAGTGTTTAAAGAGATATAAATTTTGTAAAATTGTATAATTGTCTGCATATATGTCATGACTTTTCCTAAAATATAAATTCTATATTTAATATAATATATATATATATAATATATTTATTGATAACACATCAGAAATTCTGCAATAAGCTTTATTAAATTTCGCATAAATTTTCTTATCAATGTTTTATAATTCAATATTTTGCGATAATATATTCTTTTCATATAAAATGATACATTTAATACATCATACATAACATTATAAAATTACTTGTTAAAATACACTTGTATAAATTATCTTAAAAGTTTTGTATATTTTTCTTATATCTTTGTTATAATTTAATATATAATTTAATATAGAAATTATGTTATTACATTTTTTTTTAAATATAATGTCAAAAAGACGTTAAGAATTTTGTATAATTTTTGTTATAATTTAATTTTTGTCAGAGTTTAATATAAATTTCTAATTTATATAAATACATATTTTGTATAAATATATCATTTATATAGACATAATTTATATAAATATATAATTTATATAGATATATATTTTATATACATATATAATTTATATGAAAATATATTTTGTCTATATATATAATTTATATAAATATATATTTTATGTTTTACATAATATGTAATTTATATAAATATATTTTTTATATTTTATATAAATATATAATTTATATAATATATATTTTATATTAATATTTAATTTATATAAATATATAATTTATATAAACATATTTTATACTGTATATAAATATATAATTTATATAAATATATATTTTATATTAATATATAATTTATGTAAGCCTCCGTGCATATGGATGGAGTCATAACGTCGCCATCGCTACTGATCCCTGCAAACACCTTCGAAATCACCTTTAGACTCATCCTACACGTTTGAATCCTCTAAACTCTCCTCACATTGACATCTAAACATGCTGAAATGTTTGTATTCCGGCGTGAATTCCAAGCAGTACAGCACCCCGTTTCCAAATGTCTACAGAATGCATTGCGGCTTGGTGCTCTTTTTGTTAAATTCGATGCCCAAGTGACGCTACTATAATGTGCAGTCGACAAAATCTAAACCAGCCAACCCACTTGCGTGATATTAAAAATATAAAGTGGCGACAATTTACCCATCGCACTCCTATATATACGTCTTTGCTTGACTATATTTTCAAAAAGTAAACCATCTGAAAAATTAAATACATTCTTTTTTTTTTTTTTTTCTTGCATGCACGAACACTAGACTAGTTGCCTGATAAAACCTGTTTCCACTGCGAAGTTTTATATTCATAATATATAATTTATAAAAACTCGAAATTATTTTCGGGGTAACGCACATGTACTGTAACTTTACTGCGACTCTGAAACCGTTTGAAAAACTAGGCAACTGGAATGTGCTCGAGATCGAAATGATTTGCATGTCATATTCCCTGTTTTTATTGGGATTCTGGGAAAGATATTAAACGAAGACAAATATGAAAATTCTTTGAAACTCTGAAGTATATGAATTGAAAAAAAGTGCATGGCCGCTGCGTTCTATACACGAGCTCACACCCCGACCGATTTTTCCTTATCTATCTTGGTGGCTAATGGTAAGTTTAGGGTTGCCGGATTTTAAATTTTATGTAACCGCTTCTCTAAAATATTGAACACCAGACACTAATGGATTAAATAACTTGAACGTGTCTCTAAGTGTATCCATCAAATATTACAGTGCATGTAAGCGATTCTTCTTCTGTTATCTCTGCAGTTCAATTAATTATCAGGAGTGCTTTATTTTTTTTTTCCCGACATGATTTCTTTTTTCAGTCAAGCAGCTCACATACTGACCATAAATTAGGAAAGCGTAAATTCATGCAAAATGAGTATTAATTAAATCTGGAACCAATTCAAACAGAGTTCAAACTCTGTTTGCTAAAGGAACAAAGAAGCCTCAGAAGATGAGTCAGATGTCCAGCCACCCGTATACGTGTGGACAAATACTTGCGTCTGATACCCCATGAAGGAAAGGGATTAGAAATGTAAAACTACAAAAGTTTGACTTTCGATTACATACCCGAATCAACTTTATAATATTTTAACAGAAAAAAATTGCTTTTAAAAAATAAATACAAGATTTCAACAGTGATTTTATATAACAACAGCGGACAATATATCAAAAGCTTAAAATGGCAGTTCGCCTATGATCTAGACCAGTGGTTTCTGACAGATTCTAGTTTATGTCCCACTTTGGTATTTTTAAAATTCTGGTGCCCTATTGCAATATTTAATTCTTATATGCATACCAATTGCACATATACGTATATACACACAAAATATTTTTATGTATGTCTACTGTATATGCATCGTATGTATTAACACTCATTAACATTAACACCCACTTAGACTCACTAGAAAACAATTCACTATGAAAAATAATGGGTATGCCCTAACCCTCATAAATACGTTGGACACTATTGCAAGTGGGAGTAATATGTTGTTTAAGTAGTCTCCAATTAGCAGTGGTTTACCTGCTTCACGCCGCTGGCGAGTATTGTATTTGTTGATGTTATTAAGATTACCATTTAATTTCCAACCTCCGTTTTGGTTATTCCTCATTCAGTAACCTTTTCTAGGTTACAACATATAGTAAGCCGAAGGTTGCACATCCAACGCATGCCCCACTAAATTATTACCATGCCCCATCGGTGGGTCATGCACCCCATATTGGGAATCCTTATTCTAGAATATTTGATTCTCGAAAATGAATTTAATTATAGACGTATGAACAAAACGAACAGCCGACAACTTTAAATCAACATACAGCATGTTTGAAAAATTGTAAAATGTAAAAATGTCAGTATTGCATGGAATTAGTTACGGAATTGTATTTTTAATATGTTTTTTTTTTAATTATTTTAAGGTTTTGTCTTTTAATTACAGCTTTCCCGTGTTTCGAATACTTGTACCATGATGCAGATAATGCTTACGCTACCACGTAACTCCAACTACTATAGTGTAATCTCCATGAATATCTTTTTGGTAACTCCAGAGAAATGAATTGAGACTGGTTCGGTTCTTTAAAATCAATAAGACAGACGATAAATGATAGATATTCATTTTTATTTCTTTGGATTAACAGGTGCAATGATAACAATGATGAAAATAATATACTTATCCGAGGCAGACAGCCATGGTTTGATCAAAAACAAAATATAGTATATGCGAGATCGATCAACGTTCTCATTAAACGAATTCACCCTTGCAATGAAAAAAAAAATCTGACGGCCATACTGAAGTCATTTTCCAATTGCACGAAAATCGAATAGAAAACAACGACACAATCAAGATGTTCACATTGCACACTACTTCAAATAAAAAGGTTAATAAGAAAGCCCTTATCAACACTGAAAAAAAAAAGCGATAACAATGACTAGACTTGAGAAACCTATTTTCCTGAAACATTGTATTAAGAGAAACGTTTTTATGAATTTCAACCAGCAGTAACGCTAACGGTTCTGTCAATGAATGACAACTGTTTTCCTATAAGAAAACGCTTCATATTACCATTACCGTTAACAGGTTAATATTACCAGTAGTTATATTTCATGTATGAGTAATGTAAAGTTTTATTAATACCATTAACTCTGTTGCCACATGTGTGCAAGAAATCTAGTATGTAAAATCAATCAAAATACAGGAAGAAAGCTAACTGGACTCATACTGTTAAATAATAACGGATATATTTTAATAATTTCCCAATTAAAGTGCTGCTGTTTTTTAACCCGAGTAAACTAGAATTTTTTATCTCCAAAGTTAACGGTATTGCCGCAAGTAAGAAATAACTCTACTGTTTATATCATTAAAACTAAACAGTTTCTAAAAGAAAACTAACTGGACATGTACTGTTAAATAACTGAAGTCATTATTCAATGACATAGATTCAGTGAAAAAGAAGATCGAAACAAAGTAATCTGTCTGTTAAAGCTTATGTCGCATGTAAGAAAGAATTCTACATTTGAAATCGTGCAAACTATACAATATCCAAAAAGCAGCAAATAAAAAATGTATTACCAGACTGGACTTCTTTACTAATAGAAAAGCTTAAAAGACGTACTTTTTATAAACTAAAATATTTTCCATTTTTAAATAACATGCAAAAGGTTGAAAAAACGCCCAAAACAAATCCCTGTAAACTTGCACAAATAAACAAAATAATGTATTTAAATCTATGAAATATTGCACAGAATGTCCTCGGGTTACGTCGCATCTGACGTAAAGCGTTTTGTGGTTACGGCACCATCTCCTATAATATAATACGTCGTCATGCGGTGCCATATGAGGAAGACGGTATTGTTGCTACACCGGCTGTACGCCATATTGAATTGTGCTATATTCGCTCTCTCTCTCATTTGTGTCGTTTTTGTTATTTTTTAATTTTTGCCCTTCATTATGCCTCCCAAGCGTAAGGCGGACTCATGGGTGCTTATGTAGGCGAGTTCCATCCTACGTCAAAAATCAGGTTACGTCGCAACGTAGGAACGGATTTCCGACGTAAGTCGAGGACTCCCTGTATTAATCAAATAAATTTCCATTATGTTTATGTTTATGATTTATTTCTTAATAAAGAACATCATGCTACTCTGTTTACTTTCATAGTAAACCCTAACCCCTGAAAAATATGTTATACACAGTATTTATATGAACAATGCGTATGGTATGCTGAAACGAACATTATATATTTCTCATATAAGTATAAACGCAATATGTCAGAAAAATCGATTTCTTTTATTTCTTTTATTTTTTATAGTGATGTTCACCGTGTACAAGACCCAAGAGAAACTAGACGTAGAGGAGTTAGACAGAATGAGGTACAGTTTATGGAGGTATGTGAGGAAGATAACGATTGACCCTAGATTTTGAACAGGTTCTGATTGCAAGGAATTCGGACATTTGGCCGATGAACATTTAGCCGAAAATATAGTGGCGTACTTACATGTATATCACACTCTTTATAGTAATGTGATACATATATTTATATTTATTTACTGTATTAATTTATAATTTTTCGTTTTTTTTTTGTTTTTTTTTTGTTTTTTTTTTTGTTTTTTGACAGGGTCTTTTTTTTTAAATCTGTTCTGTATATATCATATGTTACTTCAAATATTACTGTAAGATATTAAGTATTTTGAGAGAAAACACATTTTACTATGGCAAAAATCTTCAGCTTTTAAAATATAAAAGATCTTTCAGTTTTGCTTTTAATGATCATTATCTTAAATGGATGAACTAAATTTTATAACACTCTTAAATACGAATTTAAATAATTAATTGCTACTTTTTACCGCAAAACACTCAAATATTTTGAAAAATACGAATTTCAATAAACACATATTGAAATAAAAAATACTTTTAATTTTAAATTTAGATTTAATAATATAATCACTTGACATTCAGTAGTAATTACTAGTCTTATTTTACTTTATACTGTTAATTAAAATACTTAAAGTATTGCTTATCACTATTTTTACTCTCGGCCAAATGTCCATCGGCCAAATGTCTTTCGGCCAATGCCCGTCGGCCAAAAGACTTTCGGCCAATGCCCGTCGGCCAAATCTCTGTCGGAAAAATGTCTTTCGGCCAAATTTCCTTTCGGCCAAATGTCTCTCATCCAAATGTTTCTCGTCTAAATAGTCCGTCAGCCAAATGCCTGTCGGCCAAATGTCTCTTATCCAAATATCCCTCGGCCAAATATCCCTCGTCTAAATAGTCCGTCGGCAAAATGTCCTTTCGGCCAAATAGTCCGTCTGCCAAATAGTCCGTCGGCCAAATATCTGTCGGCCAAATGTCCGGCTACGTAAAAGACGTACTCCTTGCGGACTTTTACGCTAGTTTCCGCGGATGGCAAATTAGGCCCAAAACTGAAGGGTTTTCTGGTGCTGGTATGTAAAACAAATATTAATATCATTAAAAAATATTTAAAATTGAAAATGTAAAAACATCTAAGATAACATAAACATAAGATAACACGAACATTAGAGATTTTTTTTACGATTCTTTAGTAATGGAACTTTAAATATGTGTCCTTCTGTCTGAAAAGGATACCATGAGTTGAACCAAGACATTTAGATTTTTTTAATGTCTATATTTATAAATAAATAAATTAATTTTATCTTAACGAGTCAGGTGATCGGTTAATCTCAGATTATATCAGTTTCAGAACAAAAAAAAAAAAAAAAAGAATTCCGATCGTGACCTACAGCAAGACGAGGGTTCATGCCTTTCTTGAAATTATCAGTAACAAGTAAATACAATCTACCTCGTCTACAATTTGGAACTAATTTTGCTGTGCTGTTTACAGTTACGCTAATCACGCACTACTATTTTAACTGTTATTGTAAGATGCGGTATGATCTTGTTCAGATTATAAAATATTTCTGCCCATGGGCGTTGCCTTGGAAAACCCAACAGCAAAACTTTCTCTAATTTGTATTTATTGATGATGATATAATCAGGAAATTCTGTCTGACGTTAGCCGGAATTCCAAATTTACATAACCTTGCCTCATAACCCGTGTTATTTTTAACTTTTATCGATAGTTTATTCAGCGACGTTTACGTTATATGTAATTTTGTCTTTTAATTGAAGGTCAAAATGACTTCCTAGCAGACAAGAGCGTAACCAGAAGCAAGGAATAATAGTCTGGGATTGGATGATGACTAATTTTAGTCTAAAGACAATCTATAATTGTCAGCAAAAGGAGCAGCCTAACATGCGAGCTACAAATTTGAGATATCGAAATGAAGTTTAGATATCTGGGAAGTGTTTTAACGGAAGACACCGAAAGCAAGAAGCTTATTGGAATCAGCAAACAATGTTTTGGAACACCTCAACAACAAAATGTTCTTTGTTTCTGGAAAAAAAATTCTTCGGACCCTTCAACTACAAAATGTTCTTTCTGTTTGAAAGATGCTTTGAAACACATCAACAACGAAATGTTCTTTCTACCTGAAAGATTTCTTAGAACACCTCATCTACAAAATGTACTTACTGTTTGAAAGATGTCTTGGAACACCTCAACAACAAAATGTTCTTTCTGTCTGAAACATATCTTCGAACACCTCAAAAACAATTTTTTTTCTGTCTGAAAGATGTCATGCAACACCTCAACGACAAAAAAAGTCTTAATTTCTGGGATGATAAGTTATCATTATTTACACTATTTACGCCAGAACTATTGTCCTCATCTTTATTTTGTTATCACAACGTGTCGGCCGCTGTACTCTCCGGCCTTCATCACGTGCATATCGATCTGAGTAACCTACAAGGAATTCTGAACTGACCATTTCTTATCGTTTAAATATTAGTTATTCTTCAGTTGCTTGGATATGAATTAACTTGTGTTTACAACCATTTTCCAAAAGTCTTTTTGACCTTCGGTACAAAGGTCAACATTGTATTTGACGCAAACTCACTCTATTTACATTTAGACTGTTATCCCCATCACAAAGTTTCGGTCGTTTTGCCCTCCAGCCTTCATCAGACGTATCTGGGAAACACACAGGGAATTCCGAACTGAATCGTTCATTTAATCGACAGAACTTAGACAGTAGAACGGGAACACTCTACCCCGGTAGATTAAATTAGTCTTCCCTTCATGTTAACCACACCGATATATAACTGCTGAAGACACATCAGCCGTAACTTTGTGATGAAAACAACAAACATGGGGATAATAGTCTGAATATAAATCGTGTAAATAAAGTTTGACTGTTTGTTGGGTATTTAATTTACTGTATGATGTTAACCAGAATTCGAAATTTACGTTAACTCAGGTCATAAACTAAGTGATTTTTTTCGATTTGTTGACTATTTACACAGGGGAATTTACGTCAAATACAATGTTGACCTTTGTAGCGAAAGTCAAAAAGACTTCTGGGAAATGGATGTAGACATGAGCTAATTCATATCCAAGTAATTGAACGATAACCTAATTTTTAAACTCAAGAAAATCTATTATTTTTATAAAGAGAAAGAAAATACAAGATACAAGCTACGGAAATGTCAAAATCATGCAAGCAAAGAAGTTTAAATATCTTGGAAGTGTTTGAACAGAGGATGGGAAAAGTGACTCTGAAATATGAATCTCATTGGAATAGAAAAATATACTTTTAAAAACCTAAACAACATAATTTCAATAAAAACAAATATTGGTTTGTTTTTACGGATTAGCAAACATTGGCAGGTTATTTAAATCCAGAAAATATTTTTTTATATTTTATCCCAAAAGCTAAGCAGTATTAAGAGACACAAGCATTTCGTTAGAAACAAAGAATAAAGTATTAAACTGTTGCTTGATATCTGTACTCCTGTATATCAGCGGATATTGGACAATCTCCTCAAAGAGACTTGAAGCAACAGAAATGTAGTTCTACAGAAAGATGCTGAGGATACCATGGACCGAACAAAAGAGTAGCAACGAGGTTTTGGAGAAAATAAAACCAAATGGAAACTTATACTTAGAAGAGTCAGTTGAAATTTCTTGGGCACATAATGAGGAAAGATGGCTTGAAAAATCTGATACACACAAGGCAGAATGAGGGAAAGAGTGACAGGGAGGAAAGCAACGTGTGACAAGCTTGAATAAATAGTTAGTAGAACAGGTTTTAGGAGAAATAACCAAGGACAAAACTTATTAAGGGCTACAAGGGATACGAAGATGTGGGGCGCCATGATCGCCAACGTCCTGAAGGGACACGGCACATAAAAGAATAAAAAGAATTATTTTGGATATAATAACAATTTAATAATAAAACTTCTCCTGATTAACCTATAACTGAGATGTAAGAAAGGAATGCATATCTTCCCCAAAGTTATTTGTACGTACGTAAATTGAACTCGGCTCGCTGATTCTTAATTCTAAACTGTTACACCACCTGCATATACAAGCTTACAGCATCTAGTATTCTCAGGCAATTACCCATCTAGTTACCCATCGTATACTAACCAGGCTCGACGTTGCTTAACTTCGGTGGTCGTAATCAATAGAAAGAAAGAAAGTGAGTTGAGGCAACCGTTATATGCTTCTACGGAAGGATGCTGAGAATATCATCAACAGAACATGCAGGCCTTATTGTCTTCTAACGTACCATTGGCAGAAAATAGATATTAAATTCCAAGAAGATATTATCAGGTGAATTCATTATTGTCATCAGTATTTGTCAATTTAAAAAATACGAAAATAATTTTGATAAATTTGTAGGGGACCGTGGCTGTGATATTGTTGAGTTGACGTAGAAAAACACATGTGGGTTCAGATTTTTCCTGCTAGCCGGCCCAACTACATGAGAAGGCAAAGAAAAACAAACACAAGACCGATAAACATATGTTTACAAATATATATATCAATAACAAGTTACATAGAAACAGTTACAAAGGACAAAGTGTGTGTGTGTGAATATTATATACGTGCGTGTGTATGTATTGTGCTTAGCGTGTCCCCAGCATTTGGGAAACGCTATCCCTATGAGCACTTACATTTTCGAGGTGGTAAGGCTGAAAGCCTGAGGAAAAAGAGAGATTTACCTCCAGGTGTCGGCCCAAAGGCCCGAGGGAAACAGAGAGAAGGAGGCGAAGGGTCAGCGACTATTTATAGCCGGGGAAGAGCGACCTCTGGTGAAAGGGTTAACGAACTAAAGGAGGCGTTAACTCCGACAAATTCTATAGATACTGAAAAATAAGGTATTTTGATGTTATTTGACCAGTGCGAACATTTTTAGACTATAACACTTTGCATCGTTATCATTATAGAAAATAAACCTTATCTTAAAGACAAATTGCATATCCACATACAAACCATATCAAAACATACCGAAATATTATTTTATACACAATAACAGACAATATTTACAAATATACCAAAAATATTTAACAATAAAACACTTATTGTTTAAATCAAAGTGACTATTGGTTAGAAATTAGCATCACTATGGGAAATATTTGAGCAATCAGAGAAAAATAAAACCTTATTTGCCTCGAGCCTACATTTGGGAAAAATTCTTATAAAACTCAAGATTTCGACTTTCAGTAGCAGAGAAGCAACTGTCTTCAAGCCGTTCAAACACAAGACAAGTAGCTACAAAGCATTTCCATACCCCCACCCCGTGGGTGATGAAAAAAATGTTTCGAAGACTTCAAATGAATCATCTCCAACAAGCGCAGAGATGGTCAGTGAATGTTTACTGACGATCAACCACATCTTTTTTTTTTAATGTGGACTAACTACTTAAAAGTCATTTCGCAACCACAGCTTTCACTGTAGAACAACTAATTAAAATTCTTTGGTCAAACATAGATTTATTCTTTGAGCCAAGATTAGAACCCAACTAAAGACTATTTATACACCTTTTTGAATCTATGTACATACGTTTGTAAATACAAATGTTTGTTTATTTTAATTTTATTATTGTTTAGAATTCGGACGTTTGGATTTTCAATAAAAGAAAAATGACCTGGACAATTGAATTTCATTCGCCATAAATTTGTGACACAATTAAGGGTAAGCGATCAGTTTGGAATCCGGAAAATAAATGATTGCAACGTTACAGCAATGTTAACGGAATGCCACATAACCCAAAACACGAACACAGTGTGTCAGAACGTTCTTCATTAGTTGGTTATTTTGATCGAATTATTCCTATCTGTATAGAAAACATTACACGAAGTTAATAATAGATAGATAAATATAGATCAATATAGACGGTGTTGTTTGTATAGCAGCAGTATAATTGGTAATAAGCTGTATCGGTTAATAATATACCGTATTTACTGTTTATGTTAGTAAAATGTATCTGTTCAGTCAAATTAAAGCTGGAAGAGAAATAAGATAGTGGGAGTCACCAAGGTCTGTGGAATACAGACAGAATGTTACAGAGCAAAAATAATAATTAAATTTATTAAAAGTATCCTAATATATTAGAATGTGATAACTTGATCAGTAGATCTAGCGTAGTATTTATGTTCTCACATCATACCCCGAGTTATATTTGCATTTTATTCGCTGCTTATTCAGCCAAAATTGCGCATGTTTCGAGTGAAGATATTCAACATGGCTTCGTCTTTAATGAAAATCAGTTAACTCAAGTGTCGAAAATGATGTTTTTTTAAAGAAATTTGTTCGGAATAAGACCTTGTTCTATTAGTTTGGTGCAAAAAAATAATGTCGTTTTCTCACATATGTTAATATGTGAGAAAACGACATTATTTTTGCACCAATCTAATATTAAGTCGTGATGGCAATTGGGTAGATTTATTCAAAGAAGAAATAATTGATAAAGATATTCTGTCAGATCGGCCCTGGATAACGATATCGGTTTTCTTTTATTGAACATTGTAATTCTGTATTGTTTTATGAATAAAGTTATATATAGTTTTATAGATATTACATCAGTAAGTTTGATTAAATTATTGCTAATTTTTTACTATGTAGAAAACTATAGCAGAAAGTAAAAAACAAATACAGGGCGGTATAGAAGTTTTTGGTTATACAGGCTGACTGTAACAGAAAAGTTCAATATTCTGGCCGAATTTATTATTAAAATGCCACAGTCTTTCATTGTCGGCTTTAATCACGATCCCAACACCGTAGCGTAGATTTCCTGTGCATTTTTCTATAAATATTTTCAAGGCAATTGTTCCAATGAGGTGTTCGCTTTGTCGTTTTTTTTATTCCCTTCTCCATCGCAGACGAAATGTTTACATATGGTGACTAGTTAGGACTTCATAGAGATTTGAGGCATTATGGTAACTGTAGTAAGAACGGTAATATGGAATACTGTGGTATATTTGGGCCAGTAATTGTGGCTAGCTGGGTTTAATTATTAGGTTGGTGCAAAAATAATGACGTAATAATGTCGTTTTTTTGACGTATTTTTTACGTCAAAAACGACATTATTACGTCATTATTTTTGCACCAACCTAATATAACGCAGATGAAAACCAGTCTTCTCCTAACTCATCTTTTTGCCTTGTGCAACATTGTTATAGTGGAACACCCCTATTCTATAGTTAATAGACTCTCCCACCTATAATAAGTAGGAGTAGTAATAGTAAAGAGGGGGTCGCTGAGTGGTTCTGGCAGTCAGTCGATGCCGGACGACCGTTAGTCTGATACTAAAGTATCAGCGACCACAACTAGATTTCTCTTCGTCATTACCTATTATATCAAGTTCCTAACGTTTTTTACGTCGAACCTATTTTAGGACCGACTTAGTACAAATAAAAGAAACCACTCCATAACAAACATTTATGCATTTTACAAAATGAAATATCACTTTCCTCTTTGGTTTTCTCGATCACAAGAATTTAAATGTAGGACTGGATTGGCAATTACATCTCATGATTCTACTGTTGAAATTTACTTGATGTAACCGTAAAGTTCTATTCTCGCACTTTTCTCACACTTTTCTTGTTTCTTGTTTTCCTGTCACCTACGATCTTCTTGAATCCTGTTCTTTTATTGTCTTTTCTCAAAGGAATGTTTTCTCAGTTTTCTCAACTCTCATTAACCCATTGCGTTTTAGTGGCATTATCGACATTTTGGGCTGAAATGATTAAAGAAAGATTACAATGTGGAATGCTTTGTCATCTTAGATATTGATCTCCGGCAAAATCGTAATATTTTTTAGTATCTACTGATTAGCTAAAGCATTTCAAATTCCAGGAATGATTTTCTAAATTCATACGGATTAAAATTCCAGTAAATAATACAATGGTTTCAATTTCGAAGAATGATTGCAGTAAATAATAATAGTCGACTACTCGTATTCGAGGATAACCGTCTACTAGGGTGACTAGCCAATCTCTATTACGGACGTTCGCTCAGGCACATTTGTGCTTGTTCTACACTCACAAAGCCCACTTGGGGTCTATACTGCAACTATGCTGAGCAGACCTTAGTTACAGTTTCTGGGAGAGAGCGTGTTATCGAAAATGATCAACAATCTGAGCAACACCAGCACACTCAAACCCTCGGTCACGATGACTTTTGACTTCATTATAGCACAGCTATCAATGGCCCCCAAGTAATGTCATCTACCCAATTTCACTCACAAAACTTGGGTCAACTCGTTGTATGGTTTTCAGGCACTTTCTAAATGTGCCGCACATTGGGATGGTTCCTCTCCAGACCGATAATATCTGGACGGAAACTTCCTGACAAATCAACCTTGGTGAGATTCGAACCCGGGTCTCATGGTCAGAAATCAAATGTTCTAATCACTCGGCCACAAGCAATGATTTCACATATTAGATCATTGTGTTAAACTTTTTTGTCCCATGTTTCTGGTGGAAGAAATGAATTCTTGAATAAATTTGTCCGATTATTCCATACAGCTGTAAAGTATCAATGTTGCTGGTTAAATGTCAGAATATGTTGTACAGTATATGCCTCCTGATATGCCGTACATTCAGGACGATGTTCTTTTTTAGAAGTAAGTAAGTGATATGAATGTTTCCTATTCTGATTCCTGATAGGACGACATCTTCTTTTCAATAAAGTTTGAGGCAATGATAACATTCTCCTAGAATGGTTTTAATTTTGTAAAGATTATTGTTTAGGGTGGTCGTTCCATAACTCTTACTACTTAATATCTGTCTATATTATTGAGATGTGGTATTTCAATTAATTACACTATTTACATTGTTTGGAGTGCTGTCCTTATCTTCGTTGCCATATTCACGGCGCTTCTACCGTTGCACGCTCCTGCCGTCTTCTGGAATCTCGAACTGAACCCTTTATTTCGTTCGCCGGGGTAGATTATTCTAATTCCACGTTCCATGCCTCTTCCAGATGTCTCAGTATATCTTACTTTTAACTAAACGATCGAAGCTTTGTTCACCTCTGCTGTAGCCGGGTATTGAACTCACAACTCTTTAAGTCAGGTGTTTGTGGACTCATGGTCCCATAAATAAAAGCGTTGGTTGAATCCACTGACTTGTCTCAAATTAGTATGAGTTAAATACCTGAATACAGTAGAGGTGAACAAAATTTGGAGGGTTGAATTAAACAGGAAGTAACGCATATTGAGACAACCGGATGTGCATGACAATTCGAACTACAACAATCTACCTCCGTAGGAGAAATACAGGTCTTCAGTTCAAATTTCCGGAGAGTACAACGGACGAAAACTTTGTGAATATCACAATGAAGATGAGGACAGCAGTCCGAACAATGTAAATAGTGTAAATAGATACATTAACTCACCTCAGAAATATAGACATTAGGTTGGTGCAAAAATAATGTCGTTTTCTCACATAGTAGCATATATAAGAAAACGACATTATTTTTGCACCAACCCAACAGTTATTAACAGTATTATTATATTTAAAATGAATCAAAATGTTTTCGTTTTTTATCATACATCAGTGGTTATAAATGTATGAGTTCATAGCCGCTTTGAAGTCTGCATAGAGGATATTCAAATCTGAAATGTCCATTTTAGGGATACCTCTGCTGCCATATAAGCTAAGGAATCCCCAAAAATGATCGTTTTAAATTTCCAGTGCGAATCGAATGTCTTACTCAGTAGTGTCAAACAGTCTAGCCACACTACCCCTACCAGAGGGTACAGATGCCTTCCTATGATTAAAAGCTATTCATATCTGAGACTTAAAATAATTTTTCCAGTTAATACTTCTGTTGGATCATTTTATTAATTACTATAATAGAAAATATACCCTCTTCATATTCAAGAGAATCTTAATAATACATTACCTATGCTATACAAAATCACATCAGATCGTATTAAATAGTTTCCTATTAGGTTAGTTTGGTTGATTGAGCGATGTCAATCTTTGTTAGACTAGCCTTGCTAGGTTGGTTGATTTTACGACATTTTAAAACTTGTTGGGTTACTGAATGCCAATTCTTGTATGGGGCACCCAGTGAGGACCGAACTTATTACTCAACAGTAATATTCATCCAGACTAGCCGCGTTATTATCTGAATACGAAACTGCCTCTTATTATTCATATAAGAGCATTTAGATATATTTTTCTAGATATTAGTAATTGGTAGAAGTATTAAGTTTATTACTAAAAATAATAGAAAACAGATCCCCCATTTTATGGCTAGTTGAAAACGAGTTTAATCATGCCATTAAAAATCACAGAAAATTTTATAAAATCATATATATATATATATATATATATATATATATATATATATATATATATATGTATATATATATGTATATATATATGTATATATATATGTATATATATATATATATATATATGTATATATATATGTATATATATATATATATATATACACAGTTCTAACCATGTTTCAAAAATGGAAGCTAAAAGCTTATATATATTAGACATTTTTTATGTTTATACATTCTTTTTTATAGATAGAAATATTTAAGTAAATGCTCTGTTTATAATAAACATTATAATAATAAATAATGTGTGGCGTCATATATATATATATATATATTTGTAGTCATGTTAGCTCCATTGAAATCCAACCTGACTAGACGAACTTGTTAAACACTTACTCAGAAACTCTCACAAAACCTTGCCTGATTCTGACTACATCTAAAAGGAATTTCTGCAGATTAAGTTCAATTTATTTTATGAAACAGGTGTAATTTTTCTTTCCTTTTTAAGGGAAGAACAACTTTAATTTCCAATACAATAATATTTCTATTCGCAATTATTTCTGTACTTAAAAACCGTCGATGAAAATAACAATTTCAATTTGTATATTCTGACATCGAAAAACGCTCATCAAATTTAGACGCTTGCCAGAAATGTGGCAGGCAACAACACCAAGTGAAAAGAAAAAGAAAAATTCTTCCAATCTGAAGTTATGTGAATTTATTTGATTAAAAACCTTGCAAGTAAAACATGTGAAAAAATAATGTTTGCTGACATTGTAAAGCGCATCGATTGGTCGATATGAACTGAGTAAAGCCGAATAGGGAAATGCATTCAAAGCGAATAGGAAAATAATCAAATTGAATGCGACTTGGATATGAAGGATTATTCTGAGAGATTAAAAAAAGTATCAGAAAGCACTTACTATAATAAAAATGAACGCCGAGAAACAAGCGAACGAGTCATTCTTCCATCCATGCTTTGCTTACTCCGAGTCAGAATTCGTTAGTATGAACATCAGTCAATAGGGGGCGTTCTACAATTATGCATTATTCTTCTCTTATTATATATATTTGTAATCTATTTGGTTCGTTGCGCTAGACTGCAATTTTCTCCAATTAGAAATCTGTATTTGTATTCATTCAATATGGAAGTCCGATTTACGAAGAAGAAGTATTGATTCATCTCCATCAATTGACTTGCCTTACATTCATCTGAATCAAAGATGAATGTTGAAATTTTATTTTTTGTAATGTATTCACTAAGCTTGAAAGCCGAAGAATAAAGACTGAAGACAGTTTTATTGCAGAGAAGTACGTTTTTCATTTCGTTTTTATAACTAAAATATTTTGCCCATGTAATAAATAATGACAACATAATTTTTTAAATCCTGACTATTATTAGAACCTTTTCACATGTAAGTAGTCAAATATATTTTTTTACAGTTATATTATTATATAGTTTTTCTTGGGGGTCAATTTGTTACTTCATAGCAATAGAAATTTATCTCTCACTTTATATCTAGTAGATTTTTTTATTTTAATACAAGTTTTCCTCAGCCATAAAAATGACAACCGCTTTTATTAAATCCTCACAGTTATTAGGTCTACACATGCAAGTTTTTAAATACATTTTTTTTAAATTATTATAAAAATACGTAGTAAATCTGTGGGATCAGTTTACTGTTTAATAACAAAATAAGCTAACATCCCACTTTATATCCAGTAGAAGTGTATTCAAAGAAGTTATTTAGATGGTAGAAGTTATTTTACCAAAGTCATCAAAAATGACAGTCGGTTTTATTAGAAGCTTACTATTATTAGGTGTTCCCACGCGAAACTTTGAATGAGTTTTTTACACTTATTAGATGAAAATCTGTTATGGGCACGTGACTGCGTGGTTGGAACGTTCGCACTATGACCGTGAGAACCGGGTTCGAATCTCACCATGGTCGATTTGTCAGGAAGGAGATTTCTTGATGTTATCAGGGTCGATCCCAGCGTGCGGCACCTTTCGAAAGTGCCAGAAAACCAGACCACAGCCTTGTGGATGAAATTGGTTAGACGGAACCCTTGGGGGCCGTCGATAACTGTGCTAGCACGAAGTCACAAGTCATCGTGGCCGAGAGCTTGAGCGTGCTGGCCTTTTCCAAATTGCTGATCACGCTAGATAACAAGCTCTTTCCAAGAAACTGTAACTAGGGTTTGCTCAGCATAGTTGCAGTATAAACCACAGGTGGATTCTGTGGGTGTTGAATAAACAAAAATGCACCCTAGTAGATGGGTATCTTCGAATACAAGTGGGCAGCTATACAGATAAATCTTTAGTAATTCTCAGGGTTGTATTTATTACATAATGACAACAAAAATTGGTTCCCTACTTAAAGTCTAGTAGAAACTTTCATTAATACGAGTTTATCCATGCCATCGAAAATGACGGCCTAATTAAATAAGTCTTTATTATTATATCATTGCTTTACATGTGAGCGTTTAAATATATTTCTTTACAATTATCATATATATATATATATATATATATATATATATATATATATATATATATATAGATAGATAGATAGATAGATAGATATAGTGTTATGCTAAATAATGATAGAAGAAACAATATCCCACTTTATTTACTGTATTTTAATAGTTCGGACTGTTGTCCTATTCATGACGTTTCGACCGTTGTTCGCCCCGGCCTTCTTTAGGTGATTGGAATTTAGAACTGGGCCCTTTATTTCATTCAGCGGGGTTGATTGTTCTAGTTCCACGTTCCATGCCTCTTCTGGATATCTCAGTTTCAGTTATGTCTCTTTAGTGACTCAACTTGCCAAGTTTTTGTTCACTTCCACTAAATATTGAACAACACAACTCTTTCCATCAAGTCACTGAATTACTACAACTAACGCTTTTATTATCCGCTGAGACTTGTGTCCTTATTTTAGGACTTATAATAACAATTTATAGTAGAATCTTATTTCAACATTAGTTTAACCCCTATGTAAGAAAATGTCTTATTTTGTTAAGCCCCTACTTTTATTAAAAAAGAAATTTGACTCTTTAAGTATATTTTTCCAGTTATTATATTAATATATAGGAATCCTAATGAGTGATCAATTCATTTTTTCTCCCTAAACTGTAGGCTAATTAGTAGGATTTGTATCAGTAAATGACTATTATCTTCTCTAACTGCTTACAATCTTGAAATATTCTCCTAATTTAAATAAACCGTAAAAACAAATCAACAATTAATGATAATCTCTGTATCGTATAAGATAAGAAGCATGCGACATCTAGTGTCGATGAGAGTCACTACAGCAGCAATTTTCAACTGTCGTGATACATTAGTGTGCCGCGCGATTCTCTTAAATGTTCTGCGAAATATTGTCACGGGATAATTTTTCCCTGTCTTATTTCTATTCTATTCTACTTTCTTAATTCCTTGCTTTCTTTTCTTTCGTTCTCTTTGTCTAATTTCTTCTTCTACTTTCTTGTGAATATAATTTTTAAATAGGTCGTCTTGTCTACTCCCCCAACTACTATTCTGATATGTCTCTTTATAAAGATGAATATAAATATGTATTTCCATTTTTTTCCATCCAAATTTTGTTTACCTGTCTTTCGACTTCCCTCACTCCATCAATGTATCCATTTTTAAATACATACCTTTTTCATCTCTCCTTGACCCCAATTTAAACCTACACCCTCAAACAAACGTGGACATTAATTAAAAATAATAATTTATAATTTTATGCCTAGTAAAAATTGTCACCCATTTATTTCTATGAAAATAGTTGATCTGATGAATTAGGATCGAAATCTTGGCCTAAGGAAATAAATTATAATCATATACCCTTTAAGTTGTCGTTTTCTTAATAATAATTAATGTTTGTCTGTTTTTACATTGACCGCTCTAGATTATATCCTCTTTGGAATAATCCATACAGATTACCGAATAATCTCATTAACTAACACACACACACACACACACACACACACACACACACACACACACACACACATATATATATATATATATATATATATATATATATATATATCATTCGACTGCGTGGAACACGAGAGCAAAATAAGACAGCTAGCAGTGTTCCTGCAGCACTTGCATACAATATATTCTCCTGCAGCGTTGTCTTTTGTGCAATTCTCGAGCCGGTCTCAAAAGTCATGTCCGTCATAGGTAGGCAGATAATTAGTTCGTGGACGTTGGAACCTCACACGTCGAACTCGACGGGACAGTTCATCATATATATATATATATATATATATATATATATATATATATATATATATATATATATATATATATATTAAAAAGAAGCAGAAACCTTAAACGTTTTTGGTTGTAATGTGAATTTTTTTTTTTAAATATTATGCTTTATTTTTCATAATTTTGCTACACGTGTTTCCGGTCTCACGACCGTCATCAGGCAAAACGTGGAGATTTCAATATATTATTAATAATATTTTTTTTTATGTTTTTCGATGTTAAATATTCTCGATATGAGACATTCTCTTTTTTGTGTGTTAGTGACCCAAATCTCTTTCTTGAACTCTTATATGTGTGTGTGTGTGTGTATGTGCGTGCATGTGGAAATATTATTGGTACAGTGTTAGTATTTGAATAAATGAATAAGTATTAAACATAATATCCCAAATTAGCTATAAAGGCTTGATCAGTTTTATTGCAATTTTCCACTTCTTCTTTAGCTCAATTAGACTTTTTGACCTTAAATAACATCAAAAATAAGAAGCGAGACAGACTACGCTCAACTGAAAAAGAAATGAGGGTCTGCTTATCGTACATTCGACCGAAAATTGAAGAATTTGCGAAAAACACCAGCCACACAAAATGAATTGCACAAATATTTGAATAGAAACATTGAAACAAAGTAAGTTCATATTTGAGCATGTATTTTTTTTAATGTATAGTTTTCTTTCATAACATTTAAATGTATACATTTTAAAAATGTTGTATGGTATGCGAAATATTTTCATTTGCTCCTCGGTGTGCCGATGCTTATAAAGGTTAAGAAACTACAGTAATATAGGTTTGCAAGACGAGTTACGCTGACCCTTAATATATCGTGAGTGATAATCCAATATTCTAATTGAATTGACCTCTTTAACTGGAACTAAACACTAAGTCGTTTTACACTAATGCATATCCTTTAACAAGGATTTGTTTGTACGAAATATTATGTCACAGAACATCTGCTCGGCTTAAGTTAACCTGAAAAAACCGGAGGAAGAGATTCTCTTAATCTTAGAAACAAAAAAACAACCTTAAGACAAGCGGGAAACTTACAGAGCGAGAAAATGAAAAAGAAAAAAAGTAACAAAGTAAGAAAGGAAATGGAAAAGATTTCCTTATTTCATGGATTATTGCGATGTGAACTCTCGTACGCCTAACGGAGAGGTCTCCGGTCTTCGTCAGGCGTACGTTTTATCCGATAATCCTCAAGCAAGATCCCTTATATTCCTTTATATTTAGTCATACAGGCGAGTAGGAAGGCTATGAACACACATGCAGATATAAGCAACAATCTCTCTTTTATAAAAGTTTTGTTGAAGAGGACTGATAAGGTACGAGGCTTAATATTTTTATTCAAATATGAGCCATGCTAAGAGAAAGAAAGAAAGAAAAAATTAAGAAAGAAATAAATAAATAAAGAAAGAAAAAAATAAGAAAGAAAGAAAAAGAAAGAAAGAAAGAAAGAAAAAGTAAGAAAGAAGAAAGAAAGAGAAAGAAAAAAAGAAAGAGACAGACTTAAAGAAAGATTGTATTTCGACAAGATTACTTTTTCTTCTTTGATGTGCCTCGTTTATTCGGGACGTCAGCGATCATGGCTCTCCAAGAGTTTCTTACCCTTTGCATTGCTAAATAGATATTGAAAACGGTCTAGAATAGGAACAGTGGCCCGTGGTTAAAATAATAATGCCATTTCAACTTTTATTTGGGTGTATATTTTGAGAGTGAACGAACGGATGATTGAAAGGCGGGTAGAGAGTGAAATGAAGATATATTAAAATTCCGAGATACAGAAGAAAAAAAAAAACATCGACTAAAGTATTTTTTAACCTTTATTTCTTTGTCAAATATTACAATAATGTTTGCATAACAACGAGATAAAAAAAAATCATGAACAGGATACAGAGATTATGAAGGAGACGGAAAAGAATAAGGAGATACAGATAAATAGTGAAAGAAGGGATTAGAATAATCCGGATTTTTCATATATTTGTGAGGGTGGTGCAAAGGATATCAGTGCCGAAAATGAACTCGCCATGATCAAATTCCGGCACATGCCTGTTACGTTTACTTCCGAAGTCATGCTTCTAGGAAAAGTGTTTTTTTTTTTTTGTTTTTGTTTTTTAACCCTTTCAGCTTTGGGTTAAATGGTAGGGTAGACTGAAATCTCTAGCTTTGGCTGGTAACCAATATAAGAGAATCTTGAAGAAAGCGTCAGGAAACAATCCACAACTTTTCCGAAGACGTCTTGGAAACTTACAGATGATAAAATGAAGGAAGCTGAGGAAATTCATAATCGTCCAACGTTGTAGCTAAACACAGTATTAAAAATACACGTGTAACTGCCACGCGGTCAGAACATCGTTTCCCGATTAGTGTGCCCTAGCACACTAACGGCTGAGTTGAGTCCCAAGCTAACGAATGAGTAATTTATGAATTATTTATATAAGTAAAAATAGTTTTTTAAAAAGTTAGAGACACAAAAAAAACATGGCTTCCATATGTAAGTCAAGTCTTTGTCATTTGATATTTTAAACTGGATGCATTCGTTAAAGATTAATTTAACATTCCTTAATATTTAAGAAACAGATAATCCTTTCCTTTTTTGCCTCTCTCAAGGTATTTAAATCGCTCATTATCAATCTCCCTATAAAATATCAGATTATTTATGAATAAAATCTGTACCGGTAATCATCTCTGAGAATGGTAAACCAAGTTTTCATATTTTCAAATTTCATGACTAATTTTTCCTTATTAAAATTTAAAATACGCTCCGTTTTTTTTAATTATTCTACATGTGTCTCCTGAAGTATTGATTGGCTGATTCGATTCCTACGGCTTATCAACAGTTTGTAGGTTATTTAAAGCGAGAAAATATTTTTTATATTGTAAGAATTGAGTGGAGGGAGATAATAATGATATAAATCTTACTAATTAACATATAGTTGGGAGGAGAGGAAATGGCTTCATACCATTTCCAAGGGTATTTGCACGAAGATATAACAAAACCAACTAGAACTGGAAAGCGGCTCTCTCATTAATAACTCCGAACGATTACCCATTACACCACCCGCACCTCCTGATCACCCACCTAGGTGTTGACAAGTTTCGACATAGCTTAACTTCGATGATTGTACCGGAACCGCTGTTTCAACGTTATATGGCCATAATAAAAACTGAAGTAAGAAAAGAAAAATCTTGAAAAAACACTAGTTTAGTGATTAAAAAGTGTTGTTATATTCTCCTGTTTGAAAAAAAAGTAACGTTGTTTAGAAGGCAGGATCGATAGACTATTGCTGACATGCTGTCGAAAGGGAAAATGTGTTAAGATTTTTTTATTTGTTTGTTTTTGCGGAAAAGAAAAGTAGATCTTTTTTTTTTAAATAAAATATATGCCTAAGTTTAAAGAATTGCTTGTTTTTAAATCCTGTTCTCTACAGACATGAACAAGGAGAATTCTACACATGAGTAGTTCTTTAGATTATAACATCCAGCAGCTAAGTTTGCGTTTTGTTTTCTTTTTGTCATTTCCCGCCACCCCGAAAAACTTACCGAATACAAAATTCAATATCAGTTCCTGGCGAACTAGAGCGTTATCATTTGTACATCAATACATTAAACACAAACATCCATACACAGTAAAGTAAAGAAATAATCCATTTTCAAAATACAACCAATATGAGGATATAATCCTTTCTTCAGGTTTGTGTAATGTAAAAGATTATATCTTGAAAAGCAGACGGAAAATTGGAAATAAAAAATATATATATGAAAAAATTCAAATGGTCAGTATTCGTATTTTTATCTATTAAAAAAAAATAATTTCACAGTATCTAGCATAAATAGCTTAATTTTTTTTAACAATAGCGAAAGGAAAATCATTCGGAAAACCGACTATTCATCTGTTTTTAATTCCGTGCTCGAATTTGAGGCACGTCTGATATGACCTTACATCTGATATGATGATGATGTTCATCATCATCATCATCATCATCACTGATGATCGCGTGTTGTCGTAGGGTTGTCGCACAACTGAGCCCCTGGCCAACTCCCTCCAGATGTCGTGGATGTGTGCCAAGGTCTAAATCTCTGTGAACGACATTACCAACTCATCAAGTGGGATAATTTATATCTCTGAGAAGTGTTTTACCAAAGAACGAAAAAAGTGACTCCGAAATCAGAAGTCGAACTTTTATAGCAAAATACGCCTTTTTACAGTTTATTGAGAAACAAGAAAAGTTCGTTAAGAAACAAAAAAAAAGTTCTGAGCTGTAATATAATATTGGTCCTCCTATATTACAATGAATGCCGGACAATATCCTCAAAGATAAAGAAAATACTTGAAGTAACAGAAATATGGTCCTACAATATGGTTGAGGATACATTAGACTGAACGTATAAGTAAGGACAAAGTTTTTAAAAATAAAGGAAACAAATACGATTTATACTTTTTTAGATCGAACTCACTTCATGGAGTGTAGTGAAGTCACTAGGGGGCAAAGTGTTACTGGATGTGGAAGAATTAGAAACAGAAACATTACTAATGAGCGGGAAGAAAAAGAGTAATTAGAGGACAATAAATAACTGTTCCCCCATTCTTAAATATGGCTCAAATTACCCTTTTAAGATATAGAGAGAAACTACAGAAGACCCAGATATAACTGAATGGAAATAAATGCTAAAAAACTGATCTGAGACAAATGGCATTAAGACCGCAGAAATATGTATTCGTCATAAGAAACGTAAGAATAACTAGTCAATATGTGGGCCTGTTTTTGATCAGTTGTACTGCTAACTTGATTTTTATAGACTAATATTTTCCTCGATTGTTTTTTTTTTAATGAAGTTCACCTCATGAAAGGCAATAAAACCACTCAGACACAAGTGGTTACCGGGCGTGGAAGAATTAGCAATAGAAACATTACTTATTAACGGAAGCAAAAAGAGTAAACAGGAGGGCGGTAGGGTTTATTATTTTGGGTTTCGTTCTCAACTCGGATTATCAATTGGCCTGTTGAAAAATAAAAATGAGAGAAAAAAATGGACGAAGAAAAACAGCAGTATAAAATGAAAGTCATTTCTGCCAGAGTTAACTAATATTACTTTGGAATATATCTGCCATATTAGCAGTAAGTCTAACAGGAATTCAAATAAGATAAAATCAGAAAAAGATAACTAATATTTCAAGGGTATATATTAAAGAACGAGTACTTGGAAAATTTGGTACACACAGAAAATTACTGAAGTCGAATTGGTCAGAACAAAGCAGCTAATAAACTACCTAACGAGCTTGTGTACATTTTCCAGGGGATAGCATAGAGAAAAACCTTACTAAGAACTGCAATGGATAGAAAGTATTAGATAGCTATGATCGATTCTGAAGTGGTACGTCACATAGAAGAAATACCTTCGTCTTTTGCTTAAAGTGGTACAATTTGTATTTCTGATGTGGGAACCTCATACCTATGAGAGTTCAATTGTCCACCGACTGAGACAATGTCTTGAGTATCCAATACGTTAACAAATACGCTGATCTTATTTTTCTGAAAATCATTTATTGATTTTTATTGGATGCATTTAAGCTTGCGCAAAATGACTGCGATCCATTCTCGTACAAGTGGGTGTGGTTGTTTGGCCTCGTGTTGTACGTAGCGAGGAGGGCGTGGTGACAACAAAACAGATTTTCTCCAGGTTCGTTAGCTTGGTTGATTTAACGAATTGTCAACCATTGTTGAGCTATTTAATATCGAGTTTTGTATGGAGCATCCAGTTATGATAGAACTCATTACGTATTTGTAATCGTTACCCAGACTAGCGTCGTTAAAAGGAGCCACACGGTGATTCACAGGGTTCGCAAATGTATAGTAAGGCTATATACTTGTGATATGCGAGTGTATAATGCTTTGTTTGTTAACATGGCGACATAAAGTAATTTGGAAGTGGGTTTAAGAATATACATACATATATATATATATTACATAGATATGAACAACGACAAAAGTTTCATTACCAATATATTTCGTCCACTGAGGAACTTGATTAGAATGAGAAAATCATTGGCAAGGAAAATTTTTCTGTTTTCCTTTATTCATATTGTTGTTTTACATATATAATTTATTATATCGGAATATTTACAGATATATATATATAGTTTATACCAAAGGCTTCCCATACTTAATACCTCTCGAATTCACTCTCGCGTGGTCATGTGTAACATCATGAATTGTGGTACGATTTTCCTTTCCAGCGTCTTATATGCACGTGTTTATCGTTGCTTAGAAATCATCCATATAAACATAAACAGACTTTTATCACTTTATTGTCCGTGTATTGCATGATATATTGTACAGTAATTGACATCTTTGATAATGGCTTATGTAAGCTGAAAGCTTAGATTGGATTAAAAAATATGTATCAATATTGTAATTTTCTTTCTTCGTCTAATGATAATGTTATTAAGCTTATCAGACGTTATGAAAAGAATTTACATGAAATGAATAGACAATACTTGTCTGTATTATTTAATGAAACATGTATGAATGAATATATATATATATATATATATATATATATATATATATATATATATATATATATATGTATGTATATATATGAAAGATTGATTAGTGCTTTTGAACACGTATCTTCCTCGATTCTCAAAATATACATATCTGCTCTGTTTCATATCCTAACGCAAACAAAGATAAGGCCGGTAAATGTAAATAAATAAATATACTGTTTAATAAAGAAATAAATAAATAAAACAGATCATCTACGCAAATATGAGTAGCCATTTAAAATAACGTTTAAACAAATAAATTAAAAAGTTTTGGGGTTGAATCCATTTCCTAAAAAAATATCTTCTCGATTCTTGAAATATACATATCTACTAACATAAAGACAATTTTTATGTATACCAAATCGGCCACGTAGGACCTCCTAATCAAACAAATACAAACAGTTAAACATACGCGCATTATACATATATGCCTCATGAATGTGTGGATGATACCGCATGTGTACGTACGTAAGTGTATATGTTTGCAACTATTTGTACTCGTATGTATGGGTATATGTGCTTCGTTTTTGTTTGATGTGTGTGTGTGTGTGTGTGTGGAACAATTTTCAATCAGAGTTTCAAACCTACACGTCATGATTTCATCCATTTTCACTTCGGTTGATTTTTTTCACTTTGAAGTATTTTGACATTCCTTGAGGAAAAGTAATTTTTGTTAGGTGTTTTTTAATTTTAGATTTTCTTTTGTTTTTCTGATTTCTCAATGTTTATTTTCATTATGGTTTGAAATATTTAGGTTGACAGGGGTCTGCATATGTAATTTTCCTTAATTTTTCATGAATGGCCTTCGTCCGACCCCGCGACCCGTCATTATAACACGATCCGGCCCTCGGGGTCGAATAAGTTGCCGACCCCTGCTCTAGAGGGTGTCTTCAAACAATTGAGACCAATCTTCATGCAAACTTCTTCATATTCCATTCTGCGGTCACAGTGTTCAGGTTTATTCTAAAACTAAGCTGAGCGGATCTTATTTGCAGTTTCTGGGAGAGATCACATTATCTGGCGTGATCAACAGTCTGAACAAAGCCAGTATGCTCAAACCCTCGGTCACGATGACTTGTGACTTCGTGCTAGCACAACCACCGTTGGTTACCAAGAGTTCCGTCTACCCAATTTTACCCACAAGGTTTGATCAAACCGTGGTATGGTTTTCAGGCATTCTCCAAAATTGCAGCACGCTGTAACATACCTACATACTTCGCGATATTTTCATGTCGGCGATCAAGGCTTTTCTCATTTTTAGTTTGCCTTTCTGCTAACCATCCTAATGTCTGTTCTGCCAAACATTTAATTGTTTGGTCAGTTATTCTCAACTTTTTTTCGTCCGTCTTGCCTTCAATATCCACTTGTGAGTATCAAATTCACCAATTAGTCCTCGTTATGTTCCCTTGAAATTGCAATTATCTTTTCCTGCGCTGTTTTTTGTTTCTATTTTCCGTAAATCTTCATCATTGCTCGCATGTTATGTCTATGTTATTCACAGTATCTTTTTTGAGAACTGCATTCCAATTGCTTCAAGTCTCTTTTCCAGCTTTGAGAAAATCGTCCAGCATTCCATGACAGTTCTGCGCACTTTTCTTTCTAACGACATTTTCCTGTTTCTTAATACTTTGCTTAGATATTTGAAGTCACCTTTAGCTATTCCTATGAAAAAGAAAATGATAAAATCAGTCAATAAGAAGAGTCCATTGTACATTTATTAATTCAATACATACACACACACACACACACACACACATGCGTACATATATATACATATATATATATATATATATATATATATATATATATATATATATATATATATATATATATATATATATATATATGTATACATTACAGTTGAAAAGTTTGAAGACGCCCCCAGAATTGGTATGGGAAGAAATTTGACGGAAGAGTGAAAAAAAATTAAAAATAACTCTTAGAGTCATTATGAAAAAACTGTAATCAATTATCAGACGTATACTTTGAGAAACTTTTGCAACGAATGCCAAAAATTTGTGCTACAGTAATCAAGGGTAAAGAGGATATTTTGAAGAGAACAAAATTTAATCATAAAATTCTTTTTTTTTTGTCATAATTAATTTGCTAATAAAAACTTTCTAATAAAAAAAATCATGCCTCACTTTGTTTTAACCATGTATAATAATTGTTTCTTATTTAAAGTACAAACTATTACAATTGAGGGCCAATTTAAAAATTGACCATGGTTCAGGTCAATCTTTTCAACTGTATTTTAAGTCGACATTAAATCAACACCCGGTGGCGACAGTTTGTTTTATGCTAAACGCAATCGTCAAGGTGTTGGTTTTAATGTTTACTTTTGTATTTACATGAGCTGTATCTTTAACCCAGAAATATAGCATAATTTAAAATGATATATATATATATATATATATATATATATATATATATATATATATATATATATATATATATATATATATATATATATATATATGGTTATAGTTATAAGTCCGAGTTTATATAGAAAGAAACTCTCATAAATAATTTTGTATATTAATAATTTTTTTAGTTAATTAATTCATAATTAACTTTAACATAAACTGACTTGATGTGTTCACCACAGGGTATATGTTACCATCGGCTGGGCACCTCAACGTGGCATAATGGTTAGAAAATTTGCCTTGCTAGATCAGTTACGATTGTGTAGTGAGTTCGATTCTCACTGGGTGCCTTATACTTTGGGCCTTGAGCCACATCTAAACTGCGCTCATAAAATCACTATGTTACTATCATCTTTTAATCATAACATATTAACCCGTGGTTTGGAGTTCGTAATCATCACCCTCTTGCAAATATCGCAGGTCCGAGGGATATTCACTTAACTCCTGCAAAATCTATGGCTACATCTGTAAAAATTGCGTAAAATCTCTCCAAACCAACAGGATATAAAGCAGACTGTGACAATCATATATTTTGTAAAGTTTATTTATTTGTTTTGCATAAATTTGATCGGAAACCTTAAAGCTTGATCACGAATTATATTTGAACAAAATGGAAGTTTGCTATAAAGATTTCAATAAAATATCTTTAAGTGAATGAATGATGATAAATGAAGTATGTGTATGTGTAACAAGTAAAAATGGCTGGTTGTTCGTATCCGAGTACTCTTCTCTGCTATGATGGGCAGCTAAACCCTATTGCTTGTGCATATTAGGCGCATAGGTGTTGCTTCAAAACCCATAGAAACAAGTTGTTTTTACAGCATCTATTCTGAGCGAAGCTTAATTACAATTGCTGAGACAGAGAGAGCTCTATACATTATATACACACAAAAAAAGTACATACACACACAAATTTGTTTTGCATAAATTTGATCGGAAAACTATATATATATATATATATATATATATATATATATATATATATATATATATATATATATATTGAATAAAAAGAGACATGAGGAAAAACTATTCTTAGCTGACGCGTTTCGTCTTCTGAGGGTGTTTATCAAAGCAATGTAGGATTTATTTTGTTGCCTGTGTTTATCTACAAAAGCGAGGATCTCACCGGTTTATCAAAACTTGTATATATATATATATATATATATATATATATATATATATATATATATATATATATATATATATATAGAACGGAACGTCTTGTAAGAAAAGAAAAGGATTTCTCTAGTTAAAGTTTACTATCAGCGAGTGGATACTATATCCTTGAAACTCAGAGATTGAACTGATAAGTTGAACATATAATTTTATTTGTTGCTATAAATACATGAAGGCTGTCTACATGTCTGAACAAAATGAACATCGCTGACACAAATGCATTGACCTGATTTTGAATGTGATGTCGACCGCGGGATCAACTCTTGAGGCCTGCAAGGGTCCTGGATTCTTTGACGCATGCACCACATATTAGCTCTGTCCGATTCCTTTGACGTCTACGCCGTACAGCTGACCGATTTTTGTGTGCCCTCAAATGTCTTGGAAGAACCGAACCGCTTTTCCACTATTTTATACGCTTACATACAAGTATACATATGTCTGTGTGTGTGCTTGTGTGTGTGTGTGTGCGAGAGAAGGAGAAAGAAAGAGAAAGAGAGAGAGAGAGAGAAATAATGAATGCGGGCGAGAAGAGATTAGCAGAATATGCGTTTTTTTTTTTTTATGTATGCAGACCTCTTTGTCAAAATGTATTTTTCATTCTGCACGAAAAAGGTTTCATTGAATAGTTTGTCGCTCTTGCATCTACTTTTCGCGAATGACGGAGAGCGCAAAATTGATTTTGTGTTTTATGTACGTTATTCATGTCTAACTTCAAGTACCCCCAGTAAAGTACCCCACAAAATAAATCTTCGATACAATTTTATGACTTCTCAAATTTTACTTCAGAAATCTCTTTGTCCATATCCGTCTTTGCCATGAAGCCGCCTTTATAAAACAAATCGTCTGCGTTGCCTTTCACCCCCCCCCAGCCACCACGCCTTTTCCTGTGTAACGAGACGGAAATTAAGAATGTAGCTCAATAGTCTATGCTCAGACACCCCCTCCTTTAAATATATATATTTTTCAGACCAACGCTATAATCTTTATGAAAGAGTATCTCAGTCAATAATCATCATGATCAGTCATCTCAAAAACCTTAAAACTTTAAACCAATGTAAACAGGGAGAAAAAAAAATGATATGCCGGATTTTGCTTCTTGTAGATTTAGGTCGACTGACATAAAAGAGAAATAAATAAGCTATAATACTTAGCTGCTTTTAGTATACATGTGTAAACATCGCTGTCTATAAGGTCGAGAGATGCAAATATATTCCATCTATTTGCTGTAACTGAAAGTGTATGCGGGCGTTACTGGGTGGTCCATGTAAGTAGCTTCGTTTCGAAGTGAAAACGCAGTTCGACGACTATAATTGAATGCGAATAAACGTGAAAATAGGTCGCCACTTAAGTTCTTTTAATCAGATCAGTCATTGAACTAAAACTCTCTGCTTTTAGAAGCCATGTCGTTTCGGGGCGAGGTTGATCATAGCTCTACCCAACTCCGTATTGCTTTTACTTCTAAAGACAGCCTACGACCGAAACACAGGTTGTCGTTAGACCACGGAAGTTTTCTTCTTTTTTTTTTTTTATTCTGTGCATCCCAAGCAAAGCGATAATCCTACTAGGACGAAATGGGCTACTGGAAATGAAAGAGAATGAAAAAAAAAAAAAACAGTAGAAGGATACTGAAAATACAAACCTAAACAGTAAACAAGGGATCAACGTCTACTCCGGTTCAAAAGTCTAAGGAGGAGTGTGAACCGGGCGCTAGGTGAACCTGTCTACTGCTATTGAGATGAAAAATAATTAATAAATAAAATATCAGAGTTCAGTAGGAGACTTTCGAAATATAGATTTGAAGTTACTTTAGAAGGAACCGGAAACACAATCCTAAACAAGAAATAAAAGATAAAGCGCATCTCCTCTTCAAAACAAGTAATATGAATTATCAGACGATCATCGAAGTTAAGCTTGGATATACAGGCTGGCATAATGGATAATGGCTCGTAGTAGTTAAACGAAGTGCTGAATTCCAATAACAGTTTTGTTCGCTATATTCACCTAAGAGCAAATAGTTTCGGGAAAATTAGGAATCTTCTCCCCTTAGCTACAGGTTAATTAGTAGGAGCTGTATCAGTAAATTAATAAATATTAATTGTATCCATAAAGAAATCTAAAAAATTTCCTAGTTTCAAATAAAGACTGATAAATCATAAAAAACAAATCAATCACTTTAGTTCTAAGCAAGGTTTGGTTTTTACCGTCTTTTGTCCTTGCTTTGCTATTGATTGGCACAGGCCCGTTAAGTAGGTACTTTTTTGTTTTTTCTTGCTTTTTATGACTTAAATATGTTAAGTTCTCTACACCCTTTTTCCTCATTATAGTTCATCTGTTTGCATTTTTAGAGACAGTTTCGTTGTAGTTGCTGTTCTGAGAAATTCCTCCTTTCTCGAATTTTATTTTCGTAGTATTCTGCGCATGCGTCAGTAGTACCACATATTTGTCACTTCAAGAACTTCCTTTGACTGTCATTTAGGAGATTAGATACTACATAGCAATCAAGCGCGCCACTTTGTTTCTAAATCATATAGCATCATTCTTTGCCCTTATTCTGCCATCAAATAGCACAAATTTATTTTTCATTCCTGTTTCTCCTGACTTTATTTGCATTTATTAAATCCTGTGACTGTTCCCTTTCCTCACTATATTTCATAGAAACTTTAACTTTCTCATCTTGCTTCTAAGTCCCTATCGTTTCTATTTTTTCTGAAAACACTTTCAAAGTTCCCATGTTATAGCCATAGATTTCTAAGCATGGGGAATCTTTCGTTATTGTTGTTTGATAAAAAATTGTAATATGAGCTCTAGTAAAAAAAAAAAAATTGACATATTTGGTTTATAAATCCCCCAAAATTCCCTCACTAATGTCCCGAGTGGATAAATGAGTTGGTAGATTGATACAAAAGTGACGTGGCTCAAAGTGCTGTGAGTTCAATGCCTGGCCCCAGAGGGAACGAAGAACTCAGAGAGTCGAGTTATCAAGGGGAACTAACTTAAAGTAAGACATCCAGAAAAATGGCAGGTGGAATTAGAACAATCTACCACCATGGACTAAATAAAGGGTTCGGTTCAGAATTCCAACACATATCAAATGAAGATGGCCAGGGGGTACAACGGCTGAAACGTCGTGAATATGACAATAAAGATGCGGACAACAGACTCAGCAATATCAGTAGCGTAAAAAGTGACAATAGCACTCACAGAAATATAGGCAAATATAAAAAAGACAACAAACAATTGAACAAAACTACATCGATAGTTTTGTTTAAAGAAATACACACACACACACACACATATATATATATATATATATATATATACATGAAAACCTATATTTATAGTGCAACTGAAAGTTTCTCGTTTTCCCCAGTTTTCATGCACATATGGGATTGGGAAGCTTATTAAAATGAACGACCCAATCACAATATGTGCCTGACAACTTGTGAAACCATGAAACTTGGGCATATAGGCATTGATTAGTATATATTTTATAGCTCTGTTTAACTACATTGATCAAAGTTTTGTTTGCACAATAAATTCAATTAAATATTTATTTGCTTATCTGTGTATACATTCTATGGCACACATAGGCAGTTGCTAATATCTCTTTATTTAGTTTATATTAATACTTCTATCTCTCTCTCCCTCTCTCTCTCTCTCTATATATATATATATATATATATATATATATATATATATGCAGGATACAAAAATTCTCAGGTAGGGACAGTAGCATCAAAATGGATTTCACAATCTACATTTTTAAAACTACCCACCGGGTTATTGAGGCCGTGATTTTCAAATGTAATCCATAAGCTATTTAGGCTTGCTGGTAAAGTGTAACGTTGTTTTACTTCTATCTATCTATCTATCTATCTATCTTACGAGCTATCTATCTATCTTACGAGCTATCTATCTATCTATCTATCTATCTATCTATCTATCTATCTATCTATCTTACGATCTATCTATCTATCTTACGATCTATCTATCTATCTATCTATCTATCTATCTATCTATCTTACGAGCTAGCTAGCTATCTATCTATCTCACACACACTCTCTCTCTCTCTCTCTCTATATATATATATATATATATATATATATATATATATATATATATATATATGGGCGATTGCGTAATTGGCCATTACATAAAGAGATTGTGCATATACTATGACAATTTCGTTTAAGCATGAAGCAGACTGTCGCCGCTGGGTGTGCATTTTAATGCCCAATTTTATATTTATTTTTGTTCTATTCCAGATATTATTTTCTTTAACCCATAAATATAGCACACATTAAAACTGTATTTTATCATATATTTCATATGTGCATATATATATATATATATATATATATACATATATATATACATGTATATATATATATTGTGTGTGTGTGTGTTTCTCACTGTCTGTGTGTGTCTGTGTATGTAATATGTATTTATAAACAGAAGTAAAAATATCATTTAGTTTTCTAAAATATTCTTAATGCTCTTTCAGTAATGTTTAACTGTAGAAGAGGATATATATATATATATTCATCCACAGAGAGACTGTTTCGCGGTATCACATCTCCCCAGTGTGGCTAGAGGTCCGATTGCTTCAATCGAAACCCGACTGATTTAACATCAGTCAGATATCTTACTTCTAGGCCATCGTCAGAAAGGAAGGGAATTTTTAACGTTTTTCTCTATACGTAATACGCCAGCGGCTCGGAGAATTCAATTCATAGTTGAAGAATGAATATATATATATATATATATATATATATATATATATGTATGTATGTATGTATGTATGTATGTATGTATGTATGTATGTATGTATGTGTGCCTGTATATATAGATAGATAGATATGTATGTCATATTAAATACGTTGAATCTTCGTTTCTTGAGCTATATAGAATGAGTTACCTTAATTTGGATGATATGCATATTTTTTTTAATGGTGAAAGTCGGGCCTGTCTGAAAGCAAGTGAAATTATCTTAATATATTTTACAACTTCCCTCAGTAGCGAGCAGTTACCATTTCCGTCTTTTAAGCACTTGACACTGAACTTTTTTGTCGGCCTCATGTGATAAATATTTGTTGCCATACAGTGGCTCAGTTAATTTTATACATTATAAATAAAAACAGTCAATTCTGTCAATTTGTACCCTTGGTTTTGATCAGACAAAGAAGTCGATAAATCATTTGTAACTACTTTGTCATAATACATCGTTCGATATAAGTGAGCTGAGCATGATTTATAGTCTTACTTAAAATTAAAGAAGACAGAAAAGGAATCTGTAGTATTCTCGGAGAAAATATATTCACTACTTATATATATATATATATATATATATATATATATATATATATATATATGTGTGTGTGTGTGTGTGTGTGTGTGTGTGTGTGTGTGTGTGTGTGTGTTTGTTAATCCCAGTAAATGGAAGACGTTCTGTTTTCTGCAATAGAAAACTATTGGGTTGGTGCATAATTATCAGGTGTTTTTGTTTGCGAGTTATTTGCTAATAAAAATTACTGTTTTCTTTACTTTTCTTAAATAAAAATATTATTTTATTTTCCGTTCATAAAAAAATGCGCTCCGGAATAATCATTTATAAATGTCATTGTTGAATTTTTATATTTCTTTTTTCATAATAAATATTATTTAAAAACCCCTGATAATTATGCACCAACGCTATAAAACTAATGACAATATAATACGCCAACTCTGCTATGAGTCTGTTTTTAAATTCTGCTTCAAGATTATCAACTGGCAGATTTATCATACATCTTTTATCATAGTTTATTTTAAACAGTTATTGGAAAAAGAACTATAAATAATTACTTTAAGAGAAGATTTATAAACGTGATTTAGCGTCGAGGGTTACTTGTTATTGTCCTAGTCAAACCATGGCGAATGGTTTTCTCTTTTAATAAAAGAAATATCAAAATATTAGGTTGGTGAAAAATTAATGACGTAATAATGTCGTTTTCTGACGTTAAAAAATACGTCAAAAAACGACATTATTAAGTCATTATTTTTGCACCAACCTAATACTTTAATAATCAAAGCACTCGTGAAAATTTCACAGTTTTCTTATTAGCATTTTCGGGTGAATCTTAGTTTTTAAGTTAATGACTGAATAAGCTGACAGCGCGTTCTACCACAATAAAATATCCCTTTCGCATCGTTAATATTTGAGCTTAACAACTTTAACAAATATTGCAATAACAATCATGAATTTTAAAGCTAGTTGTTATTTTAAGAAGTAAGAGGCTACAAATGAAATGATTTGATTTTAGCAACTTTTTCCATTTTAGATTTACGGCAAGTTTCTCACACCAAACAAGAACAAAAGTCCATATAAATGTGCGCAAATCATCCGTTTTTCAATTATTAACTTTAAAGAAAGTTTAAAGTCGATTGTGTAGTCATGTAGACTAGGTTATATTTGTCATTCGTGTACATTTGTTTAATATGTGTAGTAGTGAGTTAACTGAGAAGTGTTCCGTTTAACAATGGCTGGATAATCAGGCAGATGATTTTTATATACGGTTGTGCGAATAATAACGGAGGGGAGGCTGCACAGGTTGTATCAGATTGCTTTTCCAGACCAAAGGCAGCCGAGTCATCCAATCATTGATGCTGTTTATTATCGGGTTGCTGAGACAGGGTCCGTGGCCCCACAAACTTTGGTAACAAGTATTTTTTTGGATTGTATCTTCGATTGTACATTTAACAAGGTCTACTGTAAACAAAACTTAATAACTCAAAAAGGAAGGATTTGCGGATATATGTTTAGATGGACATTTTTCTTTGTTTAGTGTGATGAACCCGCCCTAAAAATTTGTGAAACTATTTTGATACATCCTGTATATATAGTTAATGAATATATGGATTTCTATCTATCTATCTATCTATCTATCTATCTATGTCTCTCTCTATATATATATGTCTGTGTGTGTGTAATTTTTTTTTATTTTATTACTTCAAACGTTACATTTAGTGGATACTATCTGTTTAATTTAAACAGGATCTATTTCTTCTACCGGCCTAAATATACGCGAAAATTTATTATTAAAGAAAATGTGCCCTCGGCTATTAGCTTTAATAAGATTTTCCGACTGTGCAGGCCGGTGGGACAAAATAAATATTGATTAAATTTAACAGATAGATCTACTTAAATATGTTAAAAATAACGTTTGATATATATATATATATATATATATATATATATATATATATATATATATATATATATAT
>OZ010585.1:98403536-98428536 GCA_963932145.1 Acanthosepion lycidas
AGGTCAGCCAATCTCCCAATCCTCACTCTTGCTGCATATGTGTCCTCATTTGTAAATCAATAGCAGGTCTTAAGTGCTACTTAAGATTATCGCACAAAATTTCATAACTGAATCAATTACGCTAGCTGTCTGATGCTCATACGTCGAAACCGACGGGAGAGTCTCTGATATATATATATATATATATATATATATATATATATATATATATATAGAGAGAGAGAGAGAGAGATAGATAGATAGATAGATAGATAGATAGATAGATAGAAACGTACACTTTCCTGTTTGAGTATATGAATACGGAGCGTCGATCGTATCACGTGGAATACCTTTTATAAAAAAATTGTGTATACTTAAGTATGCGAGATTATGATATATAAATATTTATGCTAAAACAAATTTAGGAAAACTAACGATAAATTTGAAAAAAATATGTTATACGTTTCGTCCTTCTTTTAATTTCTAAAACAATAAGAGACATAATTAATACACAAAGAAATAATGACTAAATCTTCGCGTATAAATTTCACTGTCACTGGAATAATTGCCACAAGTAATACACAGGAGAAACCTCGAGAAATTTAAATAGAAAATAATATGAACGCCAACGGGAGCTTTTATACGACAACAAACGCAGTGCATCAATTGATTATCATAATGTGTTTGACCATTATCTCTATTTAAATATGCTGCTTTATTAAAAAAAAAAAACAGAAAATATTTACTCAGGCGAAAATGTGTAGAAAGTGCTTTGATTGCGAGATCATCCACGTTACTTCTGCGTCTAGAACCTTGCAACATTTTACTTTTCTTTGCAGATCTTCTATTATCGCAGTGTGGGATGCTTAATAATAAAAGGCATAAAAACACTAAGAAAAGCATAAGAAAACTGAATGAAATTGGCTACAATATATAGCAAGACAATTAAAAAAAAACAAATTAGATTTATAAATTTAACATTTCAGCATTTTGAAAGTTTTCAACTTTTTTTATTCGCTTTGGATATACCTCCTCTCCCCCTCCACACACACACACACACACATATATATATATATATATATGACATTTGGACTTTTCATAACTTAGTTATCTTTTCTAACATTTACATCGTGAAATTTAAATCCTACAGTACATAACATTAGCGTTTTTCAATTCACAGTTAAAAAAGATTAACTTTCAGATGAACACAATAATTTTTTTCTTAGAAAAATAATGCACACAACAGTTTTTGTCTTACACGCTGACGCTGACATTGTGCGAATGACGAAAGTACTCTGAATATAAGAGTTTGTATCATCATGGTAATTTTCTCTCTTCCTTTAATAAGGAGACTAAGAAGCTTATCCGTGCATATGAGAGAATCCTATTGAAAAGAAGTAAACAAAGCTATACTACAAATTACTCAAAAACATTACTTTCGTCCTATGAAGTCCTAATTGACGAAAGATTTTACAAGTTATCATTAATTACTTAAATATCCATACAGAGTTGCATTAATGTTTGTATTTAAAGCACATGTATCCCCTAAATGCACACACACACACAATATATATATATATATATATATATATATATATATATATATATACACGCAGGTTGTCCAAATATTGACATAATTTTAAATGTGAATATCGGAGTAACTCCATATTCTAGGTAAGCGAAATTAAATACGCTTAATGTTAAACAATAAAAGATTTATTCATCAAAATTCAAACAAGATATTCAAAGAGATGTAGATTTTATAACCAATTTCGCAAAGATTCAGAAATGTTCAATATCCGCACCACACGTCAAGTTGTTAATCCAGCTACTGTCAGACACGCTGTAGTATGTTTTACGTAACATTCACCAGCAAGAACGGGGATATAGAACTGTTCTTTCACATAGCACCATAGAAAAATTACAAGGGGTCACTTCAAATGAAGGTGGTGGTCATTTCCCCAGCACATTGTCATTATCACTGGCACGGTTGATCAATCTTCCTGGCAGATTTTCATTGAGTTAAGTACGCACAGTCAACTTAATTTTTACACATATTGTTAAAATTTGAGATTATTTTTTCGAGAATTGTCTATATTAGTAGACTACAAATAATGACAATTTTTGGGAAACAATTTTTTTGTCAACTTCGTAAATGTTTATAGATTTGATAAATAAGATCAGATTTATTCTTATTAATATATAATTTTCATTTTTCACACGAGAACGAAAGTCACAATTAACTGTATCTCGTTCTTTCCTTAGCAAATTTGTTCTCCCCGTAAGCAACGCCAGTAATGAGTAGGAAACAATATTGCGATTTCTTCTGATTCTAGCCACCTCAGTGATGCTTTTAGTAACGTTTGCCTTTTTGCTGTCCTGCTAACCATTTGCATAAGCTCGATAGGTAGGTTTGGCAGTGGTTTATTCAGTGAACATTAACAAACTAAAATATTTAAGATACTTCCATGTTTTATTATTCAAAGTTATTTTCCTCTTCCAGAACAGACCAACCGAGTTCCAGTTTTGTTTCTTGTGTGATCCTTGCTGTATATTCTTTTCGACCAAAATGTTATGGAGATTTTGCAGCTTTTGAACGTATAAATATGCATTTAATGTTTGATTGCGTTTAAAGAACTCTAATATTACACTGTCGTGATGATTCCACTGCACGTACAACATTTTATTGCACAGTATATTAGGTAAGTATATTTTATCTATGCCTTATATGTTTATCAAGTAAACGTAATCATTTAACTATCACTGCAGACAACATTACGAATGCCACAGAACTCCTGCATCATCTAGAAAATGCTGCCAACGATGTCGAATAGCCAATGCTTTTAAAACTGAATTCATAGGCTTCAACCAGCAAGGTTCAATACAAATTGTCTCAGATGAATCAATAAAATCTGTCAAATATTTTACAAGACGTGAAATAAATTCTAATGAAAGGGACGTGAAAATTCGCATAGCAAAAGCTGGGACTGCCTTGAATAAAATGGACGAAATCTGGAAATCTACTCTACCGGACAAACTCAAACGGAGCTACTTTCGCGCCACTGTAGAGGCATTGCTTGGAAATTAATTCATACACAACAGTTTAAGCTTGATGGAACATACACTTGGATGCTGGCAGCTATACTTAAAATTTCTTGGAGACAACGCCCAACTAAATCACAGTTGGACCCAGCCTTGATATTTCTACAATGTTACGCGAACGCAGAAGGCGATTTGCAGGAAACTGCCTGCAAACAAAACGAAAAATTGCCTTTGATCTACAGCTCAGGACAACTAGACCAGCGTCCACCTACATTTACCAGCTATATAATAACATTGCATGTCACCCTGATGAGCTTCCGACTGTGATTGCTGGCGTGATAGACTCATGAATGTCACAGCTAACTCGACCGAATAAAAAAAGGTCATATATTTAAATCAAATTTCTATTTCTATTTATTATATCCTTTTCTAAACCGCCCACAATAGTTAGAAGTCGCCTTGCGATTATTGAGGTACTATACCTTTTTAAAAACAGCTCGGGGTATATTAGATTTATGATCAGAGCAGACGACAAAGCAAACGAGGTATATTTTTCGCTGTAAGGAGGACAGCCCTTAAAATACTACATTTGAATGATAGATTTATTGGTTTGTACAGCCATACTTTATAAATTCTGCAAGTGATCAAACATACAAAAGCACGTCGAAATTCTTTTAAAATATTCGGTTTCGTCAGATTGTAATAAGCTTTACAATATAGCATTATTAAATATAGTTTTACTTAACAATATTTCCTACGTATTATCTTATTGAAAATAAATTTATAAGATTATTTTTTTTAATAAATTATTCGGTTTAAAATCGGTAAAAAATCAAAACAAATCTTGTAAAAATACATTTTTTTCGTCGCATTTTTTTTCTTCGGACAATATTGTCAGTAATATATATTAATCATTAAAGCAATTAAAATCGGCTCCAATTAAATGATGTCTTAGTTTTATTGTGTGTGTGTGTGTTTTTTTTTTTTTTTTTTTTTTTCGATTCAGAACAGATTTTCGGTAAGACCGGATCTGATTATGCGAAAGAAAAATTATGTAATTTAAATTCTTTAAAAAATTCTGCTATCTCTCTATATTTCTGAGATGAGGCATTATATACACTATTCGGACTATTGCCATCATCTTTCTTGCCATATTTATCACAACGTTTCGACCGTTGTTCTTCTTCAGGTGGTTGGAATGTCGAACTGAACACTTTATTTCGCTCACTAGGATAGACTGTTCTAGTTCCACGCGACATGTCTAATGTCAGTTATCTCCTGTTAATTCTCTTCTTCAAGTTATTGAACTCACACTTTTTGGGGTCCTGTCACTTGATCTAGCTAACGCCTTTATTCACTGTGCCATGTATTCTTGTAAAAAGGTGTAGAATTCTGCTTTTAACAAATATAGTCACTAAAAATATCTCGTTGAAATTTTCATAAAATTAAGTAAGGAGTCTGACACACATGTAAAACAAAATATTTTTATCAAATTTTTCTAATAAAAAAGGTTTTAAAAAATTCATTTACTTTTGAATAAGTCTTGAAACTGTCATTAAAATCCGGTAATTATTTGATTTTTGAAAAAATTTATAAATTAATGTGTCTGTTATCGCAAAAGGAGGCCAAAATTTTCTATGCTAAAAATTAGTAAAAACCGCTGACGTTAAGAAAGACAAGTGTTTAATGAACATTTTGAATATTCTAAAAAGGAGTAAAAAAATAATTAAATAATCAAAAAATACTTTGATCCTACCTCTTAACATAAAGATTTCAACGATAAAACTATGTTCTCTTTACGTTTGTAGCATGCTTTACTCAGGGTACGCTGTTTTTTTAACATTTTATCGAAAGTACCTATTTATCTATCTATCTATCTATCTATCTATATATATATATATATATATATATATATATGGAATAACGTGTTGTATCTGCTCAGAAGTAGAGTATTTTAACATATTTCTACGCCCAAATAAATAATATTTCTTGTGAAAGCCGAGTTATAAAATAAATGATATATTGTATTAGTTTAAATCATAAGTAATTTTCATCTGGAGGAGCCAATTGTAATTACGAATGTATCAGCCTAACTAAGCATTTTTAAATATAAGCAAGTGATGAAAAGTGTGTTACATACAGCAAGGTTCAGCGCAAAAAAACAGTGTGTCGTCAAGGATAACTCTTCACAACTGCTCTCAAATGCTAATCTCCATAAAAAAATCTAATATTGTATGTGTGATTGGATCGCCCTGACATTGTTCACGGAGATTTCTAAAAACGAAAGGAAACGATAAATACAAATTGAAAATATTCAGCAGCTGCAACGTGTCTATAGTATTTCGGTTAAAAAGCGTATACGGTAATAATAACACAGGGAAAAATATTGGAACTCGGTAGGTCTGTTCTTGTTTACTCGCAATGTTTACCTACCTCTGCACGAAGCGATATTTCGATGGGAATATTTTTCAAGATTCAATAGTTCTTCGAAATATTTTTCCCGTTCAAACCGGCAGAATTTTACTGAAGATGTATCGAAGAGTTACCTGATAAAATGGCAAGAAGTGATCGCAAATAATGTGAAAAAAATGAAATTATTCTTTATTTTTCGGAGAATAATCTTTCTAACACTATATTTTAATTTTCCAATGTTGTGATTGAAAAACTAGTTACATCACGTGAAAAAGTCGTTAACAGATATGAAAAAGAAGAAAATACGTACAATTCTGAATTGGAAAATATAATTAATTTCAAATCAGAGTTAAAATTTCTTTTAAAAATTCGAAAGTTTTCAAAAATCATATCGAAATGTTAATATAAATTAGAAGCGCACACATTGTTGAAATATGCAGCTTTACAAACTTCCGGTTTTAGATTGCAAAAGTGACTCCCGAATGAGCGATTCTAGCTCAGATGTAAAATAAGGTCACTTCGCTTAAAACATTTAACTTATTAATCAGGTTGACTTATATGCAATTAGATGAAGTTAGAATTGAAAATATACCCATCTGTTTACAATTAACACAGCAACAGATGTGAGACACGAATTAGCACACTGTTTTCTGAATGAAGTTATGACAGCCGGACTTAGAAACTGAGGTTTTGGAAGTTGGATGAATGTGAGAGGGAGGCAGACGGCCACTAAATTAAGGTCGTAACCAACTATTTAAATCCATCTTTATTCGTAGAATTTATTATATTATATATATATAGAACTACAACTCACTCACTCAACGGCCGTGTTCCTGGTCTATAAGTGAGAAGTTGTATCTGGCCTTTGTTTCAGGCATGCTATCGTGTAAAGGGGATACTATTAACCGACTTCAGATAGCTTTAATTTTCATTTTGACCCCTTTGTAATAGTACTAATTTATTTCTTGATGTTTGGACCGTACAGTATTGAACTCAATCGGTCACGAGTCCCATAACGCATTATGACCACAGGGGATGATGTACTGCATTCGTAGTAGAAGTACTGATGTTTCCTGCACAAGAGAGGAGAGTCACCAACCAGGGTTATAACCTCCAGTCTATCCTGTCATCGCAGTGTAGCTCTTTAGTAAGTTTTGCTGACTCTCCTAATCTCTGATCTGATAACCATGTACACAAGCTCGTTAGGTACGTTATGTTATTTAACCATAGATGGGGCGGGGAGAGATGAATTTGATTCATATCTTTCCCAGTCAGTGAATGTAACGAAACCAACTGAAATTCGAACTCGGCTCTCCGACTCTTCAATCCGAGCCGCTATCCATTATTCAAATATGCCTCTTTATTTATCAATACATATATAATTTATTATTTATAATAATGCCTCCTCATTTATCAATACATATATAATCAATTACTTTCAAAAGACAAGCGTAATAATGAAACAGATCTATATTCAATACATTACTTCGGTTTGCATACTCTACAAGTAAGTTTTTACTTATTTTTCAATTCATTTATTAAATTTCTATTGAACCCTATTGGAGAAAGGAGCAGGAAAGTAATATTGATCAGAATTTCCGGACAACATACAATACCGACTGTTTTTTTTTATTTTTTATTTTATGTGATTTTATAATTTCGTAAGTCAGGTGATCGTTAGGCAAGTAAATCGCTAAATGAGAATTGACCATAAAAACGTACGCTCAACTTCTATCAAAAACAAATCTTTAAAAATTGATTACACAGTATTTTTTTTCTGAAAATGATTGTTCGTTAACAATAAAATCAGTTTAGATCAATATCTAAAACTTCCTGCCATCGGGCCTTAGAATATGTTGACTGCATGTCCTGCAGATGGGAAACGCTCATATCAAAAGAAAAACAATGGTTCACTTTTCAGACGGACTCTTGGGTGTAAACTTGAACGATATCAAACTTTTGATCCAAATGTACACTGAATCAATGTCTATATCTTACCACTAGTATAAACTGAAATTCTGATTATCTACTTTAATGGCGTTTTTTCTCTTTAAGACATCTCTTCGTCCTTATGTGTGTTAAATTAACAAAAAGCCAACTTGTGTTCTGTGTCAAATTCGCTTGCAAGTACAATCTACTTTCTTTCTTTCTATCTGCCGTGTCCCTTCGCCGTGTAGGCGATCATGGCTCTACACTTCCCTCTATCCCTTGCAGCTCTCAATAAGTTCCTTCGTTCTCCCACCTCACCCAGACCACGTTCTGTCATTCACTTGCTTAAGGCCGTTATGTAGGTCATGCGTCGTTTTCCCTTATCTCTCTTTCCATGTGAGTATCAAATTCTCCAGGTCCTCCTTCCTCATTATGTTTCCCGGGAACTTCAGCTGCCTCTTCCTGATGTTAAGTATAAGCCTCCTCCTTGTTTGCATCCTCTCTAAAACCTCATCGCTGCTCACACGCTTGGTCCATGATATCCTTAGCATCCTTCTGTAGAAAACACATATCCATTGCCTCGAGTCTCTTTGAGGAAATCTTCCAACATTCGCTGCCGTAAAGAAGGACAGATGTCTCGTAACAGCTCAGTATTCTTTTCTTCGTTACCAAAGAAATCCTCCTGTCTCTCAATACTCTGAGCAGGTTTTCGCAATCTACATTACCAAATTATTTTAGAAAATATATTGCAACTACTGTTCAGTTATAAAGCTTGTGAAGTGAAAAGTGAATTCGGTACAAAATTGAAATCTAACAATAACAAGATCACATTAATAGAATTAGTAGAAAATATACAGCTAATGACTAAGTAGAACTAATTGATTATTGACTAATTAGTAACCAAGATAGAAATTATTCAATCACTGAATATATAAAAGATAATATAATGTATTTATACATAGGAGGACATCTGAACTATCATATGAGAGGGGAAAGAAATAAATCGCTCTATTTAAACCCTGTACTTTAGAATGAGAGAACCCGGTTCAGTTGTCAAGTTAAACACCATTTGCATCAACACAATATTGCCAACGACCCGACAGTGAATTTACTCCACCGTTTTGAAAACTGGGGTCATAATAATTGATAAATTTCCAAGTGATATTATCTCTCTATATTTCTGAGATGAGGTATTATGTACACTATTTACATTGCTCAGACTATTGTCCTCATCTTTGTCGCCATATTTATTACAACGTTTCGGCCCTTCAGTATCTGTCTATATTTCTGAGATGAGGTATTATGTACACTATTTACATTGCTCAGACTATTGTCCTCATCTTTGTCGCCATATTTATTACAACGTTTCGGCCCTTCAGTATCTGTCTATATTTCTGAGATGAGGTATTATGTACACTATTTATATTGCTCAGACTATTGCCCTCGTCTTTGTCGCCATATTTATTACAACGTTTCGGCCCTTCAGTATCTGTCTATATTTCTGAGATGAGGTATTATGTACACTATTTACATTGCTCAGACTATTGTCCTCATCTTTGTCGCCATATTTATTACAACGTTTCGGCCCTTCAGTATCTGTCTATATTTCTGAGATGAGGTATTATGTACATTATTTACATTATTCGGACTATTGTCCTCATCTTTGTCGCCATATTTATTACAACGTTTCGGCCCTTCAGTATCTGTCTATATTTCTGAGATGAGGTAATATGTACACTATTCACATTGCTCAGACTATTGTCCTCATCTTTGTCGCCATATTTATTACAACGTTTTGGCCGTTTTGTGATAAATATGGCAACAACAAAGATGAGGATTAATAGTCCGAACAATGTAAATAGTGTACCAAGTGACATTCTTGACCTCGTTCATATTGTTATAGAATTGCATACACGTATATGCAAATAAGATGCAGTAATAATGTGGTAATCGTAAGATAACAGGCCTGGTTAATTTGAGAGTTGGGTGTGACAGGAATTCAGTTCCCAGATACATCGGTTCTTACCTAATGCTAAGGTCGTGAGTTACCTTGCTACTGATAGCTCCCTTTCTACATTGGAACCGTTCGCCAAAATTCTTAAAAATACCCATTCATCAATTCCAGATCACGAGCATCTACAGTGATAGTTTAACCCGATTTCAAGAGGTTGTAAAGGATTCCTTCATTACAGCTAAACGGTATGGAGAATCTTGGAAGTTGACGAATTGAAGAGAAGATTGAGTGGACAGCAATTCTGTCGACTCGATTTCCGATTATAATAGAGAAAGCACTTTTCTTATCGCCAGTAACCACAGGGGAACAAGAAATTATATTTCCACGATCAGAATGTGATCAAAGCGACGAATACAAATGCAGTATTCGTCTGTACCTGTGCTACAGAGATTACAGAAAGGCATTTGATAAGTCACGACACGAAGAGATATGTGAAACAGTAGAAGCGTTTGATAGACGAGAAAGATATTAGATTAACCTCTACTGGGAACCAAGACCTTGCATGCAGATAACGAATGACTTCAGCAAAGACGTAAGAATAGAAACAGTAGTTAGACACAAATGCGTTTTCTAACTTAATCTATATAGCCAGACGTCCTAAGAGAACAAGAAAACCTATCAAGATTTATTATTGGTGGAGATAATATTAACAACATACGATACGCAGATGACACTAGTGATGACAGGCACAGAATGAATTCTAAAAGAACACATAATGTAACAAAGGAAAACGAGAAGGAAGAACTATTAATTTAAGAAGACGGAAAGCAAAGTCGTTCGTGAACTAGAGGTCTGGTTAGAGATGTTTACTGGGAAGGTGAAAAATCAAGGACATGTAGAACTCTAACAATCTAATGTATACGCAAACGATAGAAAAACTGTCATAGTCGCGAAAGATGCTTTCCGGAAACTAAGCAAAGTATTAATAAAGAAGAGAATTTTTTCTTTAAATAAAAGTAAGAAAAGATTCCTAAACTCCTATATAATATACAATTTTTTATATGAAAATAAATGCCGAACAATCTCTTCACAGATGAATAAGAGACATAAACCAACAGAGATGCGTTTCTGTAGAAGGACGCTGAGAATACCGGGACAGTGAATGTGAATAACTAGTAAGTTCTAAGGGCAATAGATGCTATTTGACGTTAAAAATACGTCAACAAACGACAGTATTACGTCATTATTTTTGTCCCAACCTAATACTAAGAAACTGACGCTTCCAGTGAGAAAGAAGCAACTTAAATTCATCGGAAACTTAATGAGAAACGAGGGCGTGGTGAATCTAATACTCACAAGACGTTAAAGGTAAGAGGAAACAGTGAGTAATCTAATTGACGAGTTTGTGTGAATGAATGACAGAACAAGGTGGAATATGTGGCAATGGGGCAAACATTAGTTAGAGTAACAAAAGCGCGGAGCTTGTGGGGAGCCATGAATTCCAAATCATGAAAGAATATGCTCTGTAAAATAACAGGGTTACAACGAAGTTATTTTAAAATGAAGATACCAATCAGAGTAAGTACTAGACTGAAGTCAATATCTCATCAATTTACAGCTGGCTAGATGTAACCGTAAGTTCTATGCTAACAGTTTCTTCTCTCGCACTTCTCGCTTGTGGAACTCCTTTCCAGTTCTATGCTTCTTAGTCTATTTTAATCTGCAAAAATTAAAATGCAATGTCAATCGCAATCTACTGTCTTCCTGGTTAGACTTTTCTCTTTCCGCTCATTATTAATGTTTCTGATGCTAATTCTTCCACACCCTGTGACCTCTTGTGTTTTAGGCGTTTTACTTCCATAGGTGGGGTGAAACGATTAAAAACAAAAAAAAAGTATCAGAAAGATCTGAGAAAATTTCTAAGACGACGAATCTTAAATTCTGCTGGTTTATTATTTAACGAATCAACGTTTTTAAATTTGATTATTTACGTAAATCGTGAATCTTTTTTTTTCTGAGAATTTATTTTTAAATGTGAATAAAATGAAAAAAAAAATTCTTTAATATGTCATTTTTGTTCGGAATCATTTGATGCGGTTAAACAAATTGGGGCCCTCATCTTTCTGTTGTCTATTTATGATTTCTTTCTTTTAACAGTTTCTCTTATCGCACTTCTCGCTTGTAGAACTTCCTCCCGACTTCATGCTTTCCCGCCAAAACATTTAAATGCAATGTCAATCATTATCTATTGACCTCCTGATTTATATTTCGCTTTCTCCTTGTGTGACTTTATATTTGCCACGAGATCATTGCAATTTTTGGGTCCCTTTATTTAAGACTGGGGAAATTGTCTGTTCGGAAACATATTGTAAGCGATATAACTTTTGATATCCAATAGAAAGGAACCGGACAAACAGTTAAATAAATATTGGATTTTGCTGTTAGAAATTAAAAAATCTCAAGTCTTATTTAAAAAAAAAAAAACAAAACCAAAAACTTTTCCTCCAAAATTTCTTGGCTGAAATTTCGGAAAGCGACTATTAGAAAAGTGAATATTATACATGATTAATTACAGTGTACAATAATTTCAAGCCATACCTGTAAGTCAGAACACAGAAATGTTAAATGACATAGCAATATAAGTCCCTATAACCAGAAAGGAACGGAGAGAAAATCAATCGGGCCTAACGCATCTTAAAAAAGGCCATTTAATTTGTTCTGACGTAAGACATTTCATCATTAAGGACTGGTTTCCTCTTCATTATCGTTTTTCTTGCAAACTCCCTCCCGAGGAACCTGTTTTAACAAGCGAATCTATACGAATACACACACACACACACACACACACACACACACATATATATATATATATATATATATATAAATATATATATATATATATTGAGTCCGCCAAAAAATGTATACAGACTTCAGAAACGGAAAAACTCAAATTGCGATAACATTGTCTATTGTGGTACGATATTTCCTCGACTGATGACATAAGATTGGCGGCTCATAGACAAGAAATTGAAAATGCGTGTTGTGTTAAGAAATCCCAGTGGACATTTTGGCCAACGTTATTCAAGCAGAAGTTAGCCGTTCTAATAAATGTCTGGAAACCATTTTTTTGCTTCGCTTGTTATTATATAGTCCAAAGTTAACTTGTATTAATCGAGTGATGTCTGAATAAATTTCGTATCACAATATCAAAACATTTTTTTTCCTGAAGTGTGTATACATTTGGGGGGAAGGACTCGGATATATATATATATATATATATATATATATATATATATATATATATATATATATAATGGACTCTCTCCGGTTGATTCAGTTATGAATTTGTGCGATAATCTAAGTGACACTTAAAACCCGCAAAGGATTTGCAAAGGAGGCCGCATATGGAGCAAGAGTAAGAATTGTGGGATGAGGGTACTGTTAGATTGGCTGACCTTTTGGATCTTGCTCTCGCTTCTTGAAGACGATTCTGACTAGCAGAGTGAAAATCGCCCAGTCCACTAAAACACGCTGATCTCCTCTCTACCCGCTCCAAGGCTCGAGAGTGTTATGATGTGTATTGATAACTGAGAATTTGATCTTAAGTTTGTCTTTGTATCTAAGCCATGGACGTCCTACATTCCTATGGCCCGATTTAACTGACTGTATATGAGGATCTTGGGTAACCTGCCGTCAGGCATTACCAAGACAATGACCAGTTTACCGCAACTGAGACTGTATGTGGAAAGTCTCAATATTGCACATATTAAACAAGGTCTACATTGGATATCCTGGCTTGAAGGCTAACTCTACTGATCGCACGCAGACTGATCATATGGAAAACATCCAACTGGCGTATATACGCGTATGAAGTCCACCACTCTGAGCTGCACAAATGTATGACAAGAACATCTCTGTAAACCCGAATTTTCGTATCCAGTCGGATACCCCGCTCATCCTACAAGCGAGGCTTGCCGAAATCACTAGCAGCCTTAGCAATATATATTTGTTATTTATATAAATGTTCACTGCTTCAGCAAATTAAAAAGTGGGGGTTTGTTTAGGTGTTGTGAATTTATCTTCATGCTTGTTTAAAATTTCTCTTTTTTTCTAGTGGATGAGAAGAACACTGAAGAAGAAAAGGTAATATACGAAGATGAGGAAGCATTGAGGAAATATTAAGGGCTATCTTAAAAGCTGCCCTGTTGGGCCGCATTTAAGCCAGCTTCTGCGAAGAGATATTGATTGAACCTTCATCAAAATAGGTAGGGATGAGTAGTTACGATAGACAACAATAAACTACAGAAGAACTCAAAATTGATCGCAGCATTTAAGTATTGCCTTAATATTCAAGCTTACCTTTTAAAAGATAATTCTTCTGCCCACTATTAATTTGAAAACAATTTGATGTACGTAGGTCCTTACTTTCCGTACAAATAATTATATTTTATTTTCTGGGTGAATTTCGCTGGATTTCGCAATTAATTTCGATTATTTCCAAATTTATTTCCAAGTTATAAAAATTGTTATCGGAGACAAAAAATTGGCTGCAAAAAACCATGTAAAAAAATAGCTGAAACCAATCACAGTAAGGAAAACTTGGTAATCCAAAATTTTAGTATTGTGGGTCCAGATCTGACCCGGAATGTTTTTTTTTTTAGTTTGCTCACGGAGTCGGCCTGATTCTAAACTGGTATAATATATTGAGCTACAGCCTCTAAAGAAAAGTTGAAAACACGGACAATTTTATTTTGAAACACTGTCATTTGAGAGCATTATTTTTTTCATTTGAACATGTGTTATCGAAAGTTAGAGAGTTAAGTCCCTCTAATTGCTTTAATCAGCAGAAGCCAAGATAGCATAATCCGAAAACAGACGCAATAATGATAACTTGGTAATCTATAATTTTAGAATTGCTGGTTTCGATCCGACACGGAATGATTATAATTTGCACACGGAGTCGACCTGATTCCAAAATGGTATGATATGTTGGGTTTCGGCCTCAACAAACAAAGTTGTAGAAGTGTGACACAGTGACACACTGACATTCGCATTCATTGTGCGTGTGTATATATATATATATATATATATATATATATATATACACACACAGAGAGACAGACAGACAGACAGAAAGTGAGTAAGAGAGAGGGACATAGCTTGATAGGTATATATGAACATGGACAGACAGACATCTATATATCTACTAACATATTAGGTTGGTTGCAAAAATAATGTCGTTTTCTCACATATTAACATATGTGAGAAAACGACATTATTTTTTCACCGACTTAATAGATAGATCGATAGATATATAGAAATAGTCAAACATTGATTTGTTACTTCTGAGATAAATAGGAAGAGACTTGGATTTAAAAAATATCAATCGATACACAGAAAAATGTTTTGGCCGATTCTTTTCCTAGATTCTTTAGTAATAAATCATTGCCAATTGATTGAGAAACAAGTAGCCACACGCATACACACGCCCGTACACAGCATCACACACAAATAGAATTACACAAAAACATACTCCTTATATCTGTGTGTATGTGTGTGTATGCATTGTTTGTTACTTCCTTTCTTTTATTTTCCGGCAATGAACAATTTGTCAAAGGTTGCTGGGTATATCGATATAGCCGGACTGTCGGTCCGGCAAGCCGCATATGACTGAAGATTGACAAGCAACGCAGAGACTTAAGGCTATTCACACTCCGTCGACTAATTCAATGCTTTCCGCATCAAAAGGCGAGAAACAAACATTTTTGCTGTTTTTCGTGCCTAATTGATGTCTTAATCTCCACGTTTTTCGCTGACAACATCTGGCCTTTTTTTTTATTTTATTTTATTTTTTTTTCTTTCAGAAAGGCTGGTTGTGGGAAGATAAAACGTCCTAAAATTCTATTAAAAAAAAAATACACGAAATCGAATAAACCTTGGCATTTTTACCAGAAGGTCAGCAAAAATACGTGAGTCGGCAGGCAGACGAATTTCAAACTTTGAACTGAGAGTGAAATAGTGAAACATTAATAAAAGAGCAAAGTTTACGACATATTCGTGAGTTCGATCCTCATTGGGTACTCCACACTTTCGGCTTTCTGCCAAATCTAAGCTACGCATAGAAAATCATTTTTATAGCACTTCAACGTAGTATAATAGTTTAGTTAGATCAATCACGACAGAGTCATCGGTTCGGTCCTCACTGGGTACTCTACACTTTCGCCCTTGTACTAAATCTAAGCTACATTTAGAAGATCAACATAACAGCTAATAACTAGCTAATATTTGTTGGCTGGGTTGCTGTTAAAATATTCAAAAGCTGCATGTCAGTTGCTATCGGCATAGGTACTGGACACAAAGTCTGGACACATATGAAATCACATTACCTATATTTTCATCACCTACCCACAGATTAAACATGGCTTAAATTGAGTTCTTTTTCTAGAGTATGTTAGAGGAGAAGGTGCACTCAATAAAAATCACAGATGCAACACATTTGATTGAATGCATAAAGAGTGAATGTGCTAAAATTGACAGCGATATGGAGTTATTGCATTGAGTTCACATGAATCTTGCAAAGCTCATCAACCATTGCATCACAAATGATGGAAATCATATTGAAGATGTTATTTAATATTCCAATTCAATAAAATGTTTTTGAAAACAGTGTTAATCACAAAATTAGGGTCAAACACTAATATTCCATGGTTATAATTTATTACATTGGAATCGTAATCACGATCCAATTCATCAGATCTACAAAATGAAAATTTACTTGCAACAGGAATCAAAAAGGCCTCTACAAGAATGGGTAAAATCAAATCGAGAGAAAATTAAGCAAAAGTGTCATCTTTAATGAGACAGCTTAGGTCTTCCTAGCGTCAAAACTTAAAAGATACAAAGTTTGGACGAGGAGGTTCTGGTCGCCTAACGATCTCGGGTGCGTGAAACTTAAGTAGCAATTCAAACTGAAGTAGTATTATGGGCATAAGTGGCTATAAAGAACCTGGCTGAAATTGAAACATGGCTCTCTGGTTTCAAATTACGAAACTTCATCCATTATACAACCAAGTACATTTGACAGCACCTGCTATTCACAAGCGACCAGTCATCTAGGGTACGGACCAAGACGTTCTTAATGTTTTCATGCAAAATTCAATTGGCTTCTTTCTTTTTTAATATATAGGATTGCTGACATCAATAAACACATAGATTTCTTCTCTTCGGAACGACACCTGTCACTAAAGAGTTTTCCATCTTTTATTTATTTACACCTCTCTCTTTCTTTCTTTCTTTTTCTCTCTCTCGCTCTCTAAATCTCTCTCTCTCTCTCTCTCTATATATATATATATATATATATATATATATATATGTTGATTTTCTAATCGTAGCTTAGATGTGACACAAGGGCGAACGTATCGGATACCCAGTGGGGATCGAAATCAGTATTCAGTCGTAACAGTTTTAGCGAGACAAGCTTGCTAACCATTACACCAAACTTAGGCGTGTGTGTGTGTGTGCGTGTGTGTGTGTGTGTGTGTGCATATAAATATATATATATATATATATATATATATATATTTATATGCACATATATATATATATATATATATTTATATATATATATATATATATATATATATATATATATATGCGTGTTTGTGTGTATTTAGATAGGAAATTCTCTTTTAGGCATATCTGATTGAATGAATTACAAACATTACATTTGCTTATTTTATGATAATCCTTTCATATTTACGAATATTTTTTTCCTATATTACAATTGAATAACGCATGAAATGCACTGTGTGTGTGTATATATATATGGAAATGCACTGTATATATATATATATATATATATATATATATATATATATATATATATATATATATATATGATTTTCTAAGCATAGAAAGAAATGATATTGAGAATATGTCATATAGGACATAAATGAATTGAAAAAGTTCAGGAGATGTAGCCTTAGATCAATTGCTAATTCGTGTAGTAAAACCTTTGAGAGAAATAAGTGTTACTTTTTATCTATGTATTGTTCCTTTGTGTTATTTTTGTATTCGTCGTGCTTGATTTTTTTTTGTCATGTGAACTTTTTCTTCGCCGATGAAATCACTCTTATCAGAAACACCGGGGGATACCTCAAGGTCTGGAACCATCTTGTGAAGGCTAAAGATGCCTTCCCCAAGTACCGGATGGCTCAGATAGAGTCGCCGAGGCTAAAGAAATTGCACGGTTTTCCTCTGAGAGGGTCCCGGTTCTTCTCCAACCAGGTCTATATAGGGCGCTAAAATTAACTGATGTTAATTGTATTGTCAGGAAAGGACGAATTGAGGAGGAAGGTTGTCATAAATTAATGGAATTGTCCGTTTATATAAAAAAGCAGAATTGAGCGAAGTTAGCATTAGGTCAGTTGCGAAGTGTGCTTTCGTGTAGGAAACCTATTTCATTACTTACCTACGTGTTTGTCTTATTTATTTCTGTTATCTCCAAAAATACGAGGTACATGAGTATGTCAAAAGTTGATAGAAAGAAAAAGGTAAAAAGGCGTAGATATAGTAAATTTCATATCGTAATGGATCTTGAAATATAACATTTAATTTTCCTAAATAACTTGGAAAGTGGAAACTTAAAATTTCTCACGAGCATACAAATTTTGTGTGTTGCAGGGTCAATAGACTAAATTATCTTTGTAATTTTTATGACCACTTTATTCATTCAATCATTTAATATTTATGCATATATATATATATATATATATATATATATATATATATATATATATATGTAAAAGGCAGGATGTGTGTGTGTGTAACAATTTTTGGCGGATTTGCACCAAAATTTACATGCACATGCTCCAAGTTAGTGGGAAGGGCAAGACCGACTTTGCATTTCCCAACTGCCATCGATAGTGGAAGTAATCGATTTTTTCATGCTTCTACGGCAGTTTTCATCTAGCTTGCGACCAATTTGTACTGGCCAGAGTGAGAGCTTATAGGTGGCTGCCACGAAAGGCATGAAGATTCTATTGGCCAGCGTGAGAGCCAACAGCTGACTGACACGAATGTTAACTAGCATGCTAGCATGCAAAAAAAATCGAAAGCTGCATTCGTCACAAGTTGGAAAAATTTAAATCTGCATGCACTTTACTCCAATTGGCTCATTCGCTTGCTTAAACTCAACGTTGATTCTGATTCCGTAGAACTGGGTGTGAAAAAGTATTTGTTGTTAACATTCTTTTTTCATTCGGTTTTTCCAGTTACGGGTCCTTTTTTAAAGCTGATCGTTTTGTGTTCATTTGTTTTAGTTCTTTTTTCGTAACAGATTCAATTTTTAGTATAGAGCTTAGAAAAAATTCGCAGTTTGAGATAGGCAAGAAGTAAGGAATGTAGCAATATCAGCACGGCAAAGGGCAGTCCTTCAAAGGCAAGGAAGGGCAAAAATATTTTAGGTCAAGTGACAGCGATTGCTGCATGAGTCGTACGATTTTTGAATCAAGCAGAGGCAACGCCGGGCCATGCTGGTAGTATATATATATATATATATATATATATATATATATATATATATATATATGTGTGTGTGTGTGTGTGTGTGTGTGTGTGGGTTTAGAGCAGATAAGTTGTTCAATAAAACAGTCCAACGAAAGGATATCGATGAAATCAGTACGAAAAAATTTATTAATATTAACCAGTTTTTCTAATTATATATATATATATATATATATATATATATATATATATATATATTTCATGCTGGATGCAATCGTCAGGCCACGATTGTATCCAGCATGAAACAGACTGTCGCCTCTAAGTGTTGACTTCTATGTTCACTTTTAAATTTACACACACTCTATCTCTGATATTGAGCACTTTATTCCATAAATATAGCACATCTTAAGACTATATTTCTTCATATATATATATATATATATATATATATATATATATATATATATATTATAAACATTATTTTTAGTAGGTACAAGTTTTTGTGTTGTTATACGTGTCCTTTTTGACAACCGGCCTACACTGGTAATTTCTACTAAGAACAAATTTTGCCTAAGCTTGTGATTGGAATACTTTAATCTATAATTCTTGACATTTTATAAAAAAAAGACATAATACAAATGTAAAATTAAAAGAATATACAAATGTTAAAAGTCCTAATCATAAATTCAAAAACTAAAAGTCCATTGTTGTAGTTGCGTCTTAAAATGTATTCAACCGATAATAGCTTAAGCTAATGGAGAATGTTAATGTTGTGTTCATTTACTGGAATTTTCCCAGAAAATGACAACAGAACTCATCGAGTTTTAAAATTTTGGGAATATGGTAAATACGATACGTCTACATAAAATCGAATTGGAATATGGTATAACTTCTGGTTCACACAGAATATATATATATATATATATATATATATATATATATATATATATATATATATATATATATATGACAAAGGTTTTGTGTGACGTGTTTCATCCATATGTGCCACACGTAATTTTTTTTTTCACTTTGTCATGAATTTTTCCAAAATATTCTTCGTGTTATATCAACATTTATAAATCTTTATCTCATACATCTATCTATCTATCTATCTATCTATCTATCTATCTATCTATCTATCTATCTATCTATCTATCTATCTTCAAACATTACTATAGTGGATGATTGTATTAAGTAGACCATAAATTTTTATACAATTCTTCCCTATATTAGCGTTTGATGTTATAGAAAATGTTGGATTAAAAATAAATGCAGAAATAATCTAGAAAATAAATAATAAATATATGTGTGTTTACGCCCAATGGACTTCACTATCGGCCTTGACGTATATATATATATATATATATATATATATATATATATATATATATATATATGTGTGTGTGTATATATATATATATAGATTTTTTTTTCTCAATTCGTTGTTGGAAGATTTACCTGATGATCCTGAATCCTTAAAAAAGGATTTAGGTGAAATAAATTATCGTAATGGTACATTAAAGTGATTTGTTTTTCATTACATTTATATATATATATATATATATATATATATATATATATATATATATGTGTGTGTGTGTGTGTATCTTTTATTATATTATTATTATTAATATTTCCTTTGCTTTCTGTTTTAAATACATTTCCTTCCGAGTCACACACACACGGACATTATATATATATATATATATATATATATATATATATATATATATATATATATATTATATATACACTAGCCAAATTACACGCGCCTTGCAGCGTGTCACACGTTTCTCTTCAGAAAATGATAGTTTATTATAAATCATTGCTATAATTTTTGGAGAAAAATGATGCTTTTCAATATTACTCAATGATCATGCCGATTTGACCTCCATTTTCTGGTTTTCTCCTTTTATATTTTGGATAGCAATCATTCCCTTGTCCAAATTTAAGTTTTATTTAAATCAAAGGGGAAAAAATCCGTGAGAGAATTCTGAAAAAAACTTTTTGATCTAACCACTTTGATATTAATTTGATTTAATACTTGAGTGAATGTATTGATGAGCAGATTTTAACATACAAATATGTATTGTAAGGTACTACCCACTGACTGATGATTTCTTGCTCAACTTGACTTTCTTATTGTTCCATCTTGATCTTGCCGATGTGTTCTCCATCTGCTGGTTTTCTCCTTTATTTTTGGTAGATGTCATTCCCTTCTTCATGATTAAGTTTAATTTAAATCAAAGGGAAAATATCAGTGGCGTGGGGGTGCCCCGCCACACAAACAGAGACACCCCTTGATCAAAATGAAATATACTAATCCGAGTACTCTCAGTTTCAGATAATATATATTTACGGAGGTCTATCTCTAAAACGCTATGACTTAGATAACAAACAGACAGAGGCTACAAATTTTTATATATATATATATATATATATATATATATATATATATATATATATATATATATAAACACTGACTGTTTCCCCAATAACTATATGTTAAATATAGAAGACATTTAGGACAATATCTACTTTAACATGTTTCGCCGAAGTATTAGGGACATGAGAAAACTAATTTTATTTCAATGAAATCAACATAAACGAGACAAAACCTATACACGTTAAGAGGATGGGCCGGTGCACATTTTGATAAGATCGATTTCTTTTTCTCATGACAGAGACTCATCGACGAAACAGATGCGGCAATTTGAAATTTTGCATATTCACTTATATGTTTGTTATTCCGTTAGATTCTTATCAAATTGTTACTCATAATATATATATCTTATTGTTACTCATATATAAATACACACACATATATATATATATATATATATATATATATATATATATATATATATATATATATATATAGATAGATAGATAGATAGATACACCGTCCGTGCATGGGATACTGTTACCATATCTGATCTGGTGATCCTGCTGTTCTTTTCAAGCTTTATTTTGAAAAAAAATTGCAGCAATAAAAAGTCGGCATTAAATATACCACTGAGGTTGATATGACGTAAAACAAACAAAACCACAGCCGACATTGCTGCTTATCTAGTACTTTACTTAAATTTAAAAAGTCTAGGTATTATAGGGAAGGGTAATATATTTTTTGACGCAAAAATGTGTCACCGGTCTAAAAGTGGGGGATAGGTGAAGGCTGGTTTTCATCTGTATTTAACTTAGCTAGCTAATTTCTGACCCAAATATTTCACATGTATTTGTACATCAAAATAACTCATTCTTATTTATCATTCTTACTGCAGCCACCATAATACCTCAAAGTCTCTATATAGTCCTAAGTAGTTAACATATATACAATTTGTCTGTGAGTGAATAAAAAATAACAACATTTAAAAGTACCATAATGTTCATCAGAACAATTACCATGAAAATATTTAAAGAAACAGGTATAGAAAAACAACATTATGGCCGTGGAAATGATTGAAGCGGAGATGCCAGGTCAGGACCAATAAAATTGTGGATTCTTTGGATTTTATCAAGAAACTCTTTTGGTGATGCACCAAACCCGATGTGGCATCAATATTCAAAATATGAACAAATGGTAGATTTATAAATATGCAAAATAGACTCTGACAAGAAAAAAAAATCTAGCACGACACAAGGAACAAACTTTTCTAGTCGCAGACTTAGCAAGTGATTCAATTAAATGTTATATTTCAAGATCCATTACGATATGAAATTTACTACATCTACGCCTTTTTACCTTTTTCTTTCTATCAACTTTTGACATACTCATGTATCTCGTATTTTTGGAGATAACAGAAATAAATAAGACAAACACGTAGGTAAGTAATAAATAGCTTTACTACACGAAAGCACACTTCGCAACTGACCTAATGCTAACTTTTCTCAATTCTGCTTATTTATATAAACGGACAATTCCATTCATTTATGACAAAGTGTGTATATATATATATATATATATATATATATATATATGAGTGTGTGTGTGGGTGTCTGCATCTCTCTGTGTGTGTATTGGATGCGACAGCAATCATCATCCATCCCACAAATTGTTTGATATCTAAAAATCTCTAAATTAATTTAATTTCCATTTTTCCAGGTTTTCTGATAAGAGATTTAGCCATCTTGAAGACATTTATCGTAAGAATCACTGAAAAAAAAAAATGAGATATTCAGCTAGAATAGGTTAAAATCGTTTTGTGTCAGCTCCACTATGTCTTCCGAAATGAGCAATGGTGGGGAGGAAAAGTTAATTCAGGCCTTCAGTGATGGTGCCAAAATTCATACTCTGGCTTTCATCTTAAAAGCCCAATGAAGAACCATCATGAGGACGGTGAATATGTTTTAAAAAATGGTAATAGAAAAGAGGTAAAATTGATCAGGGGGTCACAACAGGAAGAGGGATCATCATTTTAACATAGAGCTAAAGGGATCATTTAGAAAAGATCCCACTCAGTCCATAAGTCGTTTAACACTTGAGAATAGAGTTTCAGCTAGGACACTCCAACGAGGAGTGAAAAAAGACTTGAAAATAAAATCGCACGTGAAACCTGAGAGGTAATTTTTTACTCCAGGACAGAAAGTTAGAAGGTTAGAGACGGCGAAGATCATCTTGAATAAGTTGGAAATGATTCTGGAAAAAATATATATGTCTGAACTTGTCAACACTAACAGGCGAAAATCTGTTTCAGGCTTAAACTCAATCTTCAGGACATATAGACTGTGTTCAAGCATGAAACACACTGTCGCCAGTCGGTGTTGATACACACTCTATCCCTTCCACTGAGCACTTTTACCCATGAATATGCTAATATTAATGGTAACATTAGCCTTTTCCTTATAAAAACAAACATTTGGTATTTATTGACTGATCAGTCAGTTCGGTTGTCGGTTGAAATTTATAAAATCTTCCTCTTAAAACAGTTTTTGAGAAAAGTAGGATTCACAAACTATTATCACTCTTTCCAGTATTGATGGGGCTACCTTCCTAATCTTTTGTTTCAAGCAATGTGGAACGATATCTTGATTATGCCATTATTTACGCTTCCAGTGACATATGATATCCATTTAATTGCTGCTTTTGTTCAAGTTATGTGATTTATATTGATTTGCTATAGTTCTTTGTGATTCTGTAGCGCCAGTCCACACGTATGGGTCTTGGCAAGATCAACAGGAGTCATTTGCTTAAAACCATTTTTAATCATTGATCTTAGAAAGCGGTTTTATACAGCTAACAGTTCAGATATTTCTGAACAGGTTGGGCGCCATGCATGACATCAGTGTCGATCTGACGTATCTATTTTTGGACATGGTTTGTTTTGGCTTTTTAGCATACCGTAAAATTATATTTTTACATATATATATATATATATATATATATATATATATATATATATATATATATATATGTATGTTTTCGTTTGTCCACTTATTACTGAGAGTATAAACAAGAACACAATCTATTTCATACCTGAGGATGTCTGTAGGAACAGAGGAAAGCTTGTAAAATAAAAAGATCTAATGCAACGGAAATTTATAAAACAGGATCTTTTCATTCATAAACAGATTCGGGGTTTTTGTATATTATTGAATTGTTCGCGAAGATGGATTTCTCGCCATTTAATCATTAACCTTTGTATTTGTTTTATGCATGAATAATTCATGAATTTGCAAATTAATTGCACCTTTATTGAAATTATATATATATATATATAGATATATATATATATATATATATATATATATATGCGTGTGAGGAAATAAATTAAATCATACAGATTTTTAATTTATTTGTCTAAATGCTATTTTTTTTTTTTTTAAATGGATACTCATATCCGAGTAGATGATCTGTTTTTTTTTATATATTTATTTATTTACATATACGGACCTGAAATTTTCGAGAAATCCCGGGAGAAAAATATGCGTCCGCCGGCATGATTTGAACTTGCGATTGCTAGGGGAACCCGTCATGAGATCTGAGGTGACATAGTAGTAGCCTGCTGGAGGACTGCAAGTTTTCCTAACAAGATTTCTCGGAATATTCATGTCAGCATATGTAAATAAATATGCTGTTTAATAAATAAATAACCAAATAACAGAGCATCTACTCAAATATGTGTATCAATTTAAAAAATACCGTTATATATACATATATATATATATATATATATATATATA
>OZ010585.1:98433536-98468536 GCA_963932145.1 Acanthosepion lycidas
TATATATATATATATATATATATATATATATATATAAGTGTGTGTGCGTGCGCGTATGGGGGAGAAAATGTATCACAAAACGCGTCACACGAAAAACTTTTCCCACTTTGTCATGCATTTTCCCAATATTGTTCTTGATATATAAAAATATATATATATATATATATATATATATATATATATATATATAGTCTTAAGATGTGCTATATGTATGGGATAAAGTGCTCAATATCAGAGATAGAGCGTGTGTAAATATAAAAGTGAACATAGATGTCAACACTTAGAGGCGCCAGTCTGTTTCATGCTAGACGCAATGGTCAGACTTGACGATTGCGTCTACCATGAAACAGACTGTCACCTCTAAGTGTTGACTTCTATGTTCACTTATATATATATATATATATATATATATGTATATATATATATATATATATATATATATATATATATATATATATATATATAGTGTACCAAGAATACTGATGTATATGTCCAAATCGTCAATAAATGCGTTGGACACTACTTGCAGTGGTTTACCTACTTTACGCTGCTGGCGAGGCGAGTATTTTATTTTGTTGATGCTACAAAGATTACCATTTCCCTTCCAACCTCTTTTTTGGTTATTACTCATTCATTAATCTTTATATATATATATATATATATATATATATATATATATATATATATATATATATATATATTAGGTTGTTGCAAAAATAATGACGTAATAATGTCGTTTTCTGACGTATTTTTAACGTCAAAAAACGACACTATTACGTCATTATTTTTGCACCAACCTAATATATATATATATATATATATATATATATATATATATGATTACGTTAACGTTCATAGGAATAAAATAATCTGCCGTTGTCAAAATAAAATGATTTTTTACAGAAAAAGAAAAATCGATTTAAGTTTAATCTGGTTGATTTTTTTTAGCGTTATATTAGTCTATATGGGATATTTACTGCCAAAATCTAAATATTTTATTCATCATTTATGCCTTCCTCTATGTACACTTTGAACAAAATTTTATGCCTTCAACCAGAGATATTTTCTACATAATTTGATAATGTCACGGTAACCGTATGTTTTATAGATATGTACAGGTTGTCCCTAAAATTTAAAAAATCTCATCAACTATTTTTTGGGCCGCTTCAGATTAAACATGGTTTCGTCGGAAGAAGAAAGAATTGACTTCTTTTTATTGGGTATATCAAAGTAGGTGTAGTCAATGAAAATCACAGATACAACACACTTGATTGAAGGCATAAAGGGTGAATATTCTAAAATTGACAATATTGGGTTATTTCATCAAATTTACGTTAATCTTGCAAATCCCACCAACCTTTCATCCAAATGATGGGAAACATATTGAAAATTCTATTTGTTAATATTCCAATTCAATAAAATGTTGTTGAAAATGTCATTTCTTGAAATATGCATTTTTGCCTATGTCTAGACTTTAGGGACACCTTGTAGTTTGTAGATAATCTTTAGCCGGTATTATATATTTGGGTATAGACCCACTTCTTGTGGGAGAGACACGGTGGATTAATGAATAGAGGCTCGGATTGAGGAATCGGAGAGCCGAGTTCGAATTCTAGTCAAATCCATTACATTCACTTACGTACTAATACTGTTGAGAAAGGTATGAATCCTCTTCTTCTCCCCTTCAAGCTATGGGTAAATAGCAGGACAGACCAGGTTAAATAGCCTTGGATGGAAACTGGTCGACCGCAGAAACAAATGGCAGACTACTTCGCGAAAAAACTGCCTCGTCAGTCATGTATCGAAAAATACATGATCGCCTAAGCGTGTATCACGCAAGGCACAGAACTGACTGATGCCGTATGAGGGCCAAATTTTTCAAGGTCTGATTCTTCATTATGGGTTCTTAAAATTTGATTTGTTTGTTAAGGATTCTCAGTATAATTCTCCTGTTTGTTTCCATTTTCCTGTAAACTTCTTCATTGCTCCCATGATCTACCCAATGTCATTCTCAGCATCCTGCTGTAGAAACACATCACTACCCTATAGGATGATTAATATTGACATGACTTTGATATCATACACGAATTACTACAAAAGAAAATTAAAAATCAATTAATATATAAAAATCAAAATTTGAAAAATATTTTCGTTGTGTTTCTATTCTTTAAATAATTAAAATAATTTTCAAAATTCTTTTAATTTAAAAACTTTTAAAGTTTCGTTTTATTGAAATTTGATTTGTTTTTAGTTTAACGTAAATCCTTTAATATTGAAAAGTTTGGTTGGTGACAAAGTTCTACTTGAAAATCAACTCTTACAAACTAAAATAGACGAAAGTACTTACTAAATTAATATATTGGATTTGCATAAATTAATTTGAATCATGAGATTTTCAACGGGTAATGGGTAGAAACCCTATAAAGATGGAAAAATAGCTTCACTCATTTTGGACAAAGGGCAGGAAATTTATTAAAACGTATTGGTGACTCAATCGTCTTCTTTTCTTAATTGTATAAATTCTTTTAATTGGCGAGAGGAGAGAATTTTTGAGAAATGAGAATGGTGAGCGTCGAAATAGGATTTCCTGACCAAAAATATTTTAGAATAATCCTTGTTTGTCCATTCCAATAATTATGAGAAGCGACTTGACTTAGGATCCCATAAACCTCTTCCGGGCTTCTTAAGCCAGCTTGTATTTGAAGGCAACCAACTAATATTGATTGACAGCCTTAACTGATATTCTTTCTATTCGCTATTACATAAAACAAGGTTTAATGAAAAAATAAACAAAAAAACAACAACCTTTGAATCTTCTTTCGTTGCTTAAGAATTTTTGTTGTACAAAAAATTCAAGCACATTTTTCATATCGCAGTAAAATCTCTGAAAATGAAAAATGGGAAATTAGTCTACGTCAGATATAATAAAATTCAGTGACAATTTTCTGACCTCAATCGCTCTTTATCCATTTCAATAACGATAGATTGCTATAAGTTTTATAGCATTACCAAAAAAAAAAAAAAAGAAGTTTATCAAACTGCAACTTTAATTTGGGGACTTTAATGGACAAATGATTTAAGAAAATGGAAAAATGTACCAGGTAGCCGAGTTTAAATTCAAGTTTGAATTCAGTTCACTTTAATGCCCTTCATAAAGGTAAGAAGTATTTTTTCTCCAAAACATGAGCTAAAAATTGTAAAGATTCGTTCGTAGAACTGATGCTTTATATGGTAGATAATTACTACATGATTAACTGATTTAAAGTTTATGATAATTGACATATGGTTGTAGGAATTTGTGGTTTAATAATGCGGAATCAATTTCCTGATTTGTGGATTTTATCATTCGTATAGATAGACAGGATAATATCCGCCGGTAATTTTCTGAAGTTTTAACGATAATACTAATTACTAGCCGATTTACATGGGTACGAATGTTTTTAAATGCTTAACTCCAGCAAAGCTCAGGACGTATTCATAGAATCCTTGGACGCTGAAAATTTGTTTACTAACATCCCAGTTCATGAAACAATCAACATTATTTTATATAACATTTCTCACCATTCATCGCTGCCACCTTCAATATTAAAAATAAAAACTCTTATTAGCGTCCACAATACACGTCGCTTTTTACGACCACCAAAATAATATGTATAAACAGACAGTTGGCTCTGCTGCGAAGTAAACGATGAAGTCGTTTTCGATTTTGATGTGGCGTATGTTCAACGTTTCCGTAAATCCGGGTAATTTCGCCGATTTCTTTCTTGCGTGCAAACATCGATCAATCTTAATCACAAATGATTCACGGGTGTTTTAATTCTGGAGAAAATATTAATTCTGTGATTCTTCTGATTAAATGAAACATGTTGGGGTTTATAATTGCTTGACCTTTTTTTTGTGGAGGTCACGGGCATCTCTCTCGGTCCTTTATTTTCATACATTTATATGGCGAACTTAGAAAAGTCGGTATCAAAATATGCTTTACTTGTGGTGTGATACTCATTTCCTTTCATGACAATGACAAGACTTTTAATTCTACTTATATATTATTACACTGATCAATACATACATACAATGTGTGTAATATACTCTTGAATATTTGTTGTATTTTCTTCCAAAGGAAACATTCCTTTGTAGTTCCAAAGATAAGGCAGCTGAGACAGAAAAAAGAAACTGCTTTTCGAGGGAAAATGAATACGAAATCGATATTCACTGATTGTTTATTTTTCTTTCAGGATTTATTGATGGCACTAGACTGACAACTTGAGAAGTTACTAGGAAAAGAAACGAAGATTGAAATGAAAGAAAAATAGTCAAGTACAATGTTATTACACCTTCATTTTACAAAATGTTACTATACCTTCATTATTACACAAGGTTATTACAACGTCATTATTACGCAATGTTATTAGGCCTTCATTTTACACAATGTTCTTACAACGTCATTATTACGCAATGTTATTAGGCCTTAATTTTACGCAATGTTATTACATCTTCATTTTTCACGATGTTATTACATCTTCATTATTACGCAATGTTATTAGACCTTCATTTTACACGATGTTATTATGCCCTCATTTTGGACAATGATTATACTGGAACGAGACGCTTTAATACTCAATTAATGATTCCCTTGTAAACATATACGTACACATAGTGGGTTTCAGAATTTTTACATTCTTCGAAAGTTTATTCAGCAGTTACCATTTAAGCTACGAATAATATTTTAATAATCCGTGTCTGTCACTAAAGCCGACAGAATAACATTAAACTTGGTAAACCTATATTTAATTGAGGACAACATTGTTAGCTTTCTTCTGAGAACAGTCGAATAAACAAGGAAGAAATATTTTCTTAGGGAATATAAACATTTGACATTAAAGTAATGTTTACTTACTCTACGTACAAATAGGTGACGATAATCTTCGAAATCATTAACCAACAACATACTACAATTTTAAATAAAGCAGATTCCCCTATTTGAATAAAATATTACATTATTATGGATTTAGTTTAGGTAAAATTAAGAGTAGTCTCCGACATCCGGGTAAGAATTAGTCAATCAGCTACCAGAACATCAAATAAAAGTCCTCCCTCTATCGTTTGAAACTATCTTATATATTTACAGGTCTACCTTCTGTCCATGTATTAAATATTGCTGTCATATGTGATCTGCTGCTTTTACTATGTATTTAAGGATTCTTGATAAAATACACAGAAAATCTGCAATATTATCGATCCTGACCTGGCATCTCGGTTTCAGTCAGTTTCCTACACCGTAATGTAGCTTCCCTGTGCCATTTCTATATATATTTTATGGTAATTGTTCTGGTGAGTTCTATTTGGTAGCATGATTTTATGAATTTAAGCGCACTATTTGATTAGCGGCAAGGTCTCATCAATTTACTGCTGAAATCGCAAGATAAAACCGTAAGTTCGATGCTTACACCAGTTTCATCTCTCTTTTAGTATTTCGGTTAATCAGAGCATATGGTGTAGTTTGTATTTTAACTCTAAATTGTTCGCAAAATACGCCATTGCGATGCTTAGATTATGTCCTCAGAGATGTTTTTTTTACAAAAGAGAATCACCATTTGAGTCTTTCAAAACCATCTCCTTCCCTTAGAGACTCACTAAGGATTGATAAGACCTTAATCTACCTCGCAAATACCTGGATAAGACTCCATACACATCCATTTTCACTTCGGTGGTTCCGAAATCCTGTATTCTTTAAAGATATCACCACAAATCAATGATCTTCAGGCATTGATCGACCGCCATCCACTTAATTCAAATTAAGTTGTCAGCTTAAGTTGGCGCCTTTTATATAAATAAGCTAATATCTATTTACCTCTAAAGCGTAAATATATTTCTCAGATTTTTTAAATCAGTCATATACCATAAAGAACTTCACTGGATTCATTTGATTTGCCTATGCCAAAGCCATTATTGATAGTAACCATAGCTATTAACCAGGTAAGTCATGACAAGATTTCCGCATTAGGCAACAATGTAACCTTTTGTCAGGACAATAATTGCAATGAGTTAGACAATTCTCTTGTATACAGCTAACATAGTTATCTAACAATGTCCAATGAAATTACCTGGGGAAGAACATTTTCCCATTCAGAGGATACAGTCGGAGTAATTGTAATGCAATCCTTTCAAGTATGGTAGCGAAAAAAAATTATCGATATCTTTTTTTTTTTTTTACGTGAAATGATTGAATTATACGATAAAGAGGAACCACTGAAAACTAACGGAAAATAATATCAGATAAGAATGAAAAAAACGTCTAGTGGAAGATTCTAGTGGACGAAAATTGGTCAACAAATCAAATAACCCCAGTCTCTACTTCCCGCTTTACAACTTTTGGGATTTTTTTTCTTTCTCGGAGGAAATGTTTAAATTTCAGATAACGGCTAGTAATCTATGGGCGCCTCAGAATGAGGTAATGTTTAGCGATCTAGTCTTGTTGAACATTGCTAGAAATTTCGACTCTAACCGGGTGTCCCTTACTTATGACCTTGCACCAAACTAAGGTCAGGAAACAGAGCGTTTCAGCGTGTGCTGAGGGTAGCGAAATAGCCTGGTTGATCATTACTATTGAGTGAGAAATTTCTATCCTTATTGGGTCTTCTACATTAATGGTCTCGAAATAAAGCGTTTCTATTTAGTGAACTAGTTAAGACCTGGATCGCCATTACTTCTAAGTGAGCGGTTTCTATCCACATTTGATGTCCTCACATTATTTACATTATTCGGACTGTTAACCTAAACTTCATTGCCATACTCACAACTTCTCGGTCGATGTACGCTCCGCCATTCTTCGGATGATTGGAAGTCCGTATCGAATACTTTATTTCGTCCACCAATGTAGATTGTTCTAGTTCCATGTGCCATACCTTTGCCGGATGAGCTGGAACAATCTACACCGGTGGACGAAATAAAGGATTCGTTTCCAAATTCCAATCACCTGAAGAAGGTCGGAGTGTACAACGCCCGAAACGTTGTGAATATGGCAATGAAGATGAGTATAAGAGTCCGAATAATGTAAATAATGTAAGTAATCATAATACCTCATCTCAGAGATATAGACATATATTACGTGTCCTGTTGTCATAATCGGTCTCTTTTTTTTCATAGTCAATCCCTCAATGAAGAGACAAGATCTATAGTAAGAGTGGGTCTTCTATTCGTCACATAACTTTTATTACGAAATATTGTTATAATTGTTGTATTTTTATTACTATTTACTGTTGTTAAACGCGGTTGAACTTTCTTATATTAGTTTCTTACAAAGTTTTCCTTTTTCTATTTCAATTCGTTAAATAAACGGTCTTGATAAATATTTTATTTGTATAAGGCAAAAGGCGTAAGTACATTTAAAATGTAGATAATATTCATATTTCTATGCCCTAGAAGCGTAAGAAATCCCGTTAACAGACAGACATTTAGCGGCCATGTAATCAAATTTCTTCTGTCAATCCAATCCCCCAAAAGAACATTTACAAATAGCGAATATTAAAGCCTTAGATCTGTTAAGGAGACGGCATTTTTTTCCAGTAGAGGGCGAAGAAAAATGTATAGTAAAAATAAATAAATAAATAAATAAATAAGAGAGAGAGAGAGAGAGAGATAAATCAAAGAATATGAACAGAATAAATTCTAAATGGCATTGACTTTCCATTTTCGTTTATGTCTGTCTTATCAGTGCCAATCCTAAGCCTCCAAATCGCTCTTTTCAATCAATATTATCTGTGAGTTCAACGATTGGTTCAATTTGCATGATTAAATGCGGAGGCACCTGCTACGGGAAATACAAATAGATTTCTGAATGGCTAACCTGTCTTCCTTTTTTATCGATCTCCTTGTTACAGCTGCGGCAGACAAAATCGGTGGGTTCAATGCGCACGTCATGGTCGCTAGTGAACGGATTGAGTCGCATTTGCTTTCTCAGGCATCAGCAGTATTTTTTTTTTCTTTTATTCAGAACCTTTCGACCATTAATGGCGGCAATAGATATGCATACAAGAAACTTATGCACTGATGACCCTGTCGCACAATAACAAAGTAAATGTTTTCGAAAAGTACAGATCTTCAAAAATACAATTTACTGTTATTTTACTACACGGACTTGAGTATATTAATGCGACAGATATCTACACGTTGACGCCATAGATGACATTATTTGTTAAAGTAGCACAAAAAATAAGCTGTATATGGAAAGACCTGTCTGCCTAGAAAAGCGGTATACAAAACACTGTCTTTTTATTATTCCTGAGATAATGGTCTGGTGCTTTTGATATGTATCTAGGGAAATTGGTAAAATCCGAAGAACAATCTGCAACGTTATCAGTCCTGACCTTACATCTCGGCTTCAGCGTAACGTATATTTCGAGTATCATTTCAATAAATATTTTCAGGGTAATTGTTCTGTTGAGCTTTCCTTTTTGTAACAACGGCTTTATTAATTAAAGCGTAGTACTAGATTGGTAGCATCATTTTATAATTGAAACCGCTCAATGTAACCGTAAGTTCTATGGTAACAGTTTCTTCTGCAGCATTTCTCATTTTTGGATATTTCTTCCGGCGTTTGACCTTCCAGTCAGCCTTAATCTTTAAAAATTATATGCAATGTTAATCTTTATCTCCTGTCTTCGTAATTCCAGTTCTTTTATTGTTACTTATCGTTAGTAATCCTATCTTTTTTTTTTTTCGTATTCTTTCACACTCGGCAACTCATTGTGTCTTAGTGGCTTTATTGCCTTGCTTAGAATAAAATTATTAAATAAAAAAAATAGTTGGAATTTATGGAATGCATAATAAAAAAATCCGAGCCGCTATGCATTACTCCACTGTGTCTCCCCGCAATGGATACCGGCTCGGATTGATTCCAATTGAATCTATTACATTCACTTACATGCTAATATCCTTGGGAAAGGCATGAATCTTCTTCTTCTCCCCTCAGCTATGGGTAAATAGCAGGACATACCGGGTCCTATAGCCTTGGATGGCAACTGATCTATCGCAGAATAAAATAACCACATTCTGAGGGAAAAACTCTGCCTCGTCAGTTATATATCGAAATGAACTCCTAAGCGTGTATCACGCATGGCACATAACTGATAATACAAAAGCATATTTATTACCAATATTAATCGAATAAAGGCTTAAGAGCGACCCTGTGTGGAGGTTTACTTAATACGGTATACGATATGAAAGTATGAGGGAGGATTAAATTTTAGTGGATAGGAGGAATAAGTAATGATTGACCTTTGGCTTGAAGACGTTAAGATTGTAAAATTCCGGGAAGCAACTACACTTTGATACAACAGCAGTTCTTAGAAAAAAAAAACTGCCTAAAGAAGACTTCTTCCCTACAAATGGAATACGGTGGGCATCAAAGTGGTTCGATTCCATGGATGTAGCATAGCGTGTCGTAGGCATAAAGAAAAGCTGGAGGAAATGAAGAATGGAGATTGTCACAACATTTGCCATGTGACGTAGCCTCCGTGGGAATGTGTTCATTGTATATAAAATATATCATGCCTCTCAAAGACATGCAAACAAACTATACCAAAACTGGAAAGAAATGATTGTTTTCAGGTGTGAATATATATATATATATATATATATATATATATATATATATATATATATATATATATATATACATATATATATATATATATATATATATTAAAATTATTATCTACTTTTTCTTCTATAAGTCATGTTTCTTCAGGACGTTGGTGATCATGGCTCTCCATTGTTTCCTGCCCTTTGTAGTGCTTAAAAAAATTTGCCTTTTTGTTGTTTCTCCTAAACCTTGTTCTGACACCCATTTGCTCAAACTCGCTAGGTAAGATTTTTTTCCCAGCTGACCCTCTTAACTTCAATCTACCATGTGAGTATGAAATTTTCGAAGCCCTCTTTCCTCACTTTCCCCCCTAGAAATTTTAAATGTTTCTTCAGGGTGTTTATTGTAATTGTCATTTTTGTTTCTATTTTCTCTAAATCTTCGTCGTTGCCCACATTCCCAGCATCCTTCTGTTGAACAACATTTATGTTGCTGAGAGGAGATTTTCCATCATCCCAACACCATATACGAGGACTGACATAAGGACATTTCTGCGTGGTGTAATAGTTAGCAAGTTTGTCTCGCTAGATCAGTTACGACTGAAAAGTGAGTTCAATCCTCACTAGGTGCTCCATATCTTTGGCCTTCTGCCAGGTCTAAGTTACGCTTAGAAAATAACCATAGGAGGACTGATATTACATAACAGTTCAATACTATTTTCTTTTTTATTCTAACGAAATGTTTCTATTTCTTAATTCTTTGCTTAGCTTTTGGAAGGCATCTTTCCCTATCCCAATCCGCCTTTGGATTTCAGTGTCGCACTTTCCGTCCTCTGTTAAAACACTTCCTAGATATTTAAATTATTGTACCTGTTCGATTATTAATCAATAAATCTTGGCACATCACTTTAATACTTAATATAAATAGAAATATTTTTGGAAACTTTATGTCCAATAAAACTTTATATTCATCTAAGTTTACCCACGACATAAAATACTGATAACATATTTCGTTAAGACCTTACACATTATTAGTTTTCTAGGGCTGATCAAATTTTACAGATTATTTAAAGCAAAAAAAATATTTTTAGATTGTAAGATAATACTGGGATGAGTGATACAAATGTTACTAATTAACATACACCTTGGGGGGAAGAGGTTTTTGCGCGTAAAAAAATATAACGTACCCAAATTGGAACTACTCTCTCTGATTACAAATTTCAAGCCATTATCCATTGCATCATCCGCACATCCATCTTTACAGTACCTGGTACTCCTAAGGGGTCTTCTATCGGTGATCGTACAAGAAATGGTGTTTCAACGTGGTGTGTCTTGTAAGCCACGACTTTATGATGAATAGATTATCATATATGTGTTCAAATACCGACCATTAGAAAATATGTAACAATTTCAATCGAAATAGAGGCATTTAGTTTATGAATTGTAATCTGTTGCGTAGATTCTGTGGTTAGGAAATGAATGTTGCCAGAATTGATATTGCCCAATTATAACTTTAGCATTGATCCATGCTTTACATATTGCTGCCACATCCGGTCTGATGTTCCTGATATATAATTAGAGATTCTTGATAAATTACAAAGAAGAATCTGCAATGATATTCGTCCTGACCGGTTTCATTGACTTTTCCTAAATCGTAACGTAATTTCCCTGTGTCTATAAACATTTTCATGGCAATTGTTCTGATGGGTTTTCTTTTATGGTACATAAACTTTAGGGACTTGGCCGCCTCTACGTGGTGTAATGGTTAGCAAGCTTGTCTCGCTAGATCAGTTACGATTGAAAAGTGAGTTCGATCCTCACTAGATACCACTTTCGGCATTGTGTCACATCTAAGCTACGCTTAGGAATTGATCATAGACTTTAGGAACTTAAGCGTACTACAAGATTGTATTAAAGGTACCGTCCTTTTACAGTAGAAGCGGCTACATCTAAGAGTAAATTCTATGCTAATACTTTCTACTATCGTATTTGTGGAACTCTCTTTAAGCATTAAATTTAAATGGAATGTTAATCGTTATCATCTGTTTTCTTAATTGCTTTAATTTTATTGTTCTCTGTCATTGACCATTTTAAAATTTTTCTCATATCTTATAATGATTAAAAAAAGTGACACCGAAATCCGAAAAAGCATTCGAATAGCAAAAGATGCTTTGTAACTGAGTTATCAAAAACAATAGAAAACCGGAAATTTTTTTAACGATAGGTTTCTTAGATTATGGTACAAGGAAAAATAGATGTAGACTAGAAACGAGGGAAGAGAAGTTTTAGCCGGGAATGACTAACAGTTTTTAGCAAAGGCTACTGTTGCTACTGCTCCTCATGCTACTCCTCTTGATGTAGGAATATTTTTATGTGTTTCGTCCGGTGGCCGAGTCCAAACTTGTAGGGAAATATTCTCAATCACAAGAAGAAACTAAACAGAGTATTAAGAATCATGGAAGTCTCGTTAGAAACAAAGAAACGAGTGCTGAAATACTACTTATTATAAGCCCCAGATGAAAAGATGACGAAAAGTAACAGAACAAATAGTTCTACAGAAGGAAGCTAAGAATATCACTGACAGAATATGTGGTTAATGAGGAAGAAAATGGAAACGATATTGCTTTTAATTAAAATAAAAAAGACAGTTGATATTTATAGAATCCCTAATGAAGAAAGAAAGCTTGGAGAATTTGACACTCACAAAACAGCTTGAAGGCAAAATGGTAAAGGGGAACATCGAGAAATCTATTAAACCAGTACAATATAGAAAGCAGGACAGGGACTACAAGGGACATTAAGGATACAAATATTGTTTAAATCTACGAATGATAGCAAGTTATGGAAGGTCATGAATACGAACGTCTAGAAGCGGTCATGCAAAAAAATGGTGATATTTATCTTAATATTACATAAGGTGAAATAGAAAATAAGATTTTTTTTCCGTCAATTTCACAAATTAATTTATCCTGCTTGCCTTGGAAAAAATCGCCGGAAATTCTTTTTCGTGGGCTCAAACCCCGACTACAGGCACTACTAACTACTCCAGCCACAAAATAGACCACGTTATTTCTTTATTCCTCTTTCTGGTGTCCATTAATATGCTCGCAATAAGTGCACACAGACATCGATGTCCGTACGCATGCGTAAAGAGCCAGCATTGTATTTTGCCCGTTTGCTCGCTGTGTTATTTCTTCAATCACTATCTGAGGATTTCTAAGGAACTGATAATGCAATTATTGGAAGGAGAATGGAAAGGAATGTAGAAGGATTGCTCAAATCGTATGATTCCTATCTGTTCCTTTCTTTATCTTTCATCTCGATGCGTCGGTGGAGAAGAAAGCATCCACCATTATCTTTGTCTGTCAGACGCTTTTATTGTCTCTGTCTGTTTTATTCAGATACGCTTCTTCGCGAATCCATCCGTCCGTGCGCAGACCTTCCTATCTGCTCTGGTCAGAATCCTAAACCATCTTTCTTTATAATATGGATTACAGTCTACAATACTTTTATGGCTGAATAACGAAGAATTACTATTCATTGCCTTCTACCATCGCCTGAAAATAAGCCTTAACGTAATAAAAAAAAAAAATCTTCCTTTTCTTTTTATGTGTTCTCGGCTTGAAACTATGAAATATTTTTTTGGCTCAAACACTGTTAACATTTGACCGGGAAACATTGGAACTTTAAGAGCGTAAATATCGGCTTGCCCGTGTCTGATACAAGGTCAGTGTTGTAGTGCACTTATTATGGATATAATTGGGTGAGAATCTATCATGTTCACCATCGCTTCGTGAGTTGATATTTATTAAGTCAAACACAAGGTCTCGTTGTTACAGTTTTTTGTGTATATGTTATATAACTAGTAAGCCAGTCAAAATGACTTAACTCACTTTATAGTCTACCAATAGAAGGTTAACCAATCAGAAGCCGCAGAACATTGTATCCGTCGTGTATAAAGGCGGCCATTTTTGTTTACCCTAGCCGAAGGACCAGTGCCAACTTGACCAGGCGAAGATGTACGACGCTCTGCTACTTTGCGGCGATATCCACTGCTAACCTGAACTACGCTTTCCTACTGTCTCCGAAATATTCACTGCTAACCTCTGGATTCTATACTCGAAGACGACCGTCATGATGAACAAAATGTCTAACACTCGTGGCCAGTCTCGTTGCTAGTCTCGAGTTCGTATGCATCATATATGTTATAAATCATTTAGTCACTAGTTTAATTCTGATACGAAGTCGGCTTAACATGGCACCTACTGAGAATAGAACCTACCACAGCTTTTACTGCAAGAATCTTCCTATCATTTCCTGTATATGGCGTATACTATAAAACGTGAGCGATCATGGCTCTCCACAACTTCCTATCATTTTTATCTTAGAATCTCCTTAACATACTTTCGAATCCCTATCCAGATGTCCATTTATATAAGTTCTTTAGGTCGATTGCTCTTGTTTTTTTTTCTGTTCGTCTTTTCTTCAATATGTCCTGTGAATATCAAATTCTCGAAGCCGTTTTGATGCAAACGAATTTTTCCAGTTTTTACTTTATTTCGCTATGGGGTGAAATATTTTAGCATTCCAATACGTCATCGGAGTGATGGATTGCTATGTAAAATCAAACCTTCTATATGGCAGTGAATGACATATAGATTTTTTTTCTCGCAGATGAAGATGACTTTTGAATTAATAGAGATGTGGTTCAACAAAACGGCGCTGAGAATGCTGTGGACGGGACATGTTAACAAGTAGGAAGCTTTAAGAAAAAAAAAAGGAACGAAAATATCTCTTACAATAAGAAGAGACAGTTGAACATCGTTCTTTTTGGACACAAAATTACGAAAGAAACCTTTCAGAACATAAAACTCACAGTTTATATTGAAAGCAATAAGATCAGAGGGAAAATGACAAATACACCTAAATAACGAACTTGTGTATATGAAGAACAATTACAAAACAAGCATTTCTTAATGCACCAAAGGGTAGGAAGTTGTAGAGAGTCATGATTACCTACGTCCTAGACACAGTATATATAAAATGAAGTGCGTATTCGTGAAATTGGTGTAGTCGCGTATCTTAGACCAATAGGTTATCTCAAAAATATCTTTTAATCTGACGAATTGGTTCTCCACTGAGTTCTGAGCTAAAACCACTTTTGGGTCAAAATAACACAAGCCGCGTAAACATCTACAAATATATATATATATATATATATATATATATATATATATATATATATATATATATATATATATAAACTACTGTAATACGATTTAGAGTTTCCCCCGAATGAAATACGAAATTTGAAACCTCCAGAGAAAAGAACTTCAAACCAGGAAAACAAAATAATTTTATATTTTGCGCTAAGAAAAAAGTCGTTATAATAACAGTGATATTTATAATAGCTACGAATATTGCTAGCACATTTCATTTTACTATATATTTAGAGATTCTTGATAAAATCCAAAGAAGAATCTGCAATGATATTCGTCCTGACTTGGCATCACTTTTCCACAGTCGTAACGTAATTTTCCTGTGCATATATACATTTTATTGGCAATTGTTCTGATGAGATTTCTTCTATGATACCTATATTTTAGGTACCTATATTTTAGGAATTTAAGCGTACTACGGGATTGCGTTGAGATTTAATCATTTTACAGTAAAAGTGGTTAAATGTATCTGCAAGTAGCATAAATTTCCTGTGCCTTTTCCATAAATACATTCATGGTAATTCGTCTGATGAACTTCCTCTATGCTACGTAAACTTTAGAAATTTAAGCACAGTACTTGATTGGTAGCAAGCTCTCATCACTTTCCAACTGAACTGGCTAGATGTAACTGTAAGTTATATACTAACAACGCTTCTCGGTTGTACATCTCTCCTCCGGCTTCTTGATTCCCAGTTAACTTTGATCTTTAAAAATTTAAATGGAATGTCTATCGTTATCTTGTTTTCTTAATTCCTGATCCTTTATTGTTCTCTGTCATTAATCGTGTTTTGTCTTTCTTATATATTGTAACACTCAGTAACTAACGTTACTTGGGTTCATATTGAAGCTTTTTTTTATCAAGGTGATTTTAGTGTTAACGCAAAGTCACCTAGCGAGGCTGTACCTCACAGCTCAGTTGTAACGACTTACAACGCTGTTAGCCAACTTGAAAGAACTTTGTTACACTCTAAAACTTAATATCGCAATAATACGGGGCTTCCAATAAGGGCAGAACTCGATAGTAATTGTCAATTAAATTAGCTCGTTAAACATTACAGTTCAAAGAGCGATCCTTGGTATTTGCTAAGGTTAGGTCAATTTTGACACAAAGCCCTCATTATGGTGCCCCCAGTGAGGATCGAACTTAAAAGTGAGATTTTTTTCCAGTAAGTTCTCCCGTTAGGTACCGGGGCCATTCGACTTAAATTGTCCACATATTTTGTAAGCCCTCACTTTTATTAGAAATTATAGGAATTTAAGAGTGGAAGATACCGGTTAAATCTAGCCTTGAACAGGTTAAGAATGTAGTGATCGGAGAAACATCCTTTTGGGAGTTGGTTCTCTAGGGCTGTAGTTCGCGAGAAGAAGCTGTTTGAGTGGAACTTACATCTGATCGATGGAATACGCAGGGAATGTTGGGGGGTTATGTTGTGGAGTGATTTCACAGTGGAGGCTTGTATTTGTACTAAGTCGGTCCTAAAATAGGTTCGACGTACAAAACGTTAGGAACTTGATATAAGAGGTATAACGCAGAGTAATCTAGTTGTGGTCGCTGATACTTTCGTATTCGGCTAACTGTCGTCCGACATCGACTGACTCACTAACTGACTCACTCGTTACTCTTACTACACCTACTTATTATAGGTTGGAGCGTCTATTAACTATAGAATAAGTGTGTTCCACTATAACAGGTTACTACTTTGTAAGCTGTGTAACGTGTTCTTGCCGTGAAAGTGTAACTTTGCCAAACCAGGGAATGTAGACTGTCCGAGCACTTTCTCTGTAAGTGGCAGTAGAGCAGCTAGAAGTTTACCACTTCCCGTCTGTGAGGGAGAGGTTGAAAGATGCAGAATAATTTGTCACCCGGAAGGGCTCGGAGAATCTTTTGGACACGATCAAGGCCTGGAGAGTGAGGTCTGGAAAGCTCTCGCCCAAATATGACAACGGTACTCCATTTTTGGCTTGATCTAGCTCTTGAAAAAGTAGAGGATAGCACTGGAGAGGTGCAGAGAGCCGAAAGCAGCTTCTTAATCAAACAATTACACCATAGCAAAATGCCACTTAAGATGCTGTTTAAGCGTAGCTTAGATATGGAACAAGTGAGGATTGAACTCACTACTCAGCCGTAACTGATCTAGCAGTATAAGCCTGATAGTCATGTCACCACGTGAAAGTGCCATATGTTGATTTTATAAGTGTAGCTTAGACGTGGCACAAGGCCGAATCTGTGGTGCACCCAAGACCGAACTCGCCATTCAGTCGTAATTTATCTAGTGAGGCAAGCTTGATAAACATTTATTTCCCAGGGCCTTAGAAAACCATTGATATTAAATATCAGTTAGAAAAAGCGGGAAAAATTGTCGAAGGTATTGATAAACGTTGTGAAGATTTTAGAAATACTGAAGTCTTTGTGCCGTATGGCGTTGAAACACCGGTTCTCGTCCGATCACTCAAGTTAAGAAACGTTGGATCAGGTCAATACTTATATAGGTGACTACTAGAGAAAAGGACGTTCTATAACCCAACTCTACCAACAGAAATTTAAAAACTCGGCTCGGTGGCAAGGATCAAAGTGTAGTATCTGCGCTTTGTGAGCTTCCGAGGCGGGTTTTCTGTCGAACTCTCTACTGCAGAGAGGAACTCGGAGGAAGCTTTGCCGAAGGGCAAGGTTTCCTTCGGGGAGGTAGACAGGACCTGAACCCGTCTAGGCGGGTTCAAAGGTCATATTTTTGGCCGAGCCTACGGGCTTGGAGATACCCACATTAAACCGGCCTTGTGCCACATTTAACCCACGTGGGGGGGGTTGATAAATATCACCAACAGAAATTTGTCAAGAAACCGTAGAATACTAGCCAATTCCTCCCGGTCAACGCTAAAAATGGAGTGATCTCAGGAAGGCCGACGTCCACAGGCTGATTAAGAAGGCTTATGTGGATCAGACATCTATTGAAAACATCTTCTTTTTCCTCGTTCTTTCATTAATATTACAATGCACTTAATTTTAAAATCTGGACGAAACTGATTTGGCGATATGCAATTCAGCTTTTCAAAAGCATTAATTTACATTTCAGTGGAGTGTTTTCCATTAAGCTAGACTTCGATAATATTTTCACGGCCAATTCTGAAATAAAAATGTCGATTGATTTACTCTTCTGTTATTTTGTGTGAAATTTTTTTAATGGATAGGTTTTCAGAAAAATTAATTAAGCAAATGTAAAGCTGTAATATTATATTCATAAAAGTGTTTCAGTTTCTGGTGAACACTGGGAAGATTTTAGCCCGATTAAACATACTTTGGAATAATGGAATTTAAAGTACTTTTGATTGTATTAACGAATTTTAATCAAGCTATCTAAAATAACAGCCTGCATTGTTAAGTCTTAAGTATAATCAGAAAGGTTTTCATATCTTTGGCTTAAAACACATTCTATAAAAATGTCGACATATATATTTAAGTCCTTAATATTATTAGTTTCACGTGGGTGTTTTAAATATATAAACACGTAAATCTGTCATCAGAAATGACAATCTGTCTTAAGAACTCCTATTAAAAGGCTTAAACAACTGAGGCATATCATATCCCAGACTACTCTTTCAATAAAAAATGTCGACATATATTTTGAAGTCCTTAATATTATTAGATTTTCACAAGTAAATCTTTAAATATATAAATTAGTATTCTTATGCGATCAAAATGGATAGCGTATCATAAAACTATTATTATTGAAAGGTTTTCACATGCGTGTCTCTAATAAATATATTTTTTCATACATGCTCCCAAAAATGTCGTCATATTTTGTATGCTCTTAATTTTATTAGAAGGTGTTCACAGAATTCATTTTACAATTATTATATTAAAAGATATTAATTCTTGTGAGACCAGTTTATCAAATAATAACAGAAAATTTAACAAGAAGGAAATTCCACAATAACATAGGCGCATCGACGTAGTTAGTGTTGGAAGATGGCGTCTGACAAGACACAACACTTAACTCGACAGAGTCAGTGGTGATAGCAGTATCCAATACTCAGTTAGACAAGTCACTGCAATAGTATTTTCTTTTTCTTTTTTTTTGGCAATTAAACAGGATTACTTGTCATGAAGGGCACCTCGGCGTGGTGTAATGGTTAGCAAGATTGTCTCGCTAAAACTGTTACGACTGAATATTGAGTTCGATCCTCACTTGGGGCTCCACACTTTTGGCCATGTGCTAGATCTAAGCTTCCGGAAGAATTGGCAGAGGAGAGGAGAAGGGGGCTTTTCCTGTTGGGATGGATGATGGAGATGTAGTATCTGTTCCGTGCCGGAGGCCTTCTCTCATCCCTTGCGTTACTCCCACTATTGTGTAGCAGAGATATGAGCGGCTATGACTAGCTTAAGCAAACTAAGACCAGTGGCCCGTGTGAAAAAATCGGGTCCCCTACGTTTAAAACCCATCTTATGAAACAACCTGGCATAGTGGGGGTTAAGGCAAATGTCGGACTATTTGTCATGAATGGACCTGTCCATTCATTATAGTAAGGAAGGTAACTGATTCTAGCCACAACACTTAGTAACCTTAACTCAATTACCACTGAGTTTGATCCACACTGGGTGCCCCAGACTTTGTGCCACCACTAACAAACTCAGGAACAGACTACCGATGATTGCTTAACGGAACACTTTAATCTCCACCAGATTCTACTCTATCACTTTCTCTTACATTCATATCACACACTCGATTGTTTATTAGCATTTCGAGGGTAACGTTCCAATTTGATTGGCTCTCGTGCCTTGCATTAGATGAGATTTACGAGAAAAAAACTTTTGTGCAAACTATGATTGTTAGTCGGCCTCATTACCAAAACGAATCGGGGGTAATGTATTAGAAAGTATTTTCTGCATACTATTTAATTTCATCGGAATTAAAACTGAAAGTGTCGTAAAACATCAAATATAATTTTCTAGCAAAGACGAAAGTCTCCTAATTGAAAAAAAAAATCCATTCTTCTCTTTTTAAATTTTCATCACACGGTATAAAACTACACAAGAGACATCAAATTCTCATTCACGAGTTTTGTATACGCAAACAAGCCAACGGCTAAAAATAATACCAATATTAAAAAAAAAAAAAAAAAATCAGAATTAAATAGGATTAATTAATTACTGCATTTGTGAATACTTGGATCTTTTATTCAGATTGGCATTTTTTTTTCGCTTTACACAATGTCTCGCCTGAAATGTCTTTCTACCAACAAACGACACATTTTCATTGAAATTCTGTCAAAAGATACGCATCAATACAAGAGTTTAGACATTTTATTTCAATTTAGTAGACTTGTGACTTCGAACACCTACAAACTAATAGAGGATTCTCACCGAAATCGTTCTGATTTGGTGACTGTCTTCATTTAATCTACAGAGCTTTCTTTCCTGACAGTTAATTGGTCCATATATATATATATATATATATATATATATATATATATATATATATACATACAATCATATATATATATACATACATATATATATAATTTAATCTACATGCATATATATATATAATCATAGATTATCCATCTATCTATATATATATATGTGTGTGTGTGTGTGTGTATGCATGTATTTGTGTGCGTGTGTAAACGACGCGAAACAACGAAGTGACGTGAGAAGAAGCGATTATCGAAAAAACATTCAAAAGGAATTGACACTGACGAACGCGTGAAGTCGCGAGACTAGAATAACGACAATGAAACAGAATGCATAGCGACAAACACAGCCCAATCAAACCACAAAACAATTACGTGATAATTGTTTATGGAAGACGGAAGCGTTCACAAGACACTTGATAATTTGCCTTCCTGTTCTCGCTGTAAAGCAGAAATATGGGTCGAACCTTAGAATTGCTAAATAAAAAAAAATTGTTAAAGAAAATTAAACAACGAAATTTCGTTGGTCTTCAAGGAAACTTGCGTAAATGAAAACCTCTTGCCCGTATATACTCAATATATATATATATATATATATATAAGTACAGTGTAACCCGGATATAAGAGACTCAGATATAAGACAAAGCCGGATATAAGAGAGATTCTATCTGGTTCCAAATTAGAGCCATACTTACCTAAACAAAATAGACCAAACCCGGATATAAGTGAAACCCGGATATAAGAGACTTCTTATCCGGTCCCGACAACTGTCTTATATCCGGGTTACACTGTATATGATTGCTGTATACGGAATAAATTCCAATAACCAACAATTACTATTCTTTAAAGAGTGCTCAATACAATTCTATTTTAGTATAAACCTAACTTTAAAGCATTTAATAGTTATTATAACCTTACTTCGTTGTCGAGTTTTTTGAATTCTCGTATACTTGTATTTTGATTGGTCATTTCAGCTCATATGACAGCATTTCCACTTACGAGGGGTGGTTAATTAATTTGAACCTTTTAAAACCTTTATTCTACAAAATCATCACTTGATAAGACACCAGAGGTGTTGAAACAAAATGGCTATTTTTGTAGGGATTTTATAATATATTTATGTTATATTTTTCTAATTTTTAAATATATATATATATATATATATATATATATATATATATATATATATATATATATATATATAGTGTTAAGGTGTGCTATATTTATGGGATAAAGTACTCAATATCAGAGGGAAAGCAGTTGATCGTGAGAATAACAAAACTTCTTGTATCGCCAAAGATGAACTGAAGGCAAGTATCGTGGCAGTATTTACCAACTTAAACAAGGAGAGCGCCTACAAGAGTTACAGAACATTCCGAAATCCACTGGAGGCTATGGTTGAAGCCAATGTCAATTTTATTGAATAAATTTAATTTTTTACTATTTCATGATATTTTTGTGTAAATGTGGAGATATATCTGTTAAAATGAGATGTCAGCTTTATTTTCATTTTTGCGTTATTTGAGGACAGTATATCCAGCTCACCCTCTCTCTCTCTCTCTCTCTCTCTATATATATATATATATATATATATATATATATATATATATATATATATATATATATATATATATATTTCCTTTATCTACTTTCTGTCAGTGTTAAGTAGCCTCGTATATGACTCATGGAGAAAACTTCTTTTTTTTTCAGTCTTGTCTCAGATCATCACAGCCAAATACGTAGGTCAAGATAAATCTTGCATTCTAATTCGTATCAGGATTTTAGAAAATTTCCCAGCTGTACCTGATAAAGTGTGTAAAATTACTGATGGACGAATCGAGAAGAATAAAACTGCACGGACCATCAACCCCTATTCTACTCAGTAACTTGAACGAGTTACAAATATGAGAGTCTGAATTATCGGTAAGTTAACATTTATCAACTTCTATCATCCGTACCATATGATTTCCGGTTAAATTCTCCTTAATTGACCCTGTTTTTACCCACGACAGCATGTTCATAATATTAGCGCTTTCTTTTCTTCCTGTGAAACTTCCGGATTGACTATCTAAATATTTGCGTTTTATATTTTCCGAATAATTGTTGTTTGAGTCGGTTCCATCTAGATGAGTGGGAATTGGAATGAGCGTAGTTTCATCGCTTAATTGGAAAGCAGGTAGATATTCTAGTAATTAATGAAGTAGGTTAATTAACAATTAATTATTGGAAATAATAATGAAGAACCTATATTCGTATAGATGCCGCAATATTCGAACCTCTGATGTAACTTCCATTCTACTGCTTGAATCTACGATGAAATCATTTTGGAGATATTAAATTACCATTATTTTTTTTAAAGCTGTAATTATATAAATGTACCACACATTTATATTTAGGGTTAGGGTTATCGAGTGTGGAAAGTGACACTGAGAAATCATGTTCAAGTTCTCTATTAGTCTGTTACGTTTACTTTTGAGCTGATGCCTTTGGGAAAGACATGGAACCATTTCTTCTCGCCACGCCTATAAGTTAGACATTAAGGTAGGCTTCATACTCGCGAAAAGAAAAAAAAAGCGATGGGATCAGACCTCCATCATTCACAAAACGGTGCTTATCAACCAGAAAACTGGAATCAGCAGACCGAGTTCAAATTCCCCTTTAGTTGTCTGTGTTCATTTCGCATTATTTGCTTTGGGCAAAGAAAGAATCTCTTTTATCAAACCTCTGCCGCATATATGGATTAAACAGAAGAATAAATTAGGCTTCGGGGTACCCAGTCTAGAAGAAGGAAATGACTTATTTAAAAAACAAGAAACCAACAGAAAATCACTCACTTATGTTTATCAAGAAATTCGCAGACAAGGAAGCTGTAGACAGCCATGACCGCCTACATCTTAAACGGACATCGTATTATAAATAATTACATGAATTACTGATTTATATTTATTTTTGTATTTTGAAAGAGTTTCACTGTGTAGAAAAACTGGCTATAACTAAATGTAATTGACAGAATTTGCCAACAAACCGAATTGAAAATGTTTGCAATTAACAACAGCAAGTATCTTATAAAGTGTTATTTTACGATACGTAATCAATAGCCAACTTTCTCTTGTCTCACTACAATTTATTCATCTTGTAACCAACATATGCAAATAGGTAAATTCCTATTTGCCAATCCCACTACAATGGCGTTCTGGGTATGACGATAAACGATATCCGCGTCCTGGGTATGACGATAAACTACGTCCAACAGCAAAGCCTCTGATACTACATTTTTGAAAAAATAATGTTGCCAGCTGTACGTTTTTGAAAAAAATATTACCAGCTATACGTGTCTTTTTTATATATATTTTTTTGATTGTTTTTTTGTTATTTTGAAAAAATAATGTTGCCAACTATACGTTTTTGAAAAATATTACTAGCTATACGTTTTGGAAAAATAATATTACCAGCTGTACGCTTTGGAAAAATAATATTACCGACGGTACGTTTTGGAAAAATAGTTTTACCACCTGTACGTTTTGGAAACATAATATTACCAGCTGTACGTTTTGGAAAAAATAATAATACCAGCTATACATTTTTGAGGAAAAAAATATTAACAGAAATAGATTTTTGACAAAACAAAATTATTCTCAGGAAAAAAAAAGTTGTCGGCATTAAATGATCCATTGAGGTTGATGTACCGTAAAACAAAACAAAAAAACAAAACAAACCAAAACAAACCAAATCACTACAACGAAAAAGAAAAATACATTGCAAAAATAATACTGAGCAAAACGAAAGGACAGGCAAAACTTTCACAAACTAAGTATGGTGTTAAAACACGAAAGAGATACGGACAAGCGATTGCAGCAGTTTGACTTCAAGACAAAAAAAGAAAGGAACAATTTATTAATAAGAGTACATGTTATTGTGTAACAAGGCCTAAAAAAAGTGTTGAGGGACTGACCAACACTTGCTATCCTAAACTTCGCTAATCCGACTCTCGACCCATTCACTCTAATCAACACAAGAAGCCATTACTTCTCCATTCAATTCAACATATACCACAATACCACGTATTCGCAAGGGGTTCCTACTAAAACGCCCATCATACAAAAATTTTAAAGAAAGAACAGATCTAAATCGAATTAGACCGAATAGTGGCCTATCTTATTGCGTAGTAAGAAATTTCAACAATTTAGGTTGGTGCAAAAATAATGACGCAATAATGTCGTTTTTTGACGTATTCTTTAACGTCAAAAAACGACATTATTACGTCATTATTTTGCACCAACCTAATACATGTGTATTTTTTTCTAATTAGTTTTTTGGGGTTTTTTTTTGCATTGTTGTCATTTCCCTATATTGGTACCAACACACTGCCTCATTGTTGCTTGTCTGCACTGACCCCTTTTGGACTGAATCTGCAATTGTCATTTATTAGAAATAAATGAGTATAAAGGCGTTGTCGGCGATTTCACATGGTTGTTGCATCGGTTGGATAGTTTGCACCCTAACACATAATTTTAACCACAAAAAGTAATGCTATATATCTACGCCTGTTTGGCTATAAAAAAATTCAACACTACGCCTAATTAGAAAAGACATTAGGCCTTAGTTAGTTTATAATACGGATTCTACGGGGTCAATACTACACGGTGTTTTCATTATATATATATATATATATATATATATATATATATATATATGATTTATTTAAAAATATGATTCCAACACGCTACATAAGAGGTCTCATGTTTCAATATAATTATTTGAATTAAATTGAATTAAAGTAAGCTCTGTTCCATCTACAAGCGAAGATGGAAGAGCTTACTTTAATTCAATTTAATTCAAATAATTATATTGAAGTTTTCGGCTCTTGTTTTGAAACATGAGAACTCTTATCTAGCGTGTTGTAATCATATTTTTAAATAAATAATTATATTTATGCTCTACTTTTGTATCGAGCACTATTTTTTTTAAAATAATAACAAAAATACTAAAGAACTTTGGATTATTTACCTAACCAGTTCGTTCCTATTTTCTATATATTTTTACACACACACACACACGCACACACACACACACACACACACACACACACATATATATATATATATATATATATATATATATATATATATATATATATATATATATCGACAGCAGACAATCTAAGTATCGTAAAAATGTGTTAGTATTTTCAAAGCTGTGGAAGTATTAATATTATAAATCCGGTGACCTCTTGTAAAAGAAGTTAAATTTAATTATATTAGGCGCCTTTTTTTTCTTCATCTCCATCTCCGACGTTTTTACAAAACCTAAGTAATAAAGGAAAGTGGGAAGAAAAAATTAATGCTAAGAAAATAGAATGTATGGCCGTTTCTCAAGATGAACAGCATAAGATGCAAGCTAAAACTATAAAAAAAAAACAAGATAGTTCTGAAATTTAACTGTCTGAGGAATGGCTTAACAGACAAAAGAAATCCGAAATCGTATTGGAACAGAGAAAGGTGCCTTTCAAAAGCTATGCACAGGAAATGTTCTTCATAGTAAAAGAAAGGAGCGCTATAAAACATCCTATATAGAAATGAATGCTGAATAGTTCCCTAACATGATGAATAGAAAATTTACGAAAAAAGAGATATGGTTCTACAGAAGGATGCTGAGAATACCATAGACTGGACACGTGAATAAGAGGAAGTTTTGAAAAAAAAAATGAAACAAAAGTACTTATCGTCAGAATCAGAAATAATTCAAATTTCTGGGATATATATTGTGGTAAGAGAGCTTGGCGAATATGACACACGCAGGGTATGTAGAATAATGACAGTGAGTAGCCTGCGTAAGAAGGAGAGTAAAAGTATAAACATTGTTAAGAGCTACAAAAGATAGGAGGTTGTGGAGAGCCATAATCGCCCATTTCCTGAAGCTGTAAGTTACATAAAAGAAGAGGGACATCATTAAAATGAAACTAATTTTAATTATATGATACGCCTTCTGTTCGATCGACATCTTTATCTCTGTTTCACCGTGTCGATGTTTTTACATTCTAACTTGGATTAATTTTGTTGGTTTTAATTAAATTGTTCTGAGTCTACATTAAACTCGATTTAGTGTTTTCCTCTTTGATCTTTATTTTATCTCATCTATTCCATTAGAATATCTAAATAATCTTCCATTATCCAATCTTTAAGTAATCCCAGAGTTCCTTAATGGCAGTGTCGACGCCATCTTAAATTGTGATGCGTCCTTATTCTTCGTGTGTCCGTTTCACATAAATTTATATATCGATGTCACCAGAAGGACGCAGTATTTTATAAATTCCCGCCAACTATTTTGTTCTTCGACCAAATATATATTTTACTATAGTACCCCTGAAAATTTCACGGCTTACCTTGAATTTTGATTTCTTTATTTCTTCCTTTCTTTTTATCACTGAAATCAAATAGCCTCTCTGATATGTCTTTTCTGTCTTTTCTTGTGACTTTTTATGTATCGACATGGTGTCTTTTCTTTTTTCTTTTCTTTTCTTTTTCTCAATAAAACTAAGTAGTCTCTGATATATTTTTTCCGTCTTGCCACGAAATACACAATAAATATGTATGTGTGTGTAGTGTATTTAGGCAGCAATCCCACTTTTATAACTGTTTCGTTAAAAACTCTCCAAATGTTCTGCATTTCCGAGTGCTTTAGGCTATACATTTAGCCATTATCAAGGATGCTATTAATTTTACTTTTTAGCTCAATGTATGGGTTGTGCGTATGTTATAGGGATGTTTTATTTTCCAAACAAGGTCAGCAGATTGTGGCCGTGTTCTTAGTTAATGTTAGTGAGTTTTTACACGCTTTGTGTCCAGAAAAGAAAACACTTGTACGAACGTAAGGAAAATTACATTAAAAGCTTAATTGCAATACCTTGTCAGTCGTCTTTAACGGAAAACACACACAACCACCCCACCCCTATATATACATATGTGTGCGTGTGTGTGTGCGTGTGTGTGACAAAGGACAAAATGTTTTTCAAAAAAACGGACTAAATTATGTTAATCATAAAGGCAAAACGCATCACACGAAAACTTTTTACACTTTGTCATACATTTTTTCCCAATATTGTTTTTGATATATAAAAATATGTTTATCAATTATCTCATATATATATCTGGGAAAAGGGGCACCTCGAGGTGGTGTAATGGTTAGCAAGCTTGTCTTGCTAGCTCTATTATGACTGAGTAGTGAGTTCGATCCTCACTGGGTGCCACCATACATTCGGCCTTGTGCCACATCTGAGCTACGCTTGGAAAATCACTATATATATCTGGGAAAAGATTGTGGAGTAACTTCCCATTGTAGCCTCCACGGGTTGGAATTCAGAGTTTTCCTTCTCTTAGTCTGGTTACCACCCCAAAGCTAGAGAGCCGAGTCCAGAGTGTTACTTTTAAATCCATAGCGAGCATGGAGAAGAAGGGATCTACGCCTTTCCGAGCGAGATTTCTGCGAAAGTGAAGCCAATAGAATAGGCGTAGCGTTTGAACTCGACCGGCCGATCCCCCCCCTCTCTTTCGGTGCCGATAACCGTTACACTATTCACGTCGTCATCAGTTACGGAAAAGAAAAAGAAATACTGAAAATCATTCTTCTATTTTTGCTGGAAGAAAAACTAAAAACAGATACAATCTTCACCTTCACTGAATGTAATTGACCTGACTAACAATTTATCATTTACAGAATACTAGCAAAGATATCCAACGTTGCGCGAGCAAAGATTCTCTGTTCTGCTACAAAATCATGTCTTCGTTTGAGTGATAAATCTAATGTCACTTCGAATGCAGTACATATGGTGACCCTCATAATAGTGATTAATTTCTGATAGTTCCATTTTTTCATAAAGGTAACTACAGAATCTTCTACAGAAGATAAAAAAAGAAAGCGAGAAGAAAGAACTAAGTATAAACTACAAGCAAACCGAATTCTTGGTTATCAGCAAAAGCATGAGCCCCAAATGCAAATTATAAATCGGGGATACTAAAATAAAACAACTATAGAAATTTAAATATCTGGGAAGTGACTTAAGAGAAGACGGAAAAGTGCCACATTGAGATTCAAAGATCTATTGGAATAGCCAAAGATGCATCCCAAAATCTAAGCAGAGTATTAAGAGACATATATTTATCGTTAGAAACAAAGAAGAGAGCACTGAACTGTTACATAATATATGTCCTCCTCTGTGGCAGCGAATGCTGGACAATTTCCTCAAAGATGAATGAGAGACTTGAAGCAACAAAAACGTGCTTCTAAAGAAAGCTACTGAAGATACCATGGTCCGAACATGTGTGCAACAACAAGGTTTTAGAGAGAATAGAAACAAAAAGGAAACTTATAGTTAACATCAGAAAGAGACAGTTGAGATTTCTGGGCACGTAATGAGGAAGGAAGGCTTGGAAAATCTGATACTTACGGGACAGAATGAAGGAAAGAGGGATCGAGGAAAACAGCGCGTAATATACTTGACGATCTTGATCAAATGAATGGTAGAACAGTGCTTGGGAGAAATAACAAAAACTCAAAACATATTAAGAGTTACAACGGACAGGAAGATGTGATGGGCCATGATCGCCTAAGTCTTGAAGGGAGACTGTACGTATAAAAAGAAATAAGATTTGGGTTCGACTTTGGACTCCAAGAACTATGATGTATTATTCTTTACCGTTTGAATTAAGGATAATTCCCTTAGATTTGGAAACTTAAATTCGGTTTTAGATTTCTCGATTCTGCAATACACTATAATGTTATCCTTGTCGAAAATCATGACCATTTTTTTAATTAATTCCCAACTTCTTAAAATATTTGCCAAAATATTTTAAAGTCATCTGTATCCATTAGAGATTGATTTTTTTCTTTGTTATTTTTTCTATTTATAACATCCATTAAAATTACCCAAGATGCAATTAAGTGATAATATTGCCATTACGAAAAGTAAAGATGTACATAGTCCCCTTGGAAAAAAAAAACTCCTTGGGCTTATGATTGTCCCCTGCGGTGAGATTTAGATTAATACGCTGTATATGTTATAAAATTCAACACCAGTTTTAAAATATACATTTTGGCATTCTAATAACATTTTCATCAAATATTTTAGCATATCTATCGATTTTTTTTTCCATCGATGTATCTTTCTTGTTTTGTCTTCATTCAGAATTCTTCTTTCATTTTGACATCCAGGTTTGCTAGCATATAATATATCTTTTAAAAAGTTTCCCTCGACAATTTTCCGACCCGCAACCTTGAAGTTACGTTCTTTTGTTGTGTGTTTGGTATTCAGTGCTAACTTTCTCTTCGAGGATTTTTGAATTCAAGAAATGCCTGTGCAATTGTTGAGATTGTCTGTTGAATGAAAACCCATTGTATTCTTCTGCGAGAATCTAGAGAACGAAGTCTATGTACGGCATAGCTGAGAATAAGAGACAGATTCACACCATTTACGAAGGCATTTTTGCCAAAGTGAACGCAACAGAATAGAGTTGATTTTGAACTCGCCTCGACGGCTACATTTTCCTCGCCCATACCCGTAACACTACCTGCGCATTCTTAAGAACCAAGCCTTCATTTAAGAAAAACTTTATTAAAAAATATGCTTGCATGTTTCTTCTTCATCTATATGCCTAGTGCCTTCAGAACGTGTGTTATCATGGCCCTCCACAATTTCCTGTCTTTTATAGCTCTTATTAATTTTTTTTTTTTTGCTATCTCTTCTAAACTTTGTGCTGTTGATCATAACAAAAGCTCGTTGGATAGATCATGAGCTGTTTTCTTCTCTTCTTCTTGTCCTTAATATGTTCTGGGAGTGTCAAATTTTCTAACCCCTCTTTCCTCTCCACATGCTCTAGAAATTTCAACTCTCTCTTTCTGGTATTAAATATAAGTCGTTTTTATTTCCATTTTCTTGAAAACTTCCCCATGGCTCACAACGTCTCTTCAGCATTTTCAGTATCCTTTTGTAGAATCACATGTCTGTTGCTTCAAATGTCTTCTTCATTGGTGAGGAGATTGTCCAGCGTTCGCTGTCATATAAGAGGACTGATATGTAAATATTCAGTACCCTTTTCTTTGTTTCTAACGACATTTCCGTTTTTAATTTGATTCGCTTTTGGGTGGTATCTTTTTGCTAATATAATGCCTTTCCGTATTTCTTTGTCGCATTTTCTGTCCTTTTTTAAAACACTTCCTATTTTCATTGGAATAAAAATAAAATACAAACCTCGCTATAAATAAATATAACTTGAGGTGCATTTCCCTAATTACACATTTTGAGCAATGATATATCAGGCTTTTGTCTGGGTCAAGTCGTTTACATTTACTCTGCTGCGTTTCACAATCTTTTTTTGGAAAGATTTGCGTTTGTCTTAAGATGGACAATTGTTCTTAGTAAAGCAGTTGGATAGGTTTAAATATTTGGTAGCTGTTTGTTTCTTATACCTCATGTCCTTATAATTAATGTGTACAAATCTTCAAAACATATTATTAAAAAATGCCGACATTGCTTATTTCCCTTTAAACATTGATATTTTCCCTTTTTACATTTAAGCTGTGATCAAAATGCTGAGGTTCTTTCTAGTTTCAACCAAAAGTTGGCAGTATTTGAATAATTAATCAAGTTAATTATAAAAGTAAACAATCATCAAAACTGTCGGAAATTAGTAAAGAAATGAAAGAAGAGATTAAAAAAAAAATAAGAAAAAAACAGTTAATTTTTTAAGTTTATTAGGGATAAATAGACAAGTTAGTTTTATCTGTTAAGGAACAAACGCCGGCAGAGATAAACGACACATGATAGATATAATTAATAATGCTGAACTTATTTTATGTATTGCTTGCATTCGCACCTAGAGACAAACAACTTTATGCATTTACTTAACTTTTAAGATCTTCGGTAGATATACGAACAAAAATGAGCTTTATATATTAGATGAATTAGCAATGGAAAATATATAGAGCCGGTTCTTTTTCTTTATCACATCACTGCATAAAGGCTGTATGATTGCATTTTGTCACATGAAGTGTGAATTCCATAGACAGGACATGTAAAACATGCGTAAGTTTTAAAGAAGATGTCAGCAAAATGAACTCTAATCCACCAAAGCATGAAGTAACAGAAGAATTTACTTGAACACATGGTGAGTAAGGCTAGTTTGGAAAAGTTACACTTCACAGGGCATACTGAATTGAAGAGAGGTGGGTAACGGTATACACCTACCTGGTGAGAATGGGATAAGAAGTTATGGAGAGTCATGATCGGAAGGGACGCTGCACATAGATAAAGAACATTTTTAAATTAAAAAGATATGACACGTGATTTGAAGTGCCAGAGATGTTATGAAAGGGTGGACGTCGGTTATTCCACATAATTTTGTTAAAAAAAAAAAAAAAAAAAAAAACATCGCTAAGATAAAAAGGAAAAAGTCTTTGAACAATTATCATAATTTAGTTTGAATTCGTTCCAGTTAAAGAAAAATTATTTTGCTTAAGATAACTGTTTTGTCTGGAGTGGTTCCAACAAACAAATCTCCGAAGAATCCTTCGCATAAGTTGCGAGGACCGCATCACTAACAACGAGGGCTTCTCCAGTATTGAGGTTACCATCCTTCAACAGTGCCTCCGCTGGAAGGGTCAGGTGTCCAGAATGTGTCCCACTCGACTCCTATGCACCATTCTGTTTGGAGAGCTGGTCAGCAGAAAGAGGCTAAGCGGAGATCTAAAACGACGCTTCAAGGATCAGTTAAAAACATCCCTGACACAGCCTTGTTTTGGCACTGAGGCCTGGGGAAACTTTCCTGCAAATCGGCCTTCCTGAAGTAGGACCTCTCGCGGGAGCAGGGGGCTGAAACTTTCGAGTACAACCGGCAACATGAAGATATGCGACGTGCTGCCAGGAGGGATCGACCAGCCGCGTCCACCAGACACACACCTGTATGACTCCTAATCAGGACTCTTCACGAGTAGGCTAGGCCTTCGCAGCGATCTCAGCCACCATCAACAGGTAGAAAGGGAATAAGGAGAGAGGATTAAGATTTCGATGCTCGGATGCGAGCGGGTGACGAGGCTTCGACGTGATATAATGGTTAGCAACGTTGTTCTGATAGATCAATTACGACTGAGTATTGTGTTTGATCTTCGCTAGGCCCTCTATTTTTATGGCCTTGTGTCAAAAGTGGGCTATGCTTACTTTAATCGCTAGTATAAATGGCAAGGTTCCGGGGGTCGGCAACTACTGTCTCTTTAACCAACACATTTTTTTTCAAAGTTTCTGCAATGTTTCATCGCCATAAGCACAAGGAGACATCAGTAATGGGGAAGCTTCTTTTACGTTCGGCCTCTTATATTGCCAATTACAGTTGGACTCCAGACATCTGAAGAGTTCGATTTAAATCGAGGACAAATGTTGGACATAAAAGCCACATTAGGATGTAAAAAAAAGAAAAAAGTTTGTCCGTTTCTCCAGACATTAGCAGGATAGACATTTCTCTCTCAATCGACATCTTTATTTCTCTTCGACATAATTTCGCTTTCACTCTTTTCGTTCCTTCTTAGGCTTACTTAGGATTAAAGGAGAGGCAAAATTCGAAGCATATTGAAAATATAGAAGCCATGGTTCCATGAGTCAGCAAATAATTTCTAAGAAGAATTTAAAGAATAAAATCTCAACCAAACTGGCAACAAAGAACTACCACCTAAGCCATCTATTGTAGAGGGAAAACAAATTATTTTCAATAAAATATTTCACTAGACGCACCATTGAAGAGAGATGATCACATGAAAAATTCAAAATGAAGCCGTTACGACTTATGCTTCCATTTTTAGGACAGCGTCTATTAATTAGTATTAATTAATTAATAATTAATTATTATTTATTAGTTATAGGTAGAAACTTTTAACTGATACCAGAGTTTTATAAGAATCATAAGGGATGTTTTATAAACTTATAACGGTTTTGAGGAAATCTCTAATCTATTTCCTTCTATCTTCAGTCTCTATAATTCTGGGGTTATTTTAAAATTTGCACTAAACAGCATCAACCAATTGTTAGCCAAATGGTTGATGCTTTGGGCTTAAGTTAGGAGACAGCTTTTTCTAACGTTTTGAAACTGAAGCGTCTTTACTCTTCATCTTTCGAGGATTTTTTTAAAAATTATTATTTGTTAATTCAAATCTTAACTATTTTTGAAGTGTTCGTGATAATTTTTTATTTAAACATTAACTAGATTTCTTTGAAGTTCATTAGTTATGAAGGTTGCAGTAATATAATGAGCCTCGTTTTCGTCTAAATGTTTTATGGATTTTATACGCTTTTCGTATAGTATGAGTTTTAAAAATCTTTAAAAGGAATTTTTCATCATAAGGTATCTATTCGCGGATCTATCTATCTATCTATCTATCTATCTATCTATCTATCTATCTATCTATGTGTGTGTGTGTTTAAATAGTCTTAGATGGAGTGTATCTGTAGAAGAGACGAAATTAATGAAACAAGACAAGAGAAAAAACAATCCTTAGCCGACGCGGTTTGACCTCTAAACGTCTTTATCAAGGTAATTTATTCATATATATATATATATATATATATATATATATATATATATATATATATATATATATATATATGTATAGTTTATGCAAAACTAGGTAATTCGCATGGGTAGACCCAAGGAGGATGATGATATCCAGAGAGCTCAATGTAAGATACAGAGCAGATATGTTTGAATAAAAACAGACCACTTTAAGGTTCCATGTAATAAGTTATTTCACCACAACCCCTTTAAAAGGGCTATTGATCATCAGACTTTACTTCCAAATGTTGAAATGAAAAATGAAAAGAAATTCACACACATATATATATATATATATATATATATATATATATATGTATGGTGTATTTTGACAGCAATCTCTCTTTTATACAAATTTCATTAAAGACAACTAAAAAGGTACTGTGATTAAGACTTTTTATCGAATTTTCTTTTTTTCGTAAAATTTGCGGACATAAAGTGCAAAAATTGTGCAAATTTTCTGTATATCAGTGTGATTTTCGAGTATTCTTTTAGCGATTATCAAGGATCATTTTTAATTTTATTTTAACTGAATGTATGGATTTTTTAATGTTTCTATCTAAAGTTAATAGAATGTTTTATTTTCCAGAAACGTTTTCACAGTTGATATTAATGAGTTGATGTTTCAATTTTTTTTATTAGAGCTTCCATTATTTTTAGTATATTTTGCATGTGGATGAGATTATTATACTTTTATTTTCTACAACTATGTTGAGAATGGAGTTTGGCAGGTTTCCGAGTGTGTTTAAATGAATCCTAATTGAGTTATAACCAAAGAGATGTAATGGGAATCTTCGTGATAGTTATGTAGTGGTATATATACAATGTAATTATACATGAAAAGGAATGGGAATTTACTTATGTGATTGTTATAATAATAGATACTCGTACTTGAAAAAGATGAACGATTTTTATTTTATTTTTAATTATAATAGGGGGTATTACGTCTATCGGCCAACATATTCTTTTAAAGTAAGAATAAAAATTACCGTCTATCTTAAATACGATTATCCACCATAATAGCGTTTGAAGCAGTTAAAATGTTGGATTAAAAATAAAATCATTAATTCTTTAGAAATATATAAAAAATAACAACAGCCTATAATTTTTCCTACTGATTCCCTATTTGTTATTAGTGTCTCTCTCTCTCTCTGTATATATATATATATATATATATATATATATATATATATATATATAT
>OZ010585.1:98473536-98481036 GCA_963932145.1 Acanthosepion lycidas
AGGTTTTCAACGGCTATTCCGTGCTTTTAACTGAAGGTTTTCAACGGCTATTCCGTGCTTTTAACCGAAGGTTTTCAACGGCTGTTCCGTGCTTTTGGCAAGTGTTTAAAATTTCAGTGTCTATTTCAGAATGTTCTGATGGGGGATAACGAGTTTCTCTGAGTTCTGCCACCGAATTATATAAAGAATCTTTGTAGACCATTGGCCGTCAATAACATTCCTTCACAGAAGAGGATAGATTTTTTCCATTTTTCTTTTTTGTTATAGCAACTCTCTGTTATCAGCATTGTTCTTTTGAAATACGTGAGTAAATTGCTTTCATTCAGCATCGATTGACGTAAAGGACGAGAATCTACGTTATTCCCGTTCCATCATGTAAGCCTCCGGTAGCCACTCCCAACCAATGCTCGGTCGTTTCAATTCTAAAACTATTGGCGACTATTTGATGTTGTTTTTTGTGATAATGTGAGCGAAAGGAATTTTGGAATATCAGGTTTCAACAGTAATAATCACCTCGTCCTTTAGCATATTTTACGGCGCATAAAGTGATTTTGTGTCGTATAATCAATAGTATTTATTGCGCAAGTGATTATTTTAAAAATGATACCATTCACCACTGTACAGAAGACATTAGCAAGATACGAGTGAAGGGCGCCTGTTATCGAGTGTTGTTTAGCAAGCTAGAATCACCAGCTTGTGAAAGCGATCATCTTGCCTGTCTCTCTCTTCCCGGCCTTGTGGTAGACATTTGGGCTCTATCGATATTTTCATGAAAAGTGTTTAGACAAAAGAAATTCCTCCGTTCCACTAGTTCTAACCTTCACGGATAAGACCCACGCAAATTGTAGCGAAATACCTTCATACTCTTCGTAATCCGTTGGTGTGATGGAAGTTCCAATTGAGCTTCTTCTTCCCACGAATTGCTGCTTTGTGGAACTGGTTACCAAAAGAAGACTTCTCCCATAGCTAAAATCTTGGGTCAATCGTTATCTTCCCTACATATTCCCATAAACCCTCTCTCTTTCTCTGTAACCCTGTTCTTGAGTCGCTCTAGAACCTTGTACAGAGTAAACATCATTCTAAAAAAAATTTACAAGCAGAAAAAAAATAGCTACACTCAGCATTATACCGATTTAACAATGAGTAATTATTTCTACCAAAGAAAAGGCAAGAATATCTCTCTTACTGTCTCTCTCATTCCCCCCCTCTCTCTCTCTCTCTCTCTCTTGTCAGTTTGGGTCTTTCATCATTATATACGTATATTAATTTAAATGTTGAGTTTCGTCTCGTCTATAGTTTCAGTTCATCAGACCACAACGCTTTAGACCAGGGGTGGCCAAACGGCGACTCGCGAGCCACATGCGACTCTTTGACCTTTAATCCATCAACTGCCAAATTTTTTAATACATATTTTTGGCCCAGACAGGTGTCTTAGGAGTTTATTTATTCCTTATGTTTAATTTCAGTAGTTATCATTGTCGGTTTTGTAGAATCTAGAAGATCAAATATATATGTGTATAAAACAACAAAAAATACTCTTGATTAGTGATGTAATGAATATGCATACATATGGGTTCCCCCTCACAGCAATGATTGGCTGGTGTCAGCCATAAATACAGACTGATATGGAGGTACTATTGGCCACGCCTATTGAAGACGCCTATTGGCATACGCCTATTGCCTACGACGAGGGCCAGTCCATTACCGTTACCTGCTAGATTATCCTACCCGGTTACAGTAGTCAGCAACCACATTGCTACTTCGAACTAATATATCCCTTTCCAGGACATATCAATTAGAAATAATTAAAAAAATACTTTTCAAAATAGTCATTATTTTTCTACTGGTGAAATGTAAAATTATGACATAAAATATCTTCTTCCGTTTAATAATAAAAAAAGCTTTAAAGGCTACATGTTGTAAATTATACCTCTGCAAATGCAATGTATGTAAGCAGTTCAATGTAGATACAAGGAATAACACGTAGTGAGTTTAATTTTAACAGATCCCCAAATGGGGCTCATGGCAGGTAATGGGTTAATATGTGATTCGTGGAAATATGTAGGCTGATCTCCTTTTTTCATCAAAGTTAATATAAAAGGTAAATAAGAAAAAAAAATCAATCTTTATAATAATATACTGGGTATGAAGTGAGACCGCATTGGATTAAAACCTAAGTTTAATGTTAATGCAAATGTAATAAAAACGTATGTGTAAATTTTGTCCTTGTCTTTCGGCTCTAAAATATCTAAACTTTATCGCATGGGGCTCTTAAATATTGCCACCCCAGGTATAGACGGACAATTTTCTTAATTTTTTTTTTTATCTCGCTTTATCATGAAAGGGCCGTTTGTAAGCGAAAGCGAGAGGGAGATTTTCGGGAGAACGCATGTCAACTCATTGGTTAAGATTTAATCGCTAACTACTGTTTTGAGCCTTTACGGAATATGAATGCGGGACGGGGGTGAATATTGACTCTTCTAATTTTTGCTGCCGTTTGAGTGTCTTCGTTTGTTTTATTTTGTTTTTTGGTATTATATAAAAACTTAAACAAAAGCAATCCATCACTGTCCAAATTCCACGTTCAGGGATTCCAAACAAATCCTATTCCGTTCGTGCCAATACCATTGTGACCAGTAGCTTGTAATTCTGGATAAGCCGACGTAGTCTAATCTTGTCCTCGTGTAGAAAATGAGGATAAAAAATATAAATAAAAACTCTCGGCATCAAGTGCCACTCAACCGGAAATTAAGGAATTCCGTATATGCGCTTGTATAGTCACGCGACATTCTTATCCTAACAAGTATCTTCAAGATAGGGGTAGATATTAGTTGATGCGTTTTCAGCTATTATTAATTATTTTATTGTATTTTTTCATGTTAATTCTGTTAGTTCTTAATTCTTTTTATCGTCAATATTAGAGCGACATCCTATGGTTATTAATCAGAAATGCAGTTCAAAAATAAACATTAAGCAAACAGAAAGATTTGAACTATAAGAAGGGGAGCTGTCTTACCATTAAGACTACGTTGATCTTAATTTTCCACAAACTCCTGGTACGTCGCTAGCTCTATTGAAATAAACTAGTTGTATTAGTAGTAATATTACATGAATCTATCCGAGAAGATATTTTCAATTATTATTCATTTTTACGAGTCTTTTTTTTTTTTTGATCCAAGCTGCTAATTAACGATCGGACATTGACATTCTGAGAGTCGCGATGAAAAAAAAAAATTGGCAGATTTAAGCTCACATTTTTTTGCTCGAAATTAAAAAGAAATAACATTAAAGGAATACTAAGCTAAAACTGATGTTGGTGTAAATGTCCCCCAGAAACGAATTAAATGTAATGGCTTGATACGTCGACTGTATTATGATTGAGTAAACGGTAAAATCTATATGTGAGATCTTCAAAGCAACCATCTGCTGACCAAATATAGAGAAGAACGATATAAAAAAAATAACTAAATACAAACATTCCGCATCAAGTGCCACTCAACCGGAAGATGAGGAATTCCGATAATGTGCCTATGTAGTTATACCGCATTCTAGAATCTTCGATGAGAAGCTATCTATTCCCAGCGGTGAGAAGGTTCTTTCGTAATGTATTTATAGGCAGAGTGGCAGTGGAAGAAAGTTGGCTGTCCTAAATTCTTCGTTTTCTGATGACGTATGAGCAGCGAAACTTGTAGAAATAAATATTTTCCAAATTATCTTATGTTAGGTTAAATATTGGGGTTATGCACATATTTTAGGCTTGTCAGTGTAAATCGCGTTAAATATAAAATCCTCAGTTTATTTTTCTGCTTTTAGCTCCTAAAAATAAAAGTGTTTATTTATATATATAAAAAAATTGACTTTTTGTAAAATAAGAAAAAAAACATTTATAACCTATATGTATATCTCTACGGTTAACAGCTTGAATTTCTGTTTTGTTTTTTGGGTTTTTTTCAACGAATGCGTTTCAATATAATAGATTTCTAAAGTGTCTTATTTTTTTTCCAGTCAAATCAAGTCGATAATACGATTAGGATGCAAATGTTACAGATAATGAATGTGAAGGAGACGTCTTTCGTGAGGAAAAATTACACTAAATAGAACAGGGTTCAGGAAGGCAAAAGATGGTGATTGATGTTGCATTTAAATTTTGAAGATTGTATTTATCAGGGAAGCAACAAATCGGAAGGGAATTCCACATGTGGGAAGTGCGAGAAAAGAAACTGCAGGTTCTTAGTAAAAAAGGCGGTAAATTCAGAAAGAGATTTATTTAGCTGACATGATTCATGGATAAAGTGAAAAAAATCATCGTAGATGTTCGAAATGTTTTCCTGAATGTTCAACACAAAGTTGTAAGCAGGGGGTAGCAGCTTAGTGGTTAGTGTCAAGGGGAATTTCATCCCAAACTTCTGTTAAATTCCAGTTCAATGAATCAATATCGACAATGTGACGATGATGGTTTTGAAAATGAGCAAGTAGTATACTAAAGATACAGTAATCCACAGCATTCAGATTTGGCCTTTTAGAAAGCTATTGTGTTGGACCAATTAGAGCTGGTGTATTTTTCGAAGAATAAATTCCACGCTTTTTTTAACCTGTTTTAGAATAGAACTTTGCCGTTCTAAACGCGCAGCTATCAGTGTATGTGAGAATAATTTAAACGGATAAAAATTTAACACTAATGAAAAAAAAATATTACTAACAGAGAAGCTACGCAAAATCTTCAATGTAAAAAAAAAAAATTCAGAAATATTAGGTTGGTGCAAAAATAATGACGTAATAATGTCGTTTTTTTGACGTCAAAAAACGACATTATTACGTCATTATTTTTGCACCAACCTAATAGAAAAGCTCGGTATTTTTAATATCGATAATATTTTTAGGTTTTTTGAAAATGTTATTATTAGGTTGGTGCCAAAATAATGACGTAATAATGTCGTTTTTTGACGTAATTTTTAACGTCAAAAAACGACATTATTGCGTCATTATTTTTGCACCAACCTAATAGAAAAGCTCGGTATTTTTAATATCGATAATATTTTTAGGTTTTTTGAAAATGTTATTATTAGGTTGGTGCCAAAATAATGACGTAATAATGTCGTTTTTTGACGTAATTTTTAACGTCAAAAAACGACATTATTGCGTCATTATTTTTGCACCAACCTAATAACTATAAGATGGAACAATATTTTTGCATCTCTCATATCAGTAAATATTCTCTCATGAGGTCAACGTGTTCCCGTATTTCTCCTTCAGTTCCAATATGTAGATAAAAACGCTGCAAAATATTTCCAACTGTCTTATCTATATATTTTTTTGAATTCCATTGCCTATTCGCGATATTCCGGATTCTGCTAATTCTTCCCGACGTTCCTTCCATTTGACGTCTGATATAAATTGTTGGCGACATAAAATCGACTTGAGTAGCTTCCCTCTTGAACATCAACGAAACTAAAATTATCTCCTTGACTTTCATGAGGCTTTTTATTTTCCAATAAATCCGCTTCTCCGATTCGATATTTACTCGATTGTTCTAGTTGCGTTAGACTGGTGATTCCAATGATAATCCGGCCGTTATCATGCCACAATTGACCCCACCCCTTACAACATCAGCCCACCCCCTCAAAAATAACATTAATGCACTAAATTTAAGTATACTGATCGAATACCACGCAACATGTATCTTACGTTGCAAATAACTTCTGTCTGCTTCTAAACCATTTCTCGTCCTGGATATGATGATAAACTACATTCGGCAGCAATGCCTCTGATCGGGATTCTTTTTTTGTTTTTAGGAGCGTGGAACCACTTCTTTATCACTGTTGTTCCCAAATAAACCCTAACCTGGGGGTGTCCTATATATAGACAAAAAGCTAACCACCAAACTCGAGTTAAAACACAGTGAAAGAATACAAATACATTTTTTTAGTAAAAATACCAGCAATATATTGTCATAGTAAAGTTAAAATGCAGAAGTAAATTTAGAAAAAAAAAAAATTACCAGCGATACGTTTTTCAAAAAAAAAAGTTACCAGTAATATATTTTAGAAAAAAAAAAAACAAGTATTAGCAGCAAAACATTTTTGTAAAAGAAATTACTAATGCTCCCAATAAAATTAAATTTCAACATTAAATGAAAACGATAAGAAGTTGATAATCCGCTAAACAAAAACAAAATATTTCGGCAGATTTTATGAAATAAAGAATTTAATTTTTTTTTCTTTCTAAATGTGTTATCTCCCTTCAAAACATGGCCGGATATGGCTATTCTAAAACTTTGTCTATTGTGTTGATTTTACTAACATTTCACTCTTTTTCTGTATGTGTTCACTACTTGTCTTTCTATTGAATCATGCGAAATCAGTAAGTACTTTATTCGCTGCTTCACACTGTTTCTCTTGCTTTCACTCCATCTTATGAGTGTCAAATTCTCCAAGCCCTCTTTTCTCACTATGAGTCCCAGAAATTTCAAGTGTCTCTATTTTATGTAGGAGTTTACTTGCAGGTCATATTTCTCTTAAAACCTCTTCGTTTATCAGGGGAGGGAGGTAGATATTATATAGCAGTTCACCACTTTTTTTTGTAAACGATTGTTTTTCTCGTAACATTTTCTTATAGAAGACATTTTTTCGATATACGTCTGACTCATCGGATTTATCTGTCACATATTCCGCGAGCCTTCTGAGTGTCAAATTCTACAGACCCTCTTCCTCATTAGGTAAAAAAAAAACTATCTCTGTTCGAATGTATTAGGTTGGTGCAAAAATAATGACGTAATAATGTCGTTTTTTGACGTTAAAAAATTCGTCAAAAAACGACATTATTACGTCATTATTTTTGCACCAACCTAATATTCCTATTTTCCTTGAAACACCCTTTGTGCATAGTATCCTCAGCATTCGTCGACAGAACCACATCCACGTCGCTTTTAAACTCTTCTTCATCTGTAAGGAACTTGCCCAGTATCCACTGCACGATTTTATTTACGTCTTACGAAATTATCTTATCTCTTAATACTTTGCTTCAGTTCTGGAAGGCATCTTTGATTTTATTAGCGTACACATAAAATAACATGAGAAAATGCAAGCACAGCCAATGACAAGCTAATCTTATTGGAAATCATCCAAGTAAAAGTGTCTTTTTCGGATGTAATTCCTTGGACAGATATTGAGTAAGCCTTCCTGGATCCATTTCCCTACGCAATCTCATTTACTCTTCAGATATTCTGTAATCTTTTACAGGAAATACATTGAATAACTCTAAAGCTTCTATTACTATCAAGGGTAATTCAATGTTTGGGGCAGGGATCTTAATACACTCGAAAAATGTTTCAGCTATCAATAACACACAAAGGGTTGAGAAACCGGAAAGCAAATCAGTCAATCTTAATACAGTGGCTTACTAAAGTGATTCAATATTATCTTTATATAAAATTCTGAGAATTCTGTTCGTCAATCCGTCTATTCGTCCGTCACACCTACTAAAATAGCCATTTCTTGACTA
>OZ010585.1:98486036-98511036 GCA_963932145.1 Acanthosepion lycidas
TTTATTAATTTATTTTTATTTTATTCTTTTATTATATCTCTTTATGAAAGGGATTTGTGTATATGAAAAGGCCGTAACTTTTGTTATTTGACGACTTCATAAAGGGTTATCAATTTTTGTGGGTAATTAAAACTATGTATATGGGTTATGGATTTTAAAATTTATATGCGTGTTTTAGGCTAGTTATTCAGAGCATAAGTTCGGTTGTGTCGGCAGAAAACCGTTAATTCTTGCAGGTTGTTTAATAGGTTTTTATTGTTTAGGAGCTTAATAATGTGTAGTTTCTCATGGAGGCACAAAGGGCATGGGTCATCCCAAGTTTTGCAAGTTCTAGTTCTGTTAATGATTTTCCATTTTACTTTAGGTGTCCTATTTTTTTCTTTCAGGTGCCAAAAATATTTAGATAGAGAGGTCTGATGTCTAAAGTTTATGTTGTTGAAGGAGCATTTATGCTACCTCCACCTGGTTTTAAAGGCATTTTTCGTGGACCCAATGTATATCATATTATTCTTAGGGTTCTCCGTGGATGATATAGTGCATTGGTATACCACAGATTTGATGCACCACTTATTTTCTAATGGGCAGTCTACCGGGTTTCTACAATCGCATAATTTTTCCCTATCATTATCTGATTTAAGTGTAGAGTTATTAAAACTATTCAGGTAAGGGGGTTTGTTCAGGATATTATTATTGTGTCTTCTTATTATACCTTCTAGATTTTCAGTGCAGCAATAACTCAATTTTAGTGTGTTCTTATTGAATATATTACTAAGCCTACTATTGGTGGGAAAGTGTTTATCGATTAGAGCTAAGAACTTCTTTCCTAGTTTAATACTAACCATTTGGTTGAACGGAGGTGTATACCAAATGATGTTTCTTTTCCTGTTTTTTTTCTTTTGGTTATTGCAATAGTCCCTATATTTAATATATATATATATATATATATATATATATATATATATATATATACATTTCTCACCGGTAGCACGTTTCGGGCTTTCATGCACAATGAAATCATCAGGTGCTGACCATTACATAATTTTTTTAAAACTTTATGGGGTTATTTCAATGATGGGACACTCCATATTTTGCACGGGATTGGTGTTTTTCTTAAACTTTGTATTTAAAATAAGCATGACTAAAAAAATAAAATTATGTATTTTGTATGTAAAATATCCAGACGATATCACACACGCACACACACACACGCACATATATATATATATATATATTATATATATATATATGAAACTATTCGATATGTGTAATTGTGGAAGATGGAAGATGGTGTTTTTTAAGCAAACAGTCTGTATAATTATAGTCCTCGTTCAAGTGACAAAATATCTGTTGTAACAAATAAGATTAAATATTTTCACATATCTCAAAAGACAAAAGTAAACATATATAAGAAGGTATGCATGAATGGAAAATGCCTTTGGGCGTTAAGTGACCCTGCTTTTCAAAATTCACTTTTAACCTTCTATGAGACGAGCTATGTTTAAATAATCGCGTTGTTCTGCACGCCTCCCGAGGAGAGAGAAGACTTCGGGATAAAACCCTGTAACCAAATCCAGTGATTCTCCTCCGGCGCTGTGATGCTATCTTTTCTTTTGTCATCAATTCCTACAGCAAATCACAGGGATACTATTTCTAATACATCTGGGTTAATACTCCACCAGGAACAAGAATATATTCGCGTTTTAGATCTAATGCACGAATATCTATTTTGCCATATATTTCGAGTCACACATGGAGAAAGTTATCTTCAAATCGAATGGAAAAAAAAGAAACTCGTTTTATATATTATGATATTCAGAAAGTAATTATACATTTTATCTACTATGAATTATTATTCGACTAACCGACTTAGAAGCAAAGTTGAATAGTAAGAAACTACTTTTAATATTAGTTTATCATCTTTTGTAGTCAATAATTTGTCATTTATGGCTTCGTTGCACTGAATGAATATAACACAATCAAGAAGTACTATGTCACATGAACGTAGTCATAGTGAAATACGTAGTAAGCAGATAAGATCGATCACTAACTCTCTACTTGTTTAGTCCCGGGATTTAATTCCCCCACCCCCAACTGATCCAGGTTGTGACACAAGGTCGTTTTTAACGTGAACACCTGAGTATTTCCACTCGGGCTGCTGGCCTTAACTTATCTAAGCTGGTCTTAGCTGCTCATAGCTTGTCTAAGCCGACCAAAGCTTGTCTAAGCTAGTCATATACTGTCATATCACGTTACGTAACAGATGTCACGCAACGGTAGGTGGAGGGTAAACAAGGGAGGAGAGAAGGCCTCCCTCACGGAACAGATAATACCACCGCAGCATCTACTGCGACAAGAAAACCCCACTTTCTCCTCCTCTGCGAATCCCTCCCGGAAGATTTCGGAAGGAAAGCCCCACCTTGTTTAATCCCTCTCAGGATGATTCTCAGCATCATTTTGAGAGATGTATTCATCTCCACAACAAATACGTTTCGGATTTTAATCCCATGGAAGATTATCTATCTCAAAAGATAAATATTCGTCATTGCTTCCTGTATCAATTCTGGAAGGGTGATACTGACAGAGAGGCATTTAAAAACATTTGTGCAGTGTATATGAATGCAGTCGTGAGTCGAACATATCAGCTGTCGCTTAAAAGGTTTGAAAATTGCGATTATGACAAAGGTCACTCTGGATAACGACCCATTCTGCTGAAATAATTGCATTGGGACCATCTAAAAACGCCAAAGATTAGGCGGCAAAAAGTTAATGTTTAATGTTCACGAACAATCCGTAACGATTTCAGAAAATTTACAAGTAGGTAAATTTGAGCCTCTCACGAGTTTTCTTTTCAGAATCGACCACAAATTTCCACCATCTGCAGTAGTCCTTTAACAAGGAATGCCAAACTTTCATTTTTATATTGCTTTAGTTCAGCTGATGTAGAATGGGTTTTACATGTCGACAGGAAACGAGAAATGGGTGGTTACCACAAAACGGGGAAAATGCGGTTCTCATAAAAATCAGAAAAGAGCTGTTATCACAAAATGAGGGAAACTATTGCTAACACCAAGCCTAGGAATGTATCCACAAAAGCCTTTGCGTTTGCTTAGTAGAATATGAAAGGTGTTTTCAATTACGAACTAAAGGACACACGAAAGAACAATCACTGTAGATGATTATTACCAGCAATTCCATTGGGTAAACTAAGCTTTACACCAAAAGTGTCTCATTTAGGTAAACCAAAAAGGTGTTATTATTCGGCATGATAATGCAAGGGTACATTTTGCAGAACAAACCCAAGATAAAATAAGATTGGAACTAAGTCTAAATTCTGCATACTCACCAGATTCAGCCAATACTTATTTCTATTTATGTTTATAACCTGAACAATATAGTGACAGAGCATTTAGAAACAAAGAACTTGTAAGTTTTCTCTCAAACAATATCTTTTAGAGGTGGGGGAGGAGAGAGGGTTGATCTAGACTTTTTAAAATGTGGAATCGAAAACCTGCTCTATCGTCGGGATGCAGTCGTTGGAAATAAAGGTGATTATTTTTTTTTTTAGGAAATTATATTAAAATAAATTTAACTTACATTTGTTTATATGAACTTTCACATAAAAATAGCGTGCGCCATAACTAAAAACAGACTTTTCGGGTCCATCGTTATGAATAATAATAATAATAATAATAATAATAATAATAATAATTTAAAAATTTTTTTTTTTTTTTTTTTTTTTTCATGGCTACAGGTGTAATTTTCCTACAATGCTCTGCCCTTTGTCTATCATCTCTTTGAGTGAATATTCTAAAACATATCTTTCAGCGGCAAGTAGGTTGAGAGATGACCGGAAAAGTATAACTTTTATTCCCTTGCTCCTACCCCTCTGTTTAATGAATTCTTCGATATTCCCCCTACCAATCTGTAGTATAAGCCCAGCCTACCCCATAAAATTTGATAAGTATCTGTCGTTGGCGACGGAAAATTGAACATTTGTGGATAGTCACTTGTGCCATGCTGCGAAGTTGTAAGAAATGGTAAATGTAGCATCTTTGAATGATACTTTTTCCTTTAGTTTGATATGATTGTAAATCCTAATGTCTCAAGTTAATTCCTTGCTTTTCAGTCCCCTTTTCTCTCCTCTAATAATTTTTTTTTTTAACTTGTATTTCAAGTTTTAATCCACACCCCAGACCTTAAGCGGACACCCGTGTCCATTTTTTTTTTATGCCTATATACTGAAATCTAATTATCCCACTTGGAGGTGTCTCTCGGACTTATACTAAGTTAAAACTTAGTATTATCTACCCAACTGAATACCATACACTGTTATGAACTTTTAACTTCGATATATTAATAAACCCACTATCTCAAATCTGGTCTTGCTCTTGGACCTTCTTCAAGTCTCGTCCTACAGCTGGTAATCTGAACAAAATTACCCCTTGGCGGTCAAGGTTAAAACGCATCTCTACCAATTTCAATGAATACGAAAAATATCTCATACCGGATCGGCCGTCAACCGGGACAACAAGGGCCGCGTCCCTCAGAGAGGAACCAGTCTGAGGTCGAAAAGTCTGTCACTGGAACAAACTCTTCCACACACGAAGAGACACTAGGTCACCAAACCCGGATTATCGCCAACCTTGGACCAAGTGTCTCAATGCCAAATCGACTAGTAAAAATGAAACGAACGAAATGGAGCCGCGAAGAGTATCGACAAGTTATGACATCCTTCTTCACTGCACTCGAAAACCCAGCAAAGAACACCACCAATCAAACATACCAAATATGGAGAAATATGGTGGGAAATGACATAAGACCTAACCTCAATCCAAACATGCTTGCCAATGTCCGCAGAGATATCATGCGAAACAACAGACTCTCAAAGGCAGATATAGATAAGATAAAATTAGATATAAGGCAAAATACTATGACCCATCACTCAAACTCTGTTGAGATGAATGTTGAAATAAAGAATGCGACAGAGGATGAGGTGGACGCTAAAGCGAATGAAATACGAAATCATCTCCCAGGAAATGAAACCGAAGATTCTGCCTTAGACACAACCTCTAGTTCTCCAGAAATTGTCACTGAAGATGACTCCAGGTACATTAATTTAGAATTCCTTGAAAACCACGAAGCTGAAATCACCGAAGCGAAAAATGACGTCATCCAAGTACTCAGCAGAGTAACTTTCATACAATTGTCAGACAGAGACCAGCTCCCGAAAATCCATATGACAAATCCCAACAAGCACATCGTGAAAATATACAATGCTGCACTGGAAACACTGTTAACAGATAAACCACCGGGAAACATAACAGAAGTTAACAACGTCATATACGCAACAGCTCTAGCAGCGACTCGGAAGCTTGGTGTCAAGACAATAAATAGAATTAACAGACACAGAGAACCAGCTTGGAAAACCAAACTGATACGAGAAATAGAACAAATCAGATGTGAGCTGTCTATATTAGATGAGCTCACCAGAAACCCTAACATTTCCACACGTAAATCCAAAAAGATCAAACGGAAATATAGCATTAAATCCCTAATTGATATTCCATCGATCAAGGAAATGCTGAAACAGAAACTTCAGCTAAAAGCACAGAGAACAAGACGATACGAGAAACGTTGTAGATTCTATCGCCAAAATAAAACATTCCGAACAGATCTTAAGAAATTTTACAGGGAAATTGGAAAAACGCCTATACATGTCGAAACGCCACCATCGATTGATAATGTACAGACATTTTGGGAAAATATCTGGAGCAAACCAAAGGAATGTAACCCAAATGCAGAATGGATACGGCGTGAAGAAGAACGACTGCTGGATACACCTCTGCAAGAATGGGTAAATATATCCACAGATGATGTTAGGCAAGCACTAACGAAATCCCAAAAATGGAAATCCCCAGGAAATGACAAGGTGCCCAATTTCTGGCTGTATCATCTCTCATCTACCCATGGCATACTTGCAAAAACATTATCAACGCTTGTAAATAATCCCAATAAAATCCCGGAATGGGTTACTGAAGGTATTACATACCTCATACCAAAAACAACTGAAACAGACGACCCGAAAAATTATAGACCGATAACATGTCTTTTCACAACGTATAAGTTGATCACGTCTGTACTGACGAACCGTACTTACTCCTTCTTCGAAACAAACAGCATTCTCCCGCTGGAACAGAAGGGATGCAGTAGAGGTTCATATGGCTGCAAAGATCAACTTCTGATAAATAAAATGATCCTGGAAAATTGCAGGAGACGACGCAGAAATCTCAGTGCAGCGTGGATTGATTATCGTAAAGCCTTTGATAGTGTTCCACATTCTTGGATCCTTAAGGCTTTGGAAATGTACAAAGTCTCCCCTGTGGTATTAAACTTTCTTAAGCACAGCATGGGGATGTGGAACACAAAACTATACCTTAGGCACACCGGGGGCACTGCTATATCCAACCGTCTGAATATCCGACGTGGAATTTTTCAAGGAGACTCTCTGTCACCTCTTCTGTTTTGTTTATCCTTAACCCCTCTTACACATGAACTGAACAACAGTAGCTATGGTTACAAAATAAATAAGAAAATTTTCAATCACCTACTATACATGGATGATCTCAAACTCTTTGCCAAAGACGACAATGAGTTGAAAGGCCTCCTCAATATTGTTAAATACTTTAGTGACGACATAGGTATGGACTTCGGATTAGATAAATGTGCAAAAGTAACATTCAAGAAAGGTAGAATTACAGAAACACCCTCAATAGATTTAGATTTTGTCATAAAGATTAGGGAATTGGAGCATGAAGAAGCTTATAAGTACCTAGGAATTAGCGAAGGAGATGGCATACAACACCCCCAAATGAAAGAAAAAATAAGAAAAGAGTACTACAGGCGTGTACGTCTGATACTAAATACTGAACTAAACTCAAAAAATAGAATATCAGCTATAAACACATTGGCTGTCCCAGTGGTGCATTACAGCTTTAATGTCCTTAACTGGACCATAGCTGAAATTAAGCGAATGGACGCCAAAACGAGAAAGCTTCTCACTTGCTATCGCATGCATCATCCCAAAGCTGATGTTGATCGTCTGTATGTGCCCAGATCCGAAGGAGGCAGAGGATTAGTTCAACTAGAACTGTCCTACAAAACTACAACAATTGGCCTCCAAAAATACTTGGAAACTACAGAAGACTGGATGATGGTATGCGTCAAGGAACATGAAAGTAGTAAGCGTCTTTACTCCGTAATGAAAGAAGCCAACAAATTCAAACTGGAGCTTCAAATGGGCGTAGAGATGCAACTACAGCACAATACACCGGCTGAAACTGCAAAATACTTGAAAAAGACAGCAAAGACGAATGCAACCGACCAGATACAGAAGCGATGGCAAGATAAACCGCTTCATGGCCAATACTCTGCCCGTATCAACCAAGCTGATGTAGACAAAACCCGTACCCATCAGTGGCTACGCAGTGCAGGGTTGAAAGCGGAAACTGAAGGTTTTATCCTTGCTGCGCAGGACCAATGCTTGCTAACTAGGAATTATCAAGCACATATACTAAAATATTGTGTCAGCCCAAAATGCAGATGCTGTGATAAATATCCAGAAACGATTGATCATCTTGTATCAGGTTGCACGATGTTGGCACCCACTGAATATAAAACCCGACATGACAGAGTGGGCCAATATCTGCACTGGAAAATCTGCAACTTCTACGGGAAGGAAACTGAAAGAAACTGGTACCAACACCACCCAGACCCAGTTACGGAGATAGGACCTGTTACAATTCTATGGGACTACACAATCCACACTGACAGAACAATCAAGGCCAACCGACCAGATATTGTTATTAAAGACCACAAACAAAAACGGTGCATCCTTATTGATATGGCAGTCCCTGCTGACTGCAATGTATCTTTGAAGATATTCAAAAAGCTGTCAAAATACAAGGACCTTGAAATAGAGGTCTCGAAAATGTGGCATATGGGAACATCAACAATCCCTGTTGTAGTTGGAGCCCTAGGACTGGTTGGAAAAGATTGCAGTAGACTAATTGCAGGGATTCCTGGAAGCCCATGCCTCAAGGAGATACAAAAAATTGTTCTGACAAGTACAGCCCACACTTTACGAAGGGCTCTATCTATGTAACTTTTTTTTTTTTTTTTTTTTTTTTTGTCAGTGAAAAGTGTCATGATGCCATTTCTAACCTTAGGTCCCTGGGTGGGACCCGGAAAGAAATGTGTAAACGCCAGAAAGCAAAGAAAATAAAAATAATAATAATAATAATAATAAAGAACAATCAAAGCTAATCGCCCAGACATCGTTATTAGAGACTGCAAAGACAAAATGTGGCTCCTTATTGACATGACACTCCCTGTAGACTGCAATGTATCTTTGAAGATCTTCAAAAAGCTATTAAGGATCTAGGAATCGAAATCTCAAAGATGTGGCACATAAGAACGTCAAGAATCCTTGTTGTGGTTTTCGCCCTCGGATTGATTGGAAAAAATTCCAATAGACTCATTGAAAGGGATACCTGGTCATAAAGAAATACAAATAATTGTTTTCACGAATACAGCCGACATCTTACGAACGGCTATCACTGTAAAATATGTGTTTTTGTGCTTTTTTATTTTGTTATGTTTTGTTTTGTTTTTTAAACTTTTGTTTTTGTTTTTTTTTACCTTTTGTTTTAATTGCTCAGTGTAAAATGTCATGATGCCATTTCTGACTTTATCTCTCTGGACGGGACCCGGAAAGAAATGAATACACACCAGAAATCTGTGTTTAGCGCTGACGATCCACACAGAAGTAGTTAAATGTAAAGCTTTTGGTAATTTTCGATCTTCATGACAAATCTGGGATTGTAGACGTACGTAAACCACCTTTTTTAAAATTTGAAATATAGTTTTCCTTAATTTTACTGTTGAGTATAACACAGATAATTGAACTGAAAATGATTCAAGTCTCTGAAAAAATACAAATGTCTGCGATCTCACTGTGAATTGAAAATAAATGTCCTATGTCCGGTTTGTTATGCCTTACAAAATTAAACAACGCTAACATTTTAACAGAAAACTGGATTTAGAATTACAGATCTGGGAACTAGATATATCGTCCTTAATTTTGTAACATCGGCATGGCATATATGAAATACAGTACCTTTTGGTCAGTTCATCAAACACAGCGTTATCTATTAGGAAGTGAATTCAGTAACATTAACACAGTTTTTATCAAATTATGCCAACGTTTTTTTTTTTGTCTTTTTTCCTATATTTTTGTTTTGCTGAATACATTTTGGTGCTAAAATTCCAGACAAAAGAAGTTAAATACAAACTTTTCGATAATTTTCGATTTTCATGGCAGACCAGAGATTCTAGAGTTAATCCAATATTTTAAATTAAAACACAATTTAATAGAATAATGGATTTATCAGTACAGATCTTAAAACTAGATTTTATCTTCCTTCATTTTGTAAGATCGGTGTTGCATATTTTTGTGATGTCAACGAACACTAGTTGCCATTTGTGTGATGCAACGAATAATCCTTTTCATTTTCGTGAAACTTGTAGTAGAGACTTTGTAATCGCAGATACAACTACAGTAACGCCGTTGAACAATACTGGTGTCAGACGCCTTCGAATAACACTCGCACTAATAGTACTTATTCGATAATACTAGCTCGAATAGTAACCACCGAATAATGATCCGAATATAGAAATAGTATAGAGTAGAGAATAGCGGTCCGTATAGTAATAGAAGATAGATTAGAAGTGGTGATCCGTATAGTTATAGAGGGTAGGTTAGAAATAGCGATCGTTAGACGTCACGCCACGTTCTACTTATGCATTTCCGCTATGCTCACGTGGTCTACTTAATTCAATAATGGAATAGCCTGTGTATGGTCACCGGCGATTTATGTTCAAACTCAAGTGTCGTCAGCGATAATTTATTCTTATATAACACCTATATGAAATACAGCATCTTTTTGGTTTATTTTGTTTTACGGCATATCAACATCAATGGGTTATTTAATGCCAGCATTTTTTTTGTTTGTTATTGTTGGTAATAATTGTTCCTTCAAAAATCTATTTGCAGGTAATTATGAAAGTGTAAAAATATGTTTTAATACCAGAAATACTTTTTTTGTAATTACCTTCAATACATTATGTTTTGATCCTAGTTTAGGGGTTAATTATTTACCCATAGATGTGACCCTGACAGGTGCTACCACCCCTGGTAAGAGTGGACCTGGGAACACCAGCAATTAAGAAGTGGTTGCATATTCCTCAAAAATCCCTGATCAGAAGCCTTGCTGCTGGATATAGTTTGTCGTCTTATCCAGGACAAGGATACCTAGGACGGCATCTTTTGGGTAATTCATTAAACAAAGCGCTGTCTATTAGCAAACGACTGAAGCTCAGGTTTGAAACCAACATTTCCGTCATCAGAATTAATAAAAAAAAAATAGTGAACATTTTGCAGAGAACAATCGATCAATCGTTTGAATCATCTTTTCACTGTTTCGTTTTTATGCAACGCCAATAATTACTGATGTATTTACCGAACTAAGCTCAAGTCTATTAACAGTAATTATCTGATGGTGCCCAGAAAATATATAAAAAAGAATTCTTGAAAAATAAATAAGTTATCTTGAAACAAAAGAAAATGATGAGAAATACTGCATTGACCCCAAAGGAAAACCAGCGTTTGATATCAATATTGTAAACAATGTTTCTTCGCTTTTTCTTTTCGTTTCTTTTTTTCACATATAAAATCGCTTTAGTTGTTCAAGTGAAACTTATTGATTTTAAAAGCGGTGACATACTTCAATACAACTTAATGGTTCTTACTCGATTTCAACAACTTGTAAGCTTCAGATCAATATCTATCGTTGCATAGAAAGGTTCGCGTTTAAGCAGCGTGCGCCATAACTAAAAGCAGACTTTCCGGGTGTAAAAAATGTCGTTTTCAATAATCATAATAATAATAATAATAATAAGAAGAAGAAGAAGAAGAAGAAGAAGAAGAAGAAGAAGAAGAAGAAGAAGAAATTTATTTGTGTAAAATGGGTTATCTTAAGGGTTTTTTTTGTTTTGGATTTTTTTATTAAATTGAACAGTAGAAAATGTCATGAAGGCATTTCTGACCTTAAGTCTCTGGTTGAGACCCGGAAGGAAATGTGTATACAACAAAAACCCAAGGAACTAAATAATAATAATAATAATAATAATAATAATAATAATAATAATAATAATAAATTAAACAATGACAGACACCATTTTATTTAAAAATTCGAATCCTACAAAGCTTGATACTAAAATCAGTAATACTCTAAACGCAACAAACTTTATTGATTTATATAAACCACAATGAAGATTTATGTTTATCGGTGACGCAACCCGATTAAAAGGAGTGAAAAACAATCATTTATTTTCCAAGTTTTCAGGTTAGACCTGATAAAAAAAATAGAAGAATAACATAAGTATCAATACCGACAATATATATAATTCATTTTGTATCGGTTACGCAACCTGATATCCAGAAGTTTTAATTTTTTGATCGTTATCGATGGAAAGGCCCCTTCAGATAAGAACAACTAAAAATATAGAAAAATAAAAAAATACTCTAAATGCAATAAACTCAGTGTATATATATATATATATATATATATAAATATATATATATATATATATATATATATATATATATATATATATATATATACACACATACAAATATAGATAACTAGACTCGTTTCGAAAAACCCTCAAATTTTTGATTTGCCAATAATCAAATCAATCTCGAGGGAAAAAAAGGTTTAAAAAAAAGAAAGAGCCACAAATATGAAAGTCTGTCGAAAAAATCGCACAGATGCAGGTCTGAAGCCCAAAGAAAAAACCCGATACGAGTAAAGAACTAACTAACAAAAGAGCTCAATACAACCGTAGAGCCTGACGAATCCGTTTAGGTGAAACCTAGGTAGGTTTGTCTGGCTCACTAGGTGTATATATATATATATATATATATATATATATATATATATATATATATACAATGCTCAATATATATGATAATTCCATTAAGATGCAATGGGATATTGAGCGTTATAGAGAATGATTAGTTTTAATGAGGAGTAAGGACAATAAAAGAAGACAGAAAATGGCGCATAGCATTCCATTTAAATTCTTGAAGATTGTAGGCGACAGGAAAGCAAGAAACCGGAAGAAATTTCGGCATTTAAAAGTGCGAGAAAAAAAAAACTTTCACAATAGAACTTCCGGTTCCATCTATCTATTTTAACAGTATTATAATGGGACCTATCATTATTCATTTCGAAGCAAAATATTTTTTATAGTAAATTTTTCCAAAGCTATGGACGATTAATTAATTAATTGTTAATTCCACGCCCGAAATAAATTAACATCATAACGCGATATTAAATATGAAGATCTGTGAAGATTCAGTCAACGGAATTCCGTTCCATCAATTGAAGAAGATTTAAGAAGAAAAATTGTCAAACGAAATTAATTAAGAAACATTGAGAAAAATTGAGAATAGAAGTTGAAGAAATATGAAGTCAATTTCAAAGGAGGAATATATTGCAGAAGTGAGAAATCATTTGCCTTAGTATATAAAGTCTACCGGTCTTTCAAGCCAATTTTCTAAGATAATTTTACAAAGGTCCACAACAAAATATCTGTTGCATTTAGTTTGCGTGTTTGAAAATCATTATTGTGTTTGTTCTGCACGCTATGTTCAGTTTAGCAAATTTAGAAAAATTTCTATATTATTTATTTTACGCGAATTGTTCTGTTATTCGTTGAAAAATCCCTATATTATTCCGTTTGCTCGCATTATTCAGTTATGCGTAAAAAAACCCTATTTTATTTAGTTTGCGCGTATTGTTCAGTTTTAAATACGAAAATAGCTATTTTATTAAGTTTGCTCGCATTATTCAGTTTAACGTTGCACACTCCTTATATTATTCAGTTTGTGCGCATTGATCAGTTGTGCACAGAAAAATCCTTATTTTATTTAGTTTGCGCGTATTGTTCAGTTTAACGTTGCAAAATTCTTATATGATTCAGTTTGTGCGCATTTATCTGTTGTGCACAGAAAAATCCCTATTTTATTCAGTTTGCGCGTATTGTTCAGTTTAACGTTGCAAAATCCCTATATTATTCAGTTTGTGCGTATTGATCAGTTGTGCACAGAAAAATCCCTATTTTATTCAGTTTGCGCGTATTGTTCAGTTTAACGTTGCAAAATCTTTCTCGTATTTGGATTGAAATTGAAGTTTGTTTTGTAAACTGTATATTTTATTTGATTGTGGTCATTTTTCAGTTTTGATTAGGAAAATCTCTATTGTATTTGGTTTTCGTGCAATGTTCATCTTGCAAAGCAAGATTATCACACTTCTTACCTGTCTATTGCGCAGGAGTATAGATTTATAACTTGTTTCTTGTTTTGTACTAAGTTTCTGATTCCTTTTAAAGTCTTCACATGCTCTTTCATTGCGATCTTAGAGGCATTATCGACTTGCTTGTGGATGAAATGATTAGAAAATTATACGACTTGTGTCCAGTGTTCAGTTTTGCTTAGCATCTCGGAGAGAAAATCTATTATATAGGGCTTTATTCTCAAACAGAGTATTTATTATCCTTACATATATTTTCTAAAATGAGGTTGAAATATATGGCCTTTTTTCGTAATATTTTTTCAAACCGGCATGCTGTTAGTTTATTAGACTGATAATACAAGAACTTTTTCGAGAAAGGAAAAGAAAATGAAAATTTTATATTAATTAGAAAGTCTCACCAAAAAGGATGATTAGAATTAATTTAATTTCGTATTTCAGCAAGAAATAAAAATGATTATAAAAATTTGATAAATGTGACGAGTCACAGCGGTCGGTGTAAAAATAAATTCTCTAGCAAGTTCTCGAATAATTAATCTTGTCTCTTGCCTCGAACATTCAGTACATCGTTGTCAATTTCTTTTCTTGCGAAATAAGATCATACTTCAATTAATATATATATATATATATATATATATATATTAAGAGAGAGAGATAGAGAGATATCCCAAAATATCCTAATATATATATATATACAGAGAGAGATAGATATCCTAAAATATCCCAATATATATATATATATATATATATATATATATATATATATTAGGTTGGTGCAAAAATAATTTCGTTTTCTCACATAGTAACATATGTTAGAAAACGAAATTATTTTTGCACCAACCTAATATATGTATGTGTGTGTTATTTATTTTAGGATATTAAAACCTGTTATGAAAAATCGGTACATAATTACAATTATGTTTTAACACCATAAATGTGTCTCTTCAGGTGATGTCAAACTACTGGCGCGTGAAAGGTTATTTGATTAAAAAAGAAAAAAGAAAACTGAATACTTTAAATGAAATAAATTTGTGAGATTCGCCATGATGAATTGTTGAAACTTGACTAATGCATGGAATAATAATGCAACACAAAATGTACTTAGACCAAAATGTATTGAAACAAGAAAGTGTACACAATATTTACATATAGTCTTTTGTATATTCCTGGGAAGACCGTTCCTGGAGAATGTGTTTACTGAGTCGCAGTCGGGCAGAGTCTCTGGTTGGATCTCGTCGATTCCTACCCTCTCTTCCCGGTACCAACCATATTTATATGGTCGGTAATTAGGTGGATCCTACCACAACATTAACCAATCAAATGTGACCTATGCTAAATTCAAATTCACCAGGGAAAAAATTAATATAGGTCATGACACGAATTTGCCTGCATATAAAACCTAGACAAATTTCATTATGGGTAGATAGAGATTGTTACATTTTTTTCGTAAGATGTATCGAAACCAGACGCTAAAACTTACCAAGAAGCAAGAAGCAAAAGTGATGGGGGAGGTAATTAACATAATGACAGCCGGTTCTAAGCTCGTTCAGTGTCATACATAAAATTTTGTAGTTGATAAATACAAGACCCCTTTAAGAAATTGGCAAATAACCGTTCGAAATAAAAAAAAAAAATCAGGATAAAAAATCAGGAACTATTTTGGCAAAAAGTAGAAGGATTATTAGAAACACTTTAAATCCAAAATTTCGAAAACGTTTTCTTTTAAATTTAATTTAAAAGAAATTCCCATATTTTAGGATTCAGAAATAATATTTAAATTACTATTGAATCATAAAATATATGAATTTCTCAATGAATACAATTTTCACAAAAATGTCATCTACAAAACCTTCATTAACTAAATCGTGACCAAAAACTTAACCCAATCTATCTTATTTCATCAGTAATATAACACATTGTCAAAATGATATATTAACCGTAAAAAGTTCAGTTTCTTTTTTTTTGTTGAGTATGGACACAGGCGAGTCCGAAAAATTCTGATTTTCCCATCTTACTTCTATTTTGTTTAAAGGTCGAATAACATACAGTAAATATTATCTCTGCTTTTATAACTCTGCTTGTCACTTCCTTCACGAATTAGTTCCTTAGTTATTCAGCACGACCGTTACGTCCTGGCAATATGTCATAAAAAATGGGTTACTCCCTTTTGACAGCGTGCAAACACGTAACTGACATATCTGTGACGCTATTTGGTTTCAGTGAGAAAAGGAATGAAAAAAGAAAAGAAAAGAAAGAAAGAAAGAAAGAAGGGAAGATAGAAGCGTTTAACGTGAGTTTTACTGAAATGAGAAACGTTGCCAAATATTTTCATTTGTACACGCTTATTTATAAATAAAATTATAAATAAATTTCTTAATAAAAGCAATGTTTCCAAGACAAGTTTTCGGCTCTCATTGTTATCGATGTTATTTTTTTCTCGCATGTGTAGTTTCAGAATGTATCAGGATATGGGAGTCTATCTCCAAAGCCTTAAAAAGAGTACGATAAAAGACAGAGGCTACAGCTTTAAACACACACATACACACACACATATATATATATATATATATATATATATATATATATATATATATATATATATATATATATATATATATATATCGATAATATTAGTGGTAAATATACACATATATATGAAAAATACACAGCTGCATATACACACATGTATGTTTTTTGAATAAAAAATTCCGAGAGGATAGAATCCAGGTAGAACTCAATGTCCAGGACAGAGTAAGGATATAATAAAAAGGCTTAAACACTAATATTCCATGGTCATAATTTATTCCATTGGAATCGTAAATACGATCCAATTCATCAGACCTACAAATTTGTAGATCTGATGAATTGAATGAGTTCAAAAATTTGTAGGTCTGATGAATTGGATCGTACTTACGATTCCAATGGAATAAATTATGACCATGGATTATTAGTGTTTCAGCCTTTTTATTATATATATATATATATATATATATATATATATATATATATATAGTTTAGCATTCAATCACTTCCATAAAAGAAATTATATATTACACAGAACTTTTGCTTGTTTCCAATGAAATCTTCCCCTATCTTAATAATTATTTTAGTTTCTGAAAACATCTTCCATTATTCCTATGCCTCTTACATTTTGTCATGCATTTTCCATTGTCTGTTACTACCCTACCAATAGAGAGATACATGTTCGTACTTGTTTTGATTTTAATGTCCTAAACACGTAGTTCCCGTCTTGGCCCGTCTGTACTGCTGATATCCTTGCGTTCTATTCTCTTACACTTAATAGTCCTTTCACCTTCTTTGCCTTTACTAACATTTTTTGTTCTTTCAGTTTTCCATCTGAATCTGCCATCAACACAGCGTTATCTTCGTATCATATTTTAAAATGATATCTGCAGATAATAAATCCTGCTAGGACTCCTAGTTCTCTTAGAACTGTCAAGCTGTATAAGTTAAATAAATGCCGTGAGAAAATGAGTCCTTGACCCTCTCTTCTTTCTATATTGGGGTTAATATTTTTATGGATAAGTCAATGAATTTAGATAATAATTATCCAGTGTTTTATAGCACGTCACTTATATTGCCATTTGTTTTTTCTTAAGTAACACCAGTATTGTGGGTTCACACTTAAAATAATATGTCTTGCCATTGTTTTTAAATATTGATATTTTGTTTATGAGAAAACTTATTCTGCATTGAGTAGTGCTTAGAGTGTTTATAAAATATATGGATAAGGCAAATTAATTTGCAAACACAAATAGACCTAAGTTGTTTCAAATGTAAGATCTCTCCATCCGTTCCGGCATTGTTTGTTTCTTGGAAATCGCAAAACAAAACGTAAAAACTCCTTTTTTTCTATTAAACAAATAATCAACATTAAAAAAAAGCAAGTGATATTAAATAGTTTTTATTGACCATAAATTTTAAACATTAAAGCTGAGCTTCTATGAAATCAAAGAAAAACTGTTTCATTTACATAAATACAAACACATGCGCGTGCGCACACGCACATATATATATATATATATATATATATATATATATATATATATATATATATATATATGATATTTTTTATTGATTTCGTTTAAGCGTTATTTTTATGGATACTCATATTCCAATAAAAGCTGTTTTTTTTAATTAAGCAGTATTTTTATCCAACTGCATCTACCAGCCTGAATATTCGAAAAATCTTGTCAGAAAAATAAGCTGGAGGACGCATATTGGATAAAAAAAATGTTTAATTAAAAGAAAAAACAGGGCTTATAATCGATTATGAGTATCCATCAAAAGTAACGTTGAAACAAAATAAATTAAAAATAATATTTCCTATATATATATATATATATATATATATATATATATATATATATATATATAAAGCGAGAGAGAGAGAGAAAGAGAGAAAGACTTGTATAATCATGCATAAGGTTTCTTGCTTCAAGATTAAAGAGAGCATGGAAGGTACCGTGGCTGTATTTATTCATTTTTTACGATTATATATATATATATATATATATATATATATATATATATATATATATATATATATATATATATATATTGATTTGAGTTTGAAAACAAAAATGAGCGATATATATTTGGATAGAAATGAAAAGTTGAACGAAAAATCAATTTTGTAATTCTAAATTGTATAGAAAGTGAATCTTTTCTTCCTGGAATCAGTATGGCTGATGCTATACTCCAGGCGAGCAACACACTACGCCTTATTAACCTCACGTTTGCCACTAACAAGAAATGGTGTGACTATATTGAATCAGTGGCTTAGTTTACTGAAAAGAAATCTGGTAGACTGTATTGTGCCAGATATTTTCCTCGTCAAAATTATTTTTGTCCCTTTATAAATGAACCCTTCATTTTTGCATTGAATACCGTTACCATATCTAGTCTGGTACTCCTGGTGTACGTCTTGAGATTCTTGACAAAATCTAAGGAAGGATGTGTAATATAATAGATCCTGACTCGCCATCTCCACTTCAGTCACTTTATCACCGACATGACGTTGCTTTTGTCTGTCTTTTCTATAAATATTTTCATGGTAACTACTTTGATGAGCTTTTTTCCTGGCGTTGTGACTTCACAAATTTAAGCCTGCTACTAAATTGGAAACTAATTCTCACCGTTTTAATGTTGAACTAACTACATGCAATCGTTACTTCTACCTTAATAATTTCCCTTCTCGCACTTCTCACCTGTGAATTTGTCCTACGATTTCTTAAATTCCTGATAACAACGAACTTTAAAGATTTAAATGAAACGTCAATCGCCATCTTCTATCTTCTTGAATTCGTTTCTTTTTTTTCCTCTTTTGTCCAATTTTCTCTACTAAAGTTTTCTCGTTCGATTTCACTTCCTATACCCGCCATGCGTTCCAATGTCAATATTGCCTTCTATTATCATACGTGGGATACGTAATAATAAAAGGTATAAAGGCAAAATCAGAAACAAAAAGCAACTTAACGGAATTTGTTAGACGACAAAGACAAGTCTAAAACAATAAATTTAAAAATTAAAATTACAGCATTCCAACATCTTCATTGTTTTCTGTCGGTGCAAAAATATAACAAATGCTTGAGTTTTATATCTCCAGCTCCTCTTCCTATATAGATTGTTATAGTTAAATAGCTATTGTTGTTAATAATAATGGTAATATTAGCCGTGACTTTATAAGGAAACATTCAGCATTCTTTTACCGAACAGCCAGTGTTACTTTAGTTTGAAATCTATTAAATCTTTGTAGGAAAACAATTTTTCTTGAAAATAGGTTTATTAAATCTCCTGTTATATCTCTTTCCAGTATTAATGTGGTTTCCTTCCTAACCTTTTGTTTGACGTATAGTAGAATGTCAACAATTTCATAGTTTCATTAATTGCTCTTTGACGTACATCAGCTATCCATTTTAGGTGTTGCTGCTTCTGAAGGTCTTCAATTGACGTGGTTTCTTTTATCTGCTAAAAGTCGGTGTTTGTTATTGTTTTGGATTCCGAGTTAAAATCCGGTACCAATAAATAACAAACGCCAGGAATGAATATAGGAAAATAATGTATTAACGTAATAATACAAACTGGTAAAGCAGGTTAGTAGTTCAAGGAATACGGGTTAGTAGAAAAATATATATACAGTCTTTGGTATTGAAGTATCGCTGTATGACTTCTTATTGAGTCTACGTGCTCGCTCACTGTGACTCCTACAACGCAGTTACTTCAACCTCACTCTTCCGGTTACCTACAACCTTTTACTCTGTCACTCTAGACGCGACGCGACGCGACTCGACTCCTTGGTCTTGGTCTCGTCTTACTCTCGTCTCGCTCTTGCAGTAGTATATGTATATACTGGGTGAGTCCATTTGTTTAAAAAGGGATGGACCCCTCAACAGTTATTGTGTAGCGCCAGCCTAAGTTTGCTAAATAATTAGAGGTTTATTTCGACAGGAATTGTTCAAGAACCAGATCGAATTAAAGCTTGAGATCAGGTATCAAATGTACATGTATTTATTCAGAGTAGCCCATCGAGACGAAGATAAACAACGCCATTTGTTGAATCTCGTTATTCGTTGATGTATATGTGCATAAGGCAACATGTAGGAATCACGCAGTGAGGACTGAACTCATTATTAATGATCTACAAGTTTAGCTCACTGACTACAGCACCAGGATAAAGCTCCTTGCTGTCCTCCTGTAGCGTTTTATTGTTTCTTTGATGGTTTCTGAAAGAAAATACATAGCCTCGTCATCATGTCGGACATTAAATTTTATTACCAGTTTTGAAGGATTCGAAAGAATGTATGATTATATCTTTGGCGATGGTTTTATGTTAGCATTGAAAGTCGCAAAGACCTACATGAAAACTTGACCCCACATTGGGAAGTTGGCATTTCAAGATTGCTCAAGCATATCTTACTGCATCTTAAGATCGAAGTGACTATTTCGTTGAATTATCAAATCTTTTATGTCTCGGTGGTTATAGGGTTAGATTAATCTGAAGCAATTTAACAAAATATTTATTGATGCGCCTATCATGTCATTTAAGTATCCTGGATTGACAGGGACACGAAAAGTAAATGGGAATAAAAAACATCAGACAGAACATTGTAAATGCCAAAACTAATGGTAAAAGTGAGCAAAAATAAAGTAAAATTCTTAAGAAAAATATTCAAGAATAAAGCAAGAGAATAATGTATAAAGATTTAAAAAAAAATATTGGCTTAGTACACATAACGGCATCTGTTCTTTCCTAGAGGCGTAATTCGGTGACTGAATTTTCAACTGCCGTCTCGTAATATTGATCCGATAAAAAGAAAGTCAGACAACACTTCTGGAACCTGTTCGTACAGTTAAAAATATCAATGGTGTTATTTTTTCTTTATTTAATTTTAGATGAAACGTTGTCAAAAGTTATGAAGAAGTATTTGCATTAATCTTAATTCTTTTCATATAAAGCATTGTCAACCATATTTATACTATTTACGTACCTGAGCCCTTGTTTTTATTTTTATTGTCCTGTGCACCAAATGCAATTAGAACAATCTATATCTATAAAGAAATCAGTTTCCAACTCCAAAAAAATAAAATCATCTAAAAAAAAAAAAAGAAGGCCGGAGCGTGCAACGGCCGAAAGGTCGTGAGTGTAGCAATAAAGATGAGGACAACATTTCGAAAAATATAAATAGTGCAAATAGTTAAAATAACTCATCCCAGAGTCATAAAGACAGATTTCAACCGTTATGTTTAATTTTGGCTAACGGTAATTTTCATATAAAAACTGTGGAGTAATTGTTTAGTAAGCTTGTTTCGCTACAATCTTGAACAGAGTTTTAGATATTCAATCATCATCAACATTATCATCATCATCATCATCCTCTTTACTTTTGTAATCGTAGGGCGGATCCGAATGCAGAAGCCACAAGCTTTTCCACAACAGTCTATGAACGGCAGCCATCAGCAATTCTAATATAATCATACATGCCCATTTTTTGACATTGTCCAACCAGTTTTTACGTTGGCGTCCTCTCCTACGCCCACCTTCAACGGTGCCTTGTATAATGGTCTTGCACAGGCTGTCGTGCATTGTACTGTATCCAAACTACGCCATTTGACAGTGGCGAGAAGAGGTCCCTGGTGCCCCAGAAAACTTTCAACACTTTCTCGCATAAACTCATTGGTTTTATCTTCCCAAAAGAATATACCAAGGAGTTTTCTCATGCATTTGTTCTCAAACGCTTGGATCTTTCTCTTTACAAACAAATAGGGGGAGGTTCTTCCAGACAAGGGTTGGCGTGCGACAGGGATGTGTACTTTAATCTACGTTATTCAAACTATTTCTAGTGATAATCACCCAAGAAACCTTGAAAAAAATATGATCCTTCAATCTCTATCGGTGCTCGACCCGTCAGTAACTTACGTTTTGCAGATGACATTGACCTCATAATAGGTAGTAACAGCGAGCTCCAGGACTTGACCAACAAACTTTTTGAAAGAGAAGGAGCATATGGAATATAGGTCAGTTCCGAGAAATCCAAAATAATGGTGAATAGCGCAGATATTGAATAGATGTTCAAAAAAGATTCTGTTTCCATTCTTAACGACGCTGCCCAGTAGAAGACTTTACATATAGATCGAAACCTTTATTACTCAATATTATTGCACAACGTACTGGCTTTTAACTTATTCGAAGAGGACTTTAAATAATACCAAATACATGTTTATACAAGTTTCCATATCTATTATCAGTGATACAACACGATAGGAGACGTAATGTATTAATGAGCTCTCGTTTTTATTATTTTTTTATTTATGGCGTTCTGACAATAGAGGTGTCTATTGTCACAATAGGCACATTTGAACAGAACGACCGAATAGCCTGAATTATTCTATCGATGCTATCAGTTATTAGGTTGGTGCAAAAATAATGTCGTTTTCTCACATATGTTACTATGTGAGAAAACGACATTATTTTTGCACCAACCTAATATTTGTGTTCACTTTCGTACTAATGTATTAGGTTGGTGCAAAAATAATGACGTAATAATATCGTTTTTTGTCGTATTTTTTAACCTCAAAAAACGACATTATTACGTCATTATTTTTGCACGAACCTAATATTTGAAAAAGGAGAGAATCCATGCCTTTTCCAAATAACGACTGTTTAAATAGGATATTATACTGGGCTTCTATAATCTTGGTTTTCAGCCAGTTTCGAAAAAAATCAACGGGAAACCAATAACTTTTTTGTTCCAAGAAACATTAAAGAAAACTAATACGTGGAGATTTCTGATTACCTACGTCCAAAAAGTATATGTAATAAAAAAAAATAAATAAATAAACGTCGCACAATAGGAAAACTTACTTTTTCAGATGAGGAGTTATCATTATCTCCACTATTTACGCTCGAACTATTGTCCTCAACTTTGTTATTGTTATCACACGTTTCGGTCGTTGTGGCCTCTGGTCTTCATCAGATGTACGTCGATCTTGATAACCTACTGGGAATTCCAAACTGAACTCTTTATTTCATCTACGGGGATAGGTTCTTTTCGTTCCATGACTATGGATATCTCTTCTTTTTCGTACTGCACGATCACTGCTAGATCTGCGTCCAAATACACACTACCCCACCCACTGATTGAACTTACAGTTACTATGTCTCCAGTTTCACGAACCGTCGCTTTAATCGACCAGATTGTTGTCCCGTAGGTCAATTCTCTGTGGAGCTTTCAACTTCACCAACCTGATGATGCGCGCTTTTGTCCTTACCATGCTTGATTTCACTCGCTGAAACTATATATCTTTTTGTTACTGATGCTACGGCCGTTGATGACCATTTGTCTGTCTTGATTTATTAGCGACCCTCATATAGTATTAATTTCTGTGCTAGGCCTACCAAGGAGTCCTAGCATATGCGCTGATTTTTTTTCAAGGTGTCAAGAGTTAGGCGACTGAAAAAAACTAGACGAAATATCCTTAGACGTGAGCAATGGAACGAGAACAGCCTACCCCCATAGATTAAATAAAGAGCTCTGTTCGGAATTTTCTGTAGGTTACCGGGATCGATATGCATCTGAGGAAGGCTGAGACGTTGTGATAGCAGCAAGAAAGATGAGGACAAGAGTCCGGATGTAAATAGCGAGAAATAAAATCTCACTTATCTATTGGCATTTGTATATGCGCATTGAACTTTATTTAAGTCAGTTTGTTCCTATCATTAGTATTATTATCTCATGGATATATGTATTAAATTCCGGTTTCTCCAGAGGAGAAAAAAATAATTGATCACATGTAGCAATCGGAAATTTACCGAGTTCTCAATGGTCGAGATCACGAACTTGTAAGCCGGTAAAAAACATAAAACGCTTCTTTTTTTTCCCGGAAACACCTGTAATATATTGAAATTTCATTAATACGCTATAAAAATTACATTTCACGTGGTTAGATACATTTTGTGCAATTTGTAAGTTTTCAATTGGATTGCTTATTGATTATGGCTTTTATTAAAGTCTTTACTGAGTTTGGCTTGAAACCAGGATATATTTACTTATCAATGCAATACGGATGATTAGGTGATGTCATTTGTTGCGTCTTGTTCGTTAGCAGCTTCAGTGTTTTATACCCCAATGCCACACCGTAGATTGCATCAAGGGAGAATGTTATTTTATATATTAACGATAATTTAATTAACGATAAAAAACAACTGAAAACTACAGATAAAGTTCATTTTCTTTAGAAAGTCATTCATTCCCGTAGTTCACTGCGACTAACAAGCAGAAAATATTTTCTCCTGATGACGGCCATGCTGGCCGAAACTAGTCAAGAATCTAATTGAAATAATAAAACAAAAAATATTAATATACACATTTGTGTGTCTGAAAATATTATTTTTTTAATTTCTCAATTCGTTCAAATCACACACACACACACACATATATATATATATATATATATATATATATATATATACACACACACAAGCATAGGATTGGTGTAGATGGAATAAATTCCAATAACCAAAATTGCTATTCTTAAAAGAGTGCTCAGTACAGAGTAGAGCAAATATTATTTATTCAAAAATTATGACATAATCATGTTATAACATCACTACAAAAATAGTCATTTTGTTACAACACTTCTGGTGTCTTCTCAAGTGAAGGTGTTGAATGTAGAATAAAGAGTTTTAAACGAAATAAACACCCCTCAATAAGGGAAACGCTGTTACGTAAGCTGCAATGGAGATTGTAGAAGCGTAAGAAAGCGAGAGAGAGAGAGAGGGAAAGAGAGAAAGAGAGGGACAGAGAGAAGGAGAGATGATCCCGAGGATGCATGTCAACCGGTTGGCCACGTGAAGCTTGCCACACAAAGGAATCCGTGTCTGCCAGGCACATTGGCCTTTCTAATTCTTGCAGTTTTTTCAGTGTCAACGCGCCTTCTTGATCTCATGCCAAAACTTAAAAAAGAGCCATGAATCACTGCAGAATTTCACGTCCAAGAGCTTTTTCACCATTTGTTTGACATTCTAGACCTGGCTACGTATTCTG
>OZ010585.1:98527371-98582371 GCA_963932145.1 Acanthosepion lycidas
TTTTATTACTCTGGAGAAATTCCTGGGTAACTTTCAAATATGAAAGATAGCGATTGATGTTTGAACTGTTAAAAGAAATTTACAGCTTTTCTATTGAATAATGTTTTTTTAATAGTTTTTTTTTTTTTTTTTTTTTTTAGCAATGGACCTGTTTAGATCCAGATAAAAATATTATCAACGCCTTAATGTAAGGCGCCATTTTCAAAACCCGTGATGTCTTATCACTGTCTTGAGGTTCAGGCGAGAGAAGAAAAAATAAATAAATATTTTTTTAAAAAGTAGAAAATGCTTGTAATGTCACGTTAAAATGGCATTGGAATATTATATTTTGTAAGTGCCATCAAGTTCTTGTTTATTTTTTGTTGTTTTTTATCATTTCATCACAAGCAAAGCGATAATAGCACTGTTGTGTTGAAAGCTAGACTTCTCTATGTTGTTCATAATGACGGTCGTCCTCGATTATAGAATCCAGAAGTTAGCAGTGAATATTTCGAAGACAGTAGGAAAGCGTTGTTCACGTTAGTAGTGGATATTTTGGTAAAAGGTAGCAGGGCATAGTTCGTCCTGTTTCTCTTCGCCTGACAAACTGGACTAGACATTCGGGTAGAGTGAACAAAATGGCCGCCTTTATACACGACGGATTGAATGTTCTACGTCTTCTGATTGGTTAACCTTCTATTGGTGGACTATAAAGTGAGTCAAGGCATTTGGACTAACTTACTAGTTACATAATATATGCAAAATAACTGCAACACTCTACACCTATTATTGAAACATAGACTCGCCCATCCGCCATTAGTGATACACTTGCTCATGGAACAATGGCAAAAGTGGGTTGGCGCTTAGTCGTACGCTGGTCCCACTAATTTACTGTTCTTTAATCCATGTTCTCGTGTGATCAAACCCTTTTTCGATCAAACATTTGTTTCCAGTGTTTTCTTTACAGTCTTACTAACCAGCAACTAGTGTGTTATACAAATTTTATAATAGGCACTAAGAATCCTGGGGTTTCTGAGAATGAAAGAAAATGGGAAGACTTTAGTGACGACAAAGAACAATAAAAGAACAGGTTTCAGGAATATAGATGGCGACTGGTGTTGATTTAAATATTGAAGATCGTAGTTGACAGGGAAACAAGAAAAGGAAAATAGGTTCTACAGGCGAGAAGAACGTCGTAAGAAGCTATTAGAATAGAACTTAAGGATACAACTTGCAATTTATACAGTAACATCCATTTTCTGCTGGAAATACTGTAACGATCTTAGCAGTTAGATCACGGTTTTAGAGTAACTGAAAGAACTGTTAACATTTTTAACACAATATTTTGAAAAATCTAATAATTATAAATTATAACTTGTCCAATATAAAATTAATAACTACCAAAATGATGAAACCTTATAGAACTGCTTTAATTACGACAATTTCACTGAAACCATTTTACGGCAGATGCAAATCTTGCAAAGCTAAAAATGATTGCTCGCGGCGTATCAAAAGCAAGGGGCAGCAGAAGTTATTGTTTCCGAGTTGAATCATATTAGAAATATGACGAGCGTCTGGATTTCTAAAGTTTTCAGCTGTGGCAGAAGTCAAAATCATTTTACTATCTAAATAGATCAAAGTATTACATCAGTGAAATGTTCGTGCATTTTAAGATTTTGAAATGACTATTTGAAGTATATTTATAAAGATGTTTTAAAGTTTCGTAATATCGAGTTTCTATTTTAAATGTTTCTGAATTCGTTTCATATGATTACCTACCTTGGGACTATAAAATGCCGGGTATGATTCCTTTTGGAGTTGTCATTCATTTGTTAGTCTGTTTAGATCTAATTTTCTTAGCTTAATGAGAAACAAAAATAAATATATATCATCTCGCTTTCAGATCTATTTAAAATATAGAAACTTAAAAATATCTTTTATTACTCTATCTTTAACCAACTCATTTTCCTTTTTGTTAGATGAAGAACAGACGTAAAACAACAGAAATGTTGTTCTACAGAAGGATGATGAGAATGGCATGCCCGAACATGTGATCAACAACGAAGTTTGAGAGGAAATGGAAACAAAATGGACACTTATAGTTAACATGTAGAAGTGAGTTGAAATTTCTACCGTTCATAATGAAAAAAGAAGGCTTAGAAAATTTGATGCACATAGGACAAATTGAAGACAAAAGAAGAAGGGAAAACTATACATAACACACTTAGCAAGCTTGAGTAAATCTATAGCGAGACAAAGCTTAGAAGAGCTAACAAAAAGATTTTATTAAGAGCTACAAAGGATAGGGAATTGTAAAGAAGCATGATGGCCAAAGTCCCGAAGGGACACGGTCCATAAAAGAAAAAGAAGTTGGAAATCTTAAAATTGAGACTGAACATCGTACAATCGTTAATTTATATTGCGATTAGTGAAAAAATGAAATAATTAGAACACAAATATTAATTTGTTTTCGTTTGTTTTGTTTTACGGCATATCAAGCTCACTGTGTTATTTAATGCGGACAAGATTTTTATTGCTGCTAATATTTTTCCAAAAATGTATTACTGGTAATATGTTTTTCTTCAAAAATTTTTCCCCCAAAAAATTATTGCTGGTATTAAAAACTGTCTTTATACTTTAATAGTGTTTTGACTCCAGTTTGGAGGTTAAATACTTGCTCAAAGTTGGGACCCTAACAGGTGCTACCACCCCGTGTCAGGATGGACCTGAGAACACCAGCACCAGTGTTTCTACCCTCCTAAAAAAAACAACAACAGACAGAAGCCTCGCTGTTGGATGTAGTTTTTCGTTTTACCCACAACGCACAGATTTTAGCCTTTTGTGTCAAGAGACCCTGCAAATGTCCCCACCCACCAACACAGACTCAACGTTGCTGGCATATCGCGACTCTATCGCTATTTCCATTTCAAATGTTCAGCAGAGCGCCATTCTTTTGTTCGACAGTTCTGACTTTTACACCTAGAAGATGCCGTGTAACTTTCACAATATCGAATCATTGAAATTTCCTCTGAATTCCAAACGTAAGCAGAAAGATCCACTCAAACATCTTTTAAAATCACGCAAAACACAGGTTCTCATTTGATCCCCCAATTTAAGCAAGGTCGAACCTGGTTACTATTTAGATAGGGAAACGCTTTGGAACACCACGTAATGTAATCAACCTCCGACAATCGAAAATATGTTTCGGCTTTAAAACATTGACTGCCAGCCAAAAGATAACTTTGTGATAACTTTATTTTTTATGACACAGATTACGAGTTATCTTGTAGAGACAACGAGTTATCTCGTTCTTGGCATTTTCTAGTTCACTTTCCTCTGCTACCGTCTAAAAACCAGTTTATTCGCAAGTATATATTGTTAGTTTGCAAAACAGAGTGCAAAACTCTTCATTTGAAGCTATAAATCAACCCCTAAAAATTTTTATTGACTATTTTGGTCATTATTAAGTTGGCATTTGAAGTCAGATTTCGTATCTGACCTCTGGCGGACAACGTGTAAAATAACTAACAAAGGGTTGATAAGCCGTACTAGACAAAAAAACCCCAAACAAACAGTCACTCAGTTCCTATACTCATAAGCTTCACTATCATCAGATCTTTTATTAATATGAAGCACCTTTTGACAGTTACCCTCCGCATTGAGTGGCTTTCAAGATATTTATTGATTAAACTTTAGAAAAAAAACAAAAAAAAACTGTGTGAGGTTTAACGGCTATCAGTGCTGAAGTAGAAAATTCAGTCAAAATTTCGACCTACTTCGTTACATTTAATTTGGGAAAGGCATGATTTAAATAACAGGGTAGACAGATCACTCTAGCATTAGGTGGTAGTAAAGCTTGGCGAAGATCTAATCTGAGATTAAACCCGTGAAGGAGGCTATGGAAAATCACTTCACTATTTTCTCAAGAAGTCATGCGGGTTCACAGATAATAAAAAAAAGAAATGTGGAGAGTGTCATGACTGTCTACATACAGAATGGACAAGACATAAAAAAAAAGATCAGATTCTAAGTTCGATTATAATAAGACGAAACAGCAAATTTGGTTTGGGAAAAGAAGCACGCATTGTTCAATTTAGCCTCTTCAGAATGAGTATCGTATTTATTGATTCTGACAGAAGAACACAACAATAATACAGCTTCTAATAGCCGAGCTTAATATGTATGCTTCACTAATCAATTTGATGGGCAAAAAAGTTAATTCAGTTTATCAGTAAATTTCCTTGAAACTTTTTGGTCAACCCACAACATCATCCAAACTATAGGCGCTGTACCCTGGTAATTAATTGGTTACTAAAGATTTTACAAGTAATGAATGTACACATTGTATTTTTATAGACGGTTTAAATTAATACTTCACTGTGTAGCCTGTTTTACACGAGTTACTGATATAGTATTTTGTGCTAATATTTGTTGAGTACAAATGCTTTTTTCTTGTTGAATGAAACGAGTTAAGCCGAAAACTGATTTTGTTTTTCTTCTCACAATAAACGTTTACTCGGGAGGAAGCGTGAGTAATAATAATAAATAGAAAGAGTCAACGACTCAAAACAATCCTGAAGTCGGTTGAAACTGAGGCATGTGTATTCACACTAATTCATTGATCTTATCCAAGAGAAAAAAGTCTATTTCGATAACATGGATGACTTCTTTGCCTTTGCAGTTGAAAGTGTAACATAGAAATAGATTTTTCTTTTCTCAGTTAGAATACAGTTAGAGACATAAATATTGGTAAGTAGAACATATTTAAGAAAATTAGATACAAATAAAAAGAAACTAAAGCTGGAACAAAAAAAGAGACAAACCGCGTTTTTTTTTAGGATTAACGTTGTGAACGGTCAAAAATGGATTTCTATATAGAAATTATTTTGCAGGCTCTAGCAAACGGAAAATAGCATAGCCATATAGAATGTATGAAAATTGGTTACTCTTAGATGTCTATGCAACTTCAAATATCACTTTCTTAGATTTAGGATGCATTAACTGCACCCCTTCACATGAGTAAGGCTCTTTCAGAAGAGAGAAACTTCAGAGCGATTACTTGCAGACTAGAGTAAGAACCGCACCTGTCTATATTTTACGCTGAAGTGCAAACTGGGCTTATATCTGTATTTTTCACTCTAGTGAAAATCTAACCTATGACTAAATTTTGAACTCTGTTGTAAACTAGATGTACGTCTAAATTTAGCATTATAGTATAACCAGAATAGATATGAACATTTTGTACTCGGGTGTATATCGGACCTCCGTCTACCTTTTGCAGTCGAATTAAAATGAGATTATATCTACCTTTTTCACTCGCCTAGACTGGAACGATGTCTACCTTTTACACTCAAAGCAAAACAGATCTCTGTTTATCTTTTGAAATATAATGAAAACAGGACTTGTCTACCTTTTGAACTGTTGCCTAAAGCGGATCGAAAATTATCTTTTGCACTCAAGTGCAAGCCAGAACAATGTCTACTCAAGGGCAAAACGAATCTCCGTCTACCTTTTGCAATCTAATGAAAATGTAACATGTCTACCATTTGAATTCTCGCCTAAAACGCATCTATGTGTAACTTTTGCATTCATATGCAAGCCAGAACTATGTCTACTTTTTGTACTCTAGGTCAAAACAGATCTCTGTATAACTTTTGAAATCTAAAGAAAACGGGACTTATATTTACCTTTTGCGCGCTAGCTTAGACCGGATCTGTATCTACATTTTTTAATCCAGTGCAACGGGATCTAGTTCAACATATTTTATTCTAGTGCAAACCACGCCTATGTCAACCCTTTCTATTCTAATACAAACCATACCTAATGTAACTTTTGCAGTCTAGTGCAAACCGGACAAATATATAACTTATGCACTCTAGGGCAAACTAAACCTGCATTTACATATTTGATTAATGTCAAACCTCGTATATTAACATTTTATACTCTAGTGAAAACTGGCCCTATCACTATTTTTTTTTACTTTAGTGTAATTGATAGCAACTCGAATTAAGGAATTGGAGAGCCGAGTTCGAATTCCATTTAGATCCATTGCATTCACTTATGTGATAATACCATTGGGAAAGGTATGAACCCTATTCTTTTCCAACCAGCTGTGAGTAAATAGAAGGACAAACTGGGTTCTATAGCCTTGGGTGGCTACTTCTAGGAGAAGGAAAAATCTGAATTAAAAACCGGCCTAGTGAGGGTTGGGCTCCGTCAGGTTACCTTGGCCAAGAAACACCACATGGTACCGCTACGACGCTTCGTCTATCATTTTGACTTTAGTACAAACTGGTTATATATGTACCTTGCTATTAATGCCTCATAATTGTTGAGGTCTGATATTTATATTGGATATTAAATAATAGAAAAAGCAACAATATGTACATGTAAGCTACTTAGCATAGATTGCTTTGTGGTGGAAAATGTATAAAATGGCTCGGAATCGGAAATTAGAGAGTCAATTTCCACTTCTGTTCGAATTCGTTATATTCACTTACCCTTGGGAAAAGCATGAATCCATCTCTTCTCCTCCCAACTATGGTTTCAACAGCAGGGGAGATTAGGAAGTATAGCCTTGAGTGGCAACCAGTATACCACAAAAAGAAACAGCAACCCAGAGCGGGAAAATATTTTGCCTAGTCAGTCATAAATCGAAAGAGATAAGCGTGTATCATGTACGGTACTTAACTGAACAGAGACTAACTCTGATATCAAGGGCAAAATTTAATTTACAATTCGCCTTATAATTTTGGAGATACTAAATCATACCCGTAGATTAAAAATGAAACAATACAATGCTTTTAATTTCGCAAGGAATACATTTAGAATTCCGCTCTTCATTTTGCTTTCCAGTTCTGTTTGTCTTCTATGCCCTGTGTTCTTTTTTGAGGTAGGCGATCATGATCGGACCATGGTATCCTCAGCATCCTTCTGTAGATCAATATTTCTGTTGTTTCAAGCTTTGTCTACTGATACAAATCTTTACATTTAGTTCGTGTTAATAACTTTTTGCATTAACAATTATTTCAGGTTAGTTGAGTTCAATTTTCAACCTCGTCATTTGTTTCAATGTCACACTAATACCCTTGGAAAAGGCATGAATTCATTTTCTCTCCTTCCACAAGCAATGGATTAAATAGTAGCTTCGACCAGGTTCTTATTCTTCTTTTCTTTTGCTTCTACTTCTCTTTATTCTTCTGATTCTTCTTCTTTTTGTAGGTGCCACGCCCCATCAACATATGCGTAAGTCTAGGAGAAGTACAAAAAATACTAATGATAGCAGGAAACCACGTCATTTTCTTTGCAAAGATAGCATGTCAACTCAGACATCAAAAAATAAAAAGGAAAGTGAGGAAAACCATGATTGTCTCATGTCTGAAGTAATATTTCTTCTTCTGTTTTTTTTTTTCGTATGTGACAATATTGTAACATTTATCATCGCTGAAACTAGAATCATCGAACCGAATTTCTAATTCTGTTGAATTTCTTTTCGCACTATTGCCCTCGGGAAATGAATGCGCAACCATTTCTCCTTCGATTTACCGTAGCAATTTCTATCCGAAGAATTCATGGTCATTCCACAGATAACAAAGAAAAAGAATCTGTTGTGTGTCCTCAAGGAACATATCTCTGAAAAATTACATGTCCCTGAATTTGCAGAGTCACTGAATTATGTTTTTTCTATTCTTTTTCTTCGTCTTCTTCCTTGTCTTCTTCGTCTTCTTTCTTATTCTTCCTCCTCTTTTCTTCTTCGTATTTTTCTTTTTTCTTCTTTCTTTTTTCTTTTGCTCCTACTTCTGTTATTTTCATCTTCTTTTTCTTCTTTTTTTTTCTTTGTTCTACCCTTAATTTTTCTTCTTTCTTTTCTTTTTTTTTTCTTCTTTCTTTTTCTTTTTTCTTTTGCTTTTAATTTCTTTTCCTTCCTTTTCGTCTTCTTTGTTTCATCTTTTTATATTGTTTTTTTTCTTCTTTTTCTTCTACTTATTTCTTCTATGTGCCACGCCCCATTCAAGATGTGAGCAATCATGGCTCTCCACAAATTCCTATACTCTGTAGCACTTAGCAATCTTTATCTTTTTACTCTAATTCCCACTCCCAGTTCTAACATTCATAGACACAATCTAGTTGGGTAGTTTCCTCCCTTTCTCTCCACCGTCATTTTGCATCCAATATTTCCTGTAATGATTCAGTTTATTAGGCCTTATTTAGTTAAAATCTGTTCTGAAAATTTCAACTGTTGCGTTCTGATTGTAAGTATACATATTGCACCCAATTATTGTCAATATTTATAAAGCATATGTAGCTCTACAGAGCTTATTAAAAAACAGACAAGAAGGCTCACGAAAGCTTGTGTAATTAGACAAACACAGAAAACCTAATTTTATTTAACAAGAATAAAAAGAATAATAATTCTGTTAGAACATTACGCAATATAAAAATTTAGCTGAAGCAATTTCCTAACAGAGGTTTAGCAATGCAATTATAGAAATGAGATCTCAGGAACAGCAAGTAACATGGATATAAGTAACAACGATTTATTGTAGTTTTCGTCTCGCAGGAAGTAACAGTCTTACAGAGAACTTTATAAATGGTTCGCTCGTACACGTTGTCTGATAACAACAGAAAACTTGGGATCAAAAGATTTTTTCAAACCATAATTATGTGAATGAATGGGATACAAAATTGTATTATGGTTTTAAAAAAGAACATTTTAAAAGCATATATTAATATAGGCAAACATATCTTGATATAGGCAAATCAATCTGTTAGGTAAAGCAAAAAAAAAAAAAATACACCCCATAAAGTTCTAAATAAAAAAAAAAAATAAAATCTAAGCAGTTATCACACCTTGCTTCTCAGAACTCATCCGAGCACAACATGTATACATAATGACTAAAATCAATATTTTACCAGATTTTTTTACATTAGTCAGCAGAATATATTCAGATTAGCATTTGACAGTACTAGAGACCCCATATATTAAGTCCAAACAGCCTTCCCTCTGTAAGCAAACGGGATGGCTGCTGGGTCTTAATATAATATGTCTTTGATTTATCTTGTTGATTCTTTGGTCGTATTTGTTTTTCCACTTCTATAGTCACTGTGCATAGTTATATTTTTTGCCCTAGATTGAGTTTTAAAGAGAGGAGGGCGATACTCAATGAGCATTTTTTTTTTGTTGTTTCTTTTACATATTTTGCGTTTCACCGCTTTATGGCCTGAGTCATTTTCTTTTTTGCGTGTCCTTTCTCTTCGATCCCCTTTAAATGCTTGGTTATATTACTATGTCCGGTTTAAAATGTCCGTTTCTAAAACCTTAAAGTCAATTTTAAAATATCCGAGAAAATATTATTTATTTTAATTTTTAAAATTAAAGCTGATCTTGGTAATTAAAAAAAAAAAAAAAAAGGTTTGACTGCTTAAGAAAGTCATGCAAAAAAGCAAATTATTTAAACATGTTTCGGCCTCAAATATTTATATTTAAGAAATTTCGTCTTAAACAAAGTTTTTCGCCTACCTGCTATATTGACGTGGCTGAATTTGGAGCTGATGCCTCGAGAAGATTAAACCTGTCAAATACTTCTTGATATCAGGATGAGAAAAGAAAACACAATGCACAAAACAGGCCATATATTATCATCAATTCTGTGAACTGATCCGCCATCGGCAACAGTATTTCGCTGAACGAATGTGTTTGCATCACCTTGTATTTTATTTGATATGTGCAAAATTTTTTATTGTCTTTTTTTTTGACAACTAGAAACTGAATATGTAGTAGAAATCCCTTATGGAAATACTGAAAAATTTGGCACATACCTAATAAAGATCTTATCAATAAAGACATAAATTCGATTTACATGAACTATATGGCAAACTCAGAAAAGAAACTGAAAGGAGTATTAAACAAAGTAGAAAAGGAAAGCAAGAAGAAAGGGCGAACTGTTAGATTAATACGACAGAATGTATGGTTCTCAGAAAAAAGAGACAGTCGAAAATATTAGCTATAGGGGACCTGAATGTTTTTACTGAGATACAGAAATTGAACGATCTGGGTCGTGTAGTATACAGACGGCGGAATATGACACATAAATCCGACGGTCTTGGGTATGACAATATACTACATCCGCGTCCTGGGTAAAACAATAAAATACATCAGGCAGAAAGGCCTCTGATCAGGAAGTTTTGAGGAGGGTGGAACCACATGGTAATTGCTAGTGTCCCCAGGTCCACCCTGAGTCTGGTTGGTAGCACCTGTTAGGGTAACAGCTATGGGCAAATATTTAACCCCCTAAATACGGTAAAAACTCTATGAAAGCGTAAAAACAGGTTTTAATACCAGAAATACTTTTTGCAAAAATTATTATCAGCAATATATTTTTGAAAAAAAAAATATTAGCAGCAATATATTTTTGGAAAATAAAAATCTTGTCGGCATTAAATAACCCATTGAGGTTGATATGTTGAAAAAAAAAAACAAAAAAAAAAAAACAACAAATAAACAAGCATAAATCCGCTGAGTGTCGATAAGCATCTTCTAAAAAATACAGAAAATGTTAAAAGAAAAATATTCTTGACGAAAACAAACAAACGAACAGAAAATATTGCGGAACGGCTAAATAATTTTTCAGTTGTGATTTTTGTACACTCTCGCCAAAGATAAAACAATGACTTCAATCGACAGGAACATAGCGTTGAATGCTAAGAATAATATAGAAAAAGCATGTGATAAACAAGGAGGGAAATATTTAAGAGAAAATATGAACTACGAGGAAATTCATAAATAAAATAAACTTACTGGGACTCATAATGAAAAAAAAAAGAAGCTTGGCGAATTTGAAACTCATAAGATATACTGAAAGCAAGAGAAACAGATTGAAGCAGTAAGTAATCTACTTTATTTGAATTTGTTGTCAGAACAAGAACAAAGAAAGCTGATAAAGTCTCAAAAGTTATTTAGATCAACAATATTTATATTGGATTTATTTAGATATCAAGACAGGATGTTGTGAGGAAGCATCATTGTTTATATTCTGGACGGACCTAGACAATCAAAGAAGAAGAAGAAGTAGAAGTGGAGGGGTTTTAGATGCATATACATACGCTGCGAGAATCAGGAAGTATTTATCAGCAATGTGACTGTCTTTCTGAACTTTCAAGCCTATAATTTTTTTTATATATGTGTTCAATATTGATTCTTGAATCAAGAGCATTAACGAGAAAGGAAATTATTTTAAAAGTTTATGATAAAATAACTTCTTCTCATATCATTAATGTACAAAATATATATTTTATACTAATATTCAGTTAATAAAAAGGCCGAAGAGGCAATCAAGATAGAAACTTATTGTTCATTGCTGTATGAGTGTTAGAAAAAGTAAACTACTCTCCGCAGATTTTGAATACAAAGTTGTACTTCTCCTAAACAAGTTGCCATCTAAGGCTATAGAACCCAGTCTGTACTGCTATTTACATATAGTTGGAGGGAGAAAAAGAGCATTAAAAACTTTCCCAAGGATATTAGCTCGTAAGTAAATGTTATATATATATATATATATATATATATATATATATATATATATATATATATATATATATATATGCACATTTCATTGAATAAGAGAGACAAGGTGCTTTTATTTAGATTTTTTATACAATTTCTCATGCGATCTAATATTTTTTTTTTTTCGGATGGTAAATTATATAAAAACTGTCCGAATTTTATCCGAGCACTTTCGGCTATACATTTAGCCATTTTCAAGGATTAAATATTTTAATTGTTAAAGACATAGTTTGTTGTATGTATGTTTTATAAATTTTTTTCATTTTTCAAAACATGGTCAATATATTGTGTCCATGTTCATAGTTAATAATAAGTGTTGGTTTGTTTGTTTTTATTAATTAAGTCTTCCATAATTTTTAGGCTTTTTTGCATGTAGATGATGCTATTATATTAGTGTTGTCAACAAGTTTGTTATGAATATTTTTTGGTAGGTCTCCATGAATATTTAAATGAAATCTAATTGAGCTATGGTCAGAAAGGTGTAGAGTGAGAAATTATTAGATGGCATGAGAAATTGTATAAAAAACTAAATAAAAGCACCTTGTCTGTTGTATTCAATGAAATGTGCATGAAAGCAGGATTGCTTACTAAATACACAAATATATATATATATATATATTTTTATATATATATATATATATGTGTGTGTGTATGTGTGCATTTAGGTACTACTTCCTATGTGTGTACGAAGCTGTGTGTACGCGTACATGCTATTGTGCGTGTGCGAGTAACGTCACAAGACAATTCCGTCTCTGATTGAGTTCCCTAATTCGATCTAGAGCTAAAAGGAGCTTAGCACAACAAATTGCTCTCTCTCTCTCTCCATCATTCTCATTCACGAAATAGATAGATAGATAGACTTACGGCCACATCACGTTGAAGTACCGGTTCCCGTACAATTACAGAAGTTAAGCAACGTTAACCCTGATCGTACCTAGATGAGTGACCGCTTGGAAATAACAGGTACTGTAAGCTTTGGACATACGGGTAGTGTAATGGATGACGGCACGGAATTATTAATCGGAGAATCGAGTTCCAATTCCAGTCAAGTTATTTATAGTCGCTTACAGGAAAATACCCTTGGGAAAGACCTGAATTCACCGCTTCTTCCACTAAACTATAGGTTAATTAGTAGGGCTTGTATCAGTAAATCATTATCATCTCCCCCCAAAATCTGATACAATCTAAAATATTTTCTGGCTTTAAATAACAGGCATAGGGTTGATAAGCCGCAGAAAACGAATCAATCCTTTAGATAGATAGATAGATAGATAGATAGATAGATAGATAGATAGATAGATAGATATGAAGAGACGGAGATGAATGAATAGATAGATAGATATGAAGAGACGGAGATGAATGAATAGATAGATAGATATGAAGAGACGGAGATGAATGAATAGATAGATAGATATGAAGAGACGGAGATGAATGAATAGATAGATAGATATGAAGAGACGGAGATAGATAGATAGATATATAGATAGATAGATATGAAGAGACGGAGATGAATAGATAGATAGATATGAAGAGACGGAGATGAATGAATAGATAGATAGATAGATAGATAGATATGATATGATATGATATAGACAAGATATGCGTAAATAGATAGAAATAAAAATATAAGATTGACCGAATATACGTAGATAAATAGAGTGAAATGAATCGACTTAGACGTACATAGATAGCGATATATAGGTATATAAATACTATAGAATCATGTTTACTTATAAAGAAATTAGATTTTTATTCCGCAAAAATAAATTAAGAACAATTCAACATATTATCGATAGAATGTAGATATCTTCATAGAATTATTTGGCTTTTATTCTCTTTCATTCTTTTTATAATAAAACTAGCCTGTCTCTGCCATTAACTGTAATCCTTTTTTATCCTAGCATTATCTTCTAGAAGGCTGTGTTATATAATCTACAGTGTAACCCGGATATAAGAGAAACCCGGATATAAGAGAGATTTTCTCTGGTCCCAAATTAGAGCCATACTTACCTAAACAAAATAGACTAAACCCGGATGTAAGAGAATCCCGGATATGAGAGACTTGTTCTCAGGTCCCGACAACTCTCTTATATCCGGGTTACACTGTATTACCTTTAAAACTTCGTGAGGAAAAGTATCTCTTGCAAGTTGCCATATAAACTGACTTTAATATATTATTTGCAAATTGAAAGCCTACTTTTCAAGTGAGCTTCATATTGTGTCTCTACACACAATGAAATATATTTAAGCAAATTTTGTCACGATTAAAAGCGTATTTTAAAGACTTTCTAAACACAAGTTTTACGATCGTTTATTTGGATTCTGGAACTTAAGAATCATACATCAATGGCAATGGTGAAATTCGCCGTTTGTATACAAGAAATATTCGGCCTTCATAGATCGAATATTTAATGTTACTGTCGGTTGAAATTTATTTTTAAAAAATCGTTTTCTTAAAACAGATTTTCAGGAAACTAGACTTCACTAACTGTTATAGTTCTTTCTAGTATCGATGGCAGTTTCCTTCCAAATTATTTGTTTATGATAGTGTAGAAAGTTAACAGCTTTATTATATCATCATTTTTTTTTAACATTCTAGTTATGTCCTACTAATTTTGGCTGTTGCTGCTGTTGAAAGTCTTCGAGTGATGGGATTTTTTATTATTTCATAAAACATCTTGGTTGTGGTTTTGTCGCATCAATCGATAGGAACTGATGAAGACTCTTTTATACCTGTAAGATGAATTCGTTTCAAGTCATTTTAATCATTAATCTAAAAAAAAAAAAACGGTTGCATATAGACAACATTCTAGAAATTTCTGAACGAATTTTTATACTAATATTCACCCAATACAAGACTCAAGAACAACTCAATATAGCGTGTTACTCTCTAGTCTTGTATGTGCGTGAGAAAAGGAAAGAAGTGAGCCTCATGGCATTATGCAATAAAACTAAGGACTAGACTAGAAGAGGTCAAGATTGCAATGACTAGGAAAACATCCTAGCGGGAGTCTGTTCTACAAAGCAGCAGTACTTGAGAAGTTGTTACCCGAATGGAACTTACTCTTTACTAATGGAATATGGAAGGAATTGGGAGGATTCATCCTTGTGTAGATGTCATGGTGAGTGCTGGTTGTAAAGTTCTCAAGTAGTCAGACGAATAATGTTTCTCTTTAGAAAACATGATTTGGAGATAGCGATAGAAAAGCAAGAGGCACGAGACATTTCGTCTGTGGGAACGGGATTTTAGGGGGGAAAATATTCATATGATAGAAAGAGCTATAACAGTTAATCTATTTTCCTGAGAATCTCTTTTAAGAAAACGATTTTTCTATAAATTCCAACTGGCAGTAACACTAAATATTCGATCTATCAAGGCCGAAAATGTCCTGTGTAGAAAGGGTGAAGACTGGAATTGAGTTACTTGAAGTACTTAGAATTTATTAATTCTATATTCTGAATTTTTATGATGGATTCAGGGTAGGTACCATCACTACTCTCATTTCAGTTGCATATCCTAATTTCTAAATGGATCCTCAAAGTTAACCAAAGATAATTAAGCTCATTAATTATAATTGTTATTAATTGATAAACCCAGAAACATTCCTGTTCGGGATTGGGCGATATTTTCGAAAAGAAAACAAGACAAGTGATTGAACAACACAGGTGGACACGAGTCTCTAGAGAAAAAGAAAACTAAGCAAAAATTAATGGCCTTTGCGTTTGTCTTTTACAAAAACATAAAAAAAAAGAAAAAAAACAAACATGTCTTAGTTTTAATTTTGAATTAAGAATTATTCAAATGTGAAGCATAAATCAATATGCTATCTGTAGCAGAAATTTGGGCAAAAATGGATATTTTCTGTAGTTTTTTCTTCTGTGAGAATCAGGGTTACATTTTTTTATTTTACTTTTGAAGTCTTTTCCTTTTTTTTCGATGGAGATAGACTTTTATAATAACACCACAACCGAAGAAACATTTGACAATTTTCAAAGAAATACATTTTCTTTCATTTTGAATATAAATTTCATTATCCTATCTGGCCAAAAACTTGTTTTATAAGATTGGAAACCTTACTTATAAATCAATATTCGCAATTTTTAAAGAGACCAGTTTCCTTGTTTTATCTGGTCTGAAAATATTTTATAGTATCTGATATCGTACTTATCAATAAACATTTTTTTCTTTTAAATTTTCAAAAGAAACAGATTTACTTCCCTTTGAAACCAGTTTCTTCATCCTATGTGACTTTAAACCTTCTTTATAGGAGGGGGAGATTTTACTTTAAAATCAATCGAGCGTTATATTGAAAAGAAAGAAATTTATTTTGATAACCGTTTCATTATTGTATTTTGTCTAACACTATTTTTTATAAGATTAGAGACCTTATTTATCAAACAAATCTAGCAAATAATTTTGATGTTAGAATGTAGATGACTTATATCATAAGGGAACCCTTCAATATTTCTTGATCTTTTTCATTTCTTACATATTTTCTGTCTTGAGTATATACACCCTTGTGAAACAAAACGTTTAATTACATTATTATTTACTTTAGAAAAAAAAATCATTTATTAATACTAACAAAGAATAATCATTTATTAATAATATTAATACTACTAATATTAAAACTATTACAACTCCTTGACCGTTTTGAGTATAGAGATAAACTACATCCAACAGCAAAGACTCTGATCGGATGATTAGAGCTTTTGTGTAGCGTGGAACCACTTCATAATTACTGTTGTTTCCAGTTCCACGAGGTGGTAGCACCTGTTTGGCTCCCGGTTATGGGAAAAAGTGGACCCCTAAACTGTGTCAAAAAATATGAAAGTATAAAAATACAGTTTTGACTAAACACTTCCAGCAATAGATTTTAAGAATAAAATAATTTCCCAGCAAGAGATTTTAAGAATAAAATAAATTCCCAGCAAGAGATTTCAAGAACAAAATAAATTCCCAGCAATTGATTTTAACAGTCAAAAATTTAAATTCCAGTAACAGATTTTAACAGTCAAAAATTTAAATTCCAGTAATAGATTTTAACAGTCAAAAATTTAAATTCCAGTAACAGATTTTAACAGTCAAAAATTTAAATTCCAGTAATAGATTTTAACAGTAAAAATTTAAATTCCTGTAATAGATTTTAACAGTCAAATATTTAAATTCCAGTAACAGATTTTAACAGTCAAAAATTAAAATTCCAGTAATAGATTTTAACAGTCAAAAATTTAAATTCATGTAATATATTTTAATAGTATAAGGGAAATAACAAAGATCACAAGAAAATTAGATTTCGACTTTAAATGACCCGTAAAGAGTTGATATGCCGTTAAATAAACTAATTGTAACTGTAACTACTGCTACTATTAATAATAATAATGATGACTAGTAGTATCTGTGAAAATTTTAGGGTTTTGCTATCTGATTTTTCTGATAAATCATAATACGCCATTTCCTAATTATATAAGCTCCTGGTGAAATCCAAGAATATAAAATCCCTCAGAAATTCCTCTTTTATATTGTTAATATGTGTGTGCTTAACGACTTTAATATAATTTTATGGGACTTTACAATGCACACAAACAGAACAATCTCCCAGACAACGGGATCAAAGACCAATTGAGTAGTATTTTTTTATTGACATGACATTCTCTGCAGATTGTAATGTATCATTGAAGATCATTAAAAGTTATCAAAATACAAGGGTCTTTGAATGGAAATCTCAAAAATGAGAATCATGAGGACATCAGAAATTCTAATTGGAGTTGGAGCCCTCGGATAGATTGGAAAATTTTCCAATAGACGCATTGAAAGGATTCCTTTTAATCCAGGCCTTAAAGAAATACAACAAACTCTACTTACAATTACAGCTCACACAACACGAAGAGATTTATCTATGTAAAATGGGTGTGATCTTAGCTTTTTTTTTGTTTCCGTTTTACTAAAATAATCAGTAGAAAATGTCTTGAAGCTAATTTTGATCTTAGGTCTCTGGTTGGGACTCGGAAAGAAACGTGTATACAACAGAAATGAAAGGAAATAATAATAATAATAATAATAATAATAATAATAATAATAATAACACGACAATGAGTTGAAAGGCCTCCTCAATATTGTAAAATACTTCAGTGACGACATAGGTATGGACTTCGGATTAGATAAATGTGCAAAATTAACATTCAAGAAAGGTAGAATTATAGAAACACCCTTAATAGATTTAGATTTTGTAACAAAGATTAGTGAACTGGAGCATGATGAAGCTTATAAGTACCTAGGAATTAGAGAAGGAGATGGCATACAACACACCCAAATGAAGGAAAAAATAAGAAAAAAGTACTACAGGCGTGTACGTCTGGTACTGATACTGAGATAAACTCAAAAAACAAAATATCAGCCATAAACACATTGGCTGTCCCTGTGGGGCAATACAGCTTTAATGTCCTTACCTGGACCATAGCTGAAATTGGACGCCAAAAGGAGAAAGCTTCTCACTTGCTACCGCATGCATCATCCCAAAGCTGATGTTGCTCGTCAGTATGTACCCAGATTCTAAGGAGGCAAAGAATTAGTTCAACTAGAACTGTCCTACAAAACTACAACAATTGGCCTCCAAAGATACTTGAAAACTACAGAAAACTGGATGATGGTATGCGTCAAGGAACATGAAAGTAGTAAGCGTCTTTACTCCGTAATAAAAGAAGCCAACAAATTCAAAATGGAGCTTCAGATGGGCGTAGAGATTCAACTACAGCACAATACACCGGCTGAAACTGCAAAATGCTTAAAAAAGACAGCAAAGACGAATGCAACCGACCAGATACAGAAGTGATGGCAAGATAAACCACTTCATGGCCAATACTCTGCCCGTACCAAACAAGCTGACGTAGACAAAATCCGTACCCATCAGTGGCTACGTAGTGTCGGGTTGAAAGCTGAAACTGAAGGTTTCATCCTTGCTGCACAGGACCAATGCTTGCTAACTAGAAATTATCAAGCACATGTACTAAAATATTGTGTCAGCCCAAAATGCAGATTCTGTGATAAATATCCAGAAACGATTGATCATCTTGTCTCAGGTTGCACGTCATTGGCACCCACTGAATATAAAACCCGGCATGACAGAGTGGGCCAATATCTGCACTGGAAAATCTGCAACTTCTACGGGAAGGAAACTGAAAGAAAATGGTATGAACACCACCCAGATCCGCTTACGGAGATAGGGCCTGTTACAATTCTATGGGATTACACAATACACACTGACAGAACAATCAAGGCCAACCGCCCAGATATTGTTATTAAAGACCACAAACAAAAAAAGTGCGTTCTTATTGGTATGGCAGTCCCTGTTGACTGCATTGTATCTTTGAAAATATTCAAAAAGCTGTCAAAATACAAGGACCTTGAAATAGAGGTCTCGAAAATGTGGCATATGGGAACATCAACACGACCTGTTGTAGTTGGAGCCCTAGGAATGGTTGGAAAAGATTGCAGTAGACTAATTGAAGGGATTCCTGGAAGTCCATGCCTCAAGGAGATATAAAAAATTGTTCTGACAAGTACAGCCCACACTTTACGAAGGGCTTTATCTATGTAATATTTTTTTTTTTTTTTGTCAGTGGAAAGTATCATGATGCCATTTCTAACCTTAGATCCCTGGGCGGGACCCGCAAAGAAATGTGTAAACGCCAGAAATCAAAGAAAATAATAATAATAATAATAATAATAATAATAATAATAATAATAAATGAAATCGAAATCTCAATAGTGTGGTACATGAGAACATCAACGATTCCAATTGTAGTTGGAAACCTCGGATTTAATGAAGAAGATTCCAATGGTCTCATTCCTGGTAGCTCATGCCTTAAAGAAATACAAAAAAAAAAAAAAAAAAGAGTACAGCCCATACCTTACGAAGGGTTTTATCAATGTAAAATATGTGGGATTTTTTTTATATTGTTCAGTGGAAAATTTCATGATGCCATTTCTGAGGTTAGGTCTCTGAGCGGGACCCGAAAAGAAATGAGTAGACACCGGAAATTAATGAAAATATAATAATAATAATAATAATAATAATAATAATAATAATAATAATAATAATAATAATAGTAAATCATTTTATATCACCTTTTTTCTACCATTAAAATAAAATTCTCAGACAGTTTTCATTCTTTTGAAAAAAAAAAATCCATGTAAACTTTTCGACTGTAAGTTAGAACTTAGATACTTTTTCTAAAAATAATAACAATTTTATTATTATGATTATTATTAATATTATCATTAATATTATCTTTTCCTTTCTGCTTTCTGATAACCATCATTACCTTACACCCTACAGCACGCGTGCTATACGTGGCACGTTAAGCAATTTCTAATGGCACGCAGCCGCAAATGACATCACGAAGTTCGAACCAATAACTACGACAACGCAAAGAAGATATTTAGTTGTTTCAATTTTAATATATACTAAAGTATATATATACTATATATTACTATATAAAATATATGGTAGAACTGGTAGATTGACCTTGACTTGTATAAAAATACACATGCTGTTGGTACACTGAATGATTTTAAATCACTTAGTAGGCACATAGCAAAAATTTGCCGACCTGTGCACTAATATTTTCTTTACATTTTTTGGAATCTCAAGTAAAGAGAGTCTGCTATGAATCTTTACTAATATTCTTACCTGTACCTTTTTTTATTTTATTTATACCCAGAGCTTCAATTATAATAGATATGACAGTAGTTTAAGATGCCATTTTCTTCATTTCAGGATCCTTATGTTTACGCATTTTCTCGTATTATTATTATTTTTGTTGTTGTTTACCGTTGTTTTGGGGATATACTTGTTTATGTTTTCACACATCTAAATTAAATTTAAGCGACTCAAATCTCAAGACATCAGACAGCAAACAAGTATGTCTAAGAAGGTTGTTGATTTTTTTTTTTTTTTTGTGATTGGGTGGGGGTTGCAACGTTGTTCTGTTGGATGCGATTCACATGACATCAAGGTGTTTCTGAAGATTCTTTGGAACCGATCCAATGGCTACAATGACGATTGTCACAACGTTGGCATACACATTCTACATTCTCTCAATATATACTATCAACACTGAATGGTCGTCCATCTTTTCGACATGTTCACTTGCAATGTCGGGTTCTCCAAGGAATGACAAATGTATCAGCAAACAAAAAACTATGAAAATACAAAGATCTTGAAGTGGAAATCTCAAAGACATGGCACATTAAAACATAAATAATTCCAGTTGTGGTTGGATCCCTCGGTTTTCTTGCAAAATATTCCAATAAACTTTTTGGGTCCTTAATAGCCCATTCCTTAAAGATATACAAAACATTTTCTCGCAAGTACAGCTCGCACATTACGAAGGGTCTTATCAATGTAAAATGTGTGTGCTCTTAGTTTAAAATAATGGTCAGTAGAAAATACCATGGTAACATTTCTTGTCACATGTTTTTGGTTGAGACCCGGAAGAAAATGAGTGTACAATATATCTCAAAGGAAGTAATAATAATAATAATAATAATAATAATAATAATAATGAATACTATGGTTTTGCATGCCATCAAAAGGTTCACTACCCTTAAAAAGGGTGATCGTAAAATCTGGATACATCGTTACACCTATTTCAGCAGAGCATACCTTAGAAAAAGAAGTCAAAGGAGACTAATATCTAGGTGGTGAAGGTGGAGCTCATTCTATATGACCACGTCTCTCAATCCAGTTGTCATTGAACCAGTCTTTTATCGCCGTGGCATAATAGGCATGGGGTTCATCCTGTTGGAACCACTCAAAGGGTACCATCAACTAACCCTTCAAGCATTAACTGACCTCTCAACACGGTGAAGTATGTCCAGCCAGTTTCGGTGCCAACAAAGAAAAACATTTCCAACACATGAAGATCTACACGACACTATAATCCAGTGGGATTTGCTGTTTGGAAAGGGTCCATCCAACCTGGATTTCTTTGTGAAATGTAGAGTACTGATGAATAGTAAAATTTTGCTAGAAACCAGGAAAAGACTACAAAACTATAACGTGATATCTGTCCTGCTGACCGATCTCTCCAAAGATGAAGAGGAAACTTGAAGCAACAGCAATATGGTTCTACAGAAGGATATTGTGGATACCATGGACCAAACATGTGAGCAACGAGAATATTTTGAAAAAAATAGAAACAAAAACGCAAAATAATATTTAACACGAGGAAGAGACAGGGTATATAATGAGGAAGGAGGGCTTGGAAAATCTGATACCCACGGGAGATATAGATGGCAAAAGGGACAGAGTTAAATAAGGCATAAAACAGTAAGCTTGAGTAAATGGATGACGAAACAAGACTTAGGATAGATAACAGAAAGACGAGGTTTATTAGGAGCTACAATAGACAGGATGTTGTGGAGAGCAATGAGACGGCACAAAGAAAACTGAGTATTCTATCATTCATCCTCACCGTTCGCATAAAACAAAGCTTCATTGCTGAACACAGTCTTTTCTGAAAAGTTTTCATACAAATTCATGAAACTAACGTATATGGTCACCCAGTAATATAACATACGTTGGATGTGCGGGTGGTGTAATGGACAACGGCTTTGAATTGAAGAGCCAAGTTCCAAATCCAGTCTGGTTCGTTATATTTACTTACGCGCCAATATAATTGTGGAAGGCATGAACCCACTTATTCTCCCTTGGCTATGGGTTAATTAGTTGAAATTGTATCAGTAAATCTTTATTATCTAAAAAAAAATAATACTTACAATCTAAAAATATCTTCAGGCTTTAAATAACCTGCAAAATCTTGATAAGCCGTAAAAAAATGAAATAACAGATCAGTCATGTGTTGAGATATATTTATTAGTAAGAGGGTATGATTTGAAATATGTTTTTTTTTTTTTCTTTTAATGTTCCTTTTATAGTTCAGCAATTATTTTTAATTAGACGCATCTTTGTCCCTTCTCTCTCTCTGAAAATATAATTTATTCACTAGCGTTTGTCTTCATCATCTTTCTTTGAAACTGCACAATTTCAACACATTTCGATCAATTTGGAAATTTCGATGTTTAATTAAGGAAATCTAATTAAACGTTTTCCTACTGAAGTCCTTGCATTCGCCACCACTTGACTGTTTTAAAAGCATCTGCGATTATTTCTACCTGAATCCGCCCAGTTCATCTATATATAGTTACTTCGTAATAGGAAGCAATAGTAAATTAAACTTTTACGAGACAAAATATTCTATAGTGTTTCATAACTTAAAACAAATGGAATATTTTTACATGTGTGAAGAAGCCGGAAGACAAGGATTGAAGAGTAAAAAACTTGCAAATAAAGACAAATTTAACAAACCAACTTGTATTTTGATTCAGTGGTTTACACGTGTAATCGGAGACAACGATGGCATACTTGAATCCCGAATTAAAGGAGAATCAAGATAAACAAACGTAAAATTAGTTGTAGAAAGTTCTAAAAGTACGCCACTTATGAAAATCTTTTGTGGGCAATTTTCAACTAAAAGCTTCAAGTTCATAACCTAATTGCCTAAAGGAAATCAGTCTGTTTGTTTTAATTTTTTTTTCTTTTATTTTTGCGATGCCACCGCAAAAATAAAAGAAAAATTTTTTTTAAATTAGACGCATCTTTGTCCCTTCTCTATTTTATAATGATGTCCCATGTTCCTGTAGATTAAAGACCAAACTCAAGATAAACGCATACAATTTTCATTATATATCAATATATTAATACATACATACATATATATATATATATATATATATATATATGGATGAATTGATGTGAGTTTCTCATCCTGAGTTTTACACCCTTTGCACTCGTCAGACAAAACCTATAAGTACCGCACATATATAATATATAAATAATATATATAAAAATTGAGTATATATATATATATATATATATATATATATATATATATATATATGTGTGTGTGTGTGTGTGTGTGTGTGTGTTTGTGTGTGCAAATATATAGAAAAATAGGAAAGAACACGTTAAGTAAATAATCCGAATTTCTTAAGTATTTTTGTTTTTATTTTTAAAAAACTGTGCTCAATACAAAAGTAGAGCCTAAATTATAATTATATTATTTTTAAAAATTTCGCTAGAGGATGAAACAGAGCTTGATACTTTAATTCCATTTAATTTTTAATAATTATATTAAAGTTATTTGCTCCTGTTTTGAAACATAAGAACACTTATGTAGCGAAGGAATCATATTTTTCAAAAATAATTATAATATATATATATATATATATTATTTTAGGATATTAAAACATAGTAAAAATCGCTAACAAATTCTAGTTGTTCTTATTTTCCCTATATATATATATATATATATATATATATATATATATATATATATATATATAGCAATTAACACTCATATAAACTACAGTCTGTTAGAATAATCATACTAAATGGTAACACACATAGTAAATTTGAATGAATGGCATAGTCAAGATGGGGGGAATTGAAGAAAAAGAATTTTTAAAAAATAACAAAAGACATTTTTTGTAAGTGAAGAGCATAAGTTAAAGACAAGAAAAGAGAAAAGAAAAAATAGTTATATTTACCGGATGTGGTAAATCGAAAAAATAAGGAAGAAAGAAAAGCTAACGAGGTTATGTTTCTCAATCTTCAACATTGTGTTCGCCAAGGAGAATTGTTTTAATGGGGATAACAAAACTATGTACCTGCAAGACAATATTTAAATCGAAATGCAAATATATATATATATATATATATATATATATATATATATATAGGTAAACACATTCTCTGTCTGAATTTCTGGGCTAGGAAATTATCAATATTTACATTCGGACTAGTGTCCTCATCTTTGTTTTCTTATCGCAACGTTTCAACTGGTGAGCCTTCCGAACTTCTTCAGGCGTCAGCTTATCCGTGTCACTTTCACGGAATTTTAAACCAAATCCTATATGTAATCTACAGAATAGGGGCATGATTGTAAGTTCTGCTGTCAATGCCTAAGTATGTCTCCTTTTCTAGTACTGCTCAGTCACTGCTAGTCCCGTTTACGAGGCTGTACGACCCGGGATAAGGACGATACCTGTAAGTTTTATCGGGTATTACAGGGCCAGTCTGAGTGGAAATAGGGCATGCAACAACTAAGCAATATTAAACTAACGAGATATCCTTAATTTCCCAGTTTTAATTTATGGAATAAAGTGTTATCCTTATGTACATTCGAACTAATATACACATTTTTCTTGTTGCCATCGCAATGCTTCGACCATTTTCCAACTGGCTTTCTTCAGGTGTCTATCGATTCGGGTAACTTTCACGGAATTTTGAACTGAACCCTTTATTTAATTCTAAATTTATTTACTTTGCTACCAAATTCACGATTTAATCCATTTGGCTATTGTTCTGTGAGAAAAGCCCTAAAAATTTCCTGGAGCTTACCTGGATCGACAGACAACTGAAGAAGGCCGAACAGAACAATGGCTGAAGCATTGCGATAATACCAACAAAGGATATTACTCCGAATATAAATAACGTAAATACAGCAAACCATTTGATAGTTAAATAGATTCAATTAGCATGTATATTTATACAAATACATACACACACACATACGTGTGTGTGTGTGTGTGTGCGTGTGTGTGTTTGTATAAATATACATGCTAATATCGTATAATCACTTTTAATCATCCATTGCTTAGATATCGCAGATTTTGAAGACGGATGTCGAAAGCGAATTTTGTCCTGTTCCAAAATTCTAACGAATTCTGACTATTAACAGTGTTGTTAGCACTTTTCGATATTGTGTCTTTTAACTATAGATTTAATAGGCTTGAACATAATTATTAGTTTTAAGTGTTTCGGATATTTACAGATGTGAAACAATCAGGACGTTAGATAATAAAAAGAGATAGTGTGTGTGGGGGGGGTTGTAAATCAAATGTTAAAAGTGACGGTGCTAAATCAATTATTCTGTTATTCCTGATTCTTCATTCTTTCCCTGGTCCTTTCTTCAAATAAACAGTTTTTTAAAACCTATTATACCACAGTAAACATTTCTTTTTGTTTTGATTTTAAATGCACATTTATTATGCTTTTCTTTTACGCTTATTGCTGATATAAAAGTTTTAGTAGTTAACGTTTCAAGTAAAAAAAAAAACAGAAAAAAAAAAAAGTGAATTTTTATCATATATTTTGCAAATTATTGACAGTAATGATTTTTGATAAATGACACAGGACAGCTCAGTCGCCCCGTTATAGATTGAAGCCACAAATTCAAATTTAGTTTTCAGTTTTAGCAAAAAATGGGGCCCTCTATTCCCTTACCCCCACTCGTAGTGCAATGGATGTTGCAACGCTTCAACACGTATAACTCAAACGTAACTATCGCAGGGGAGGGATGCATGCGTGTGAAAGTGGCGTATTACAACTTCGTATACATATACACGGTGTGTGTATGTGCATCAACGTGAATGCGTGTGAACAGACGTTTTCCTCGAGTTTGCGTTTTAAATTCTGACTCGTACCGGACTGACGGTAGAACCGGACAGATTCGCAAGGAGATACGAAAAGAAAACGTCATTCTAAGTTCCTGGTTCAGATACAATGAGGTTAATATTATATATATATATATATATATATATATATATATATATATATAATCAACGTACTGAGTTTATTTAAAAATTAAGAATAAAAACCTCACGCCGAATATGGCGGCGAAAGACATCACCTCACATAAGACTAGAATGCGTATATGTGTAAACGAATGCAGTAGCACGTTGTAGTACTCCTGGCTTGTAATAATCGGTTTGTTTTGTTAAATATACCCGCAATTTTATTGTATTGACGATGCATATTAAAGCAGTAACTATTTTTGTACTGGCGATAAGTAAAGAAAATATATGTTTAGAGAATATTGTTGGACGAAAAGAATTAGTAAAAGAAAATCCCGGAGAAAAAATACCAGTTGCTTACTATAGGAAAGATCGTGGAAAATATCATGAGAAAACAACGATTACCTTTCAAGAAACGATTTATTTGGAGGCACTTTTAGAAAATGAACACTGATGCTCGCTTTTTGCAAACTCATTTCTTCAATTCTGTTGTTCTATCTTCGGAGCGTCTGTTGTGGCGTGTGTTTTGCATTAAAGATTATCCCATACCATGCAACACTGGCCTGAAACCGAATTTTATTAAAGGATAAATAAATAATACGAGAAACACGGGTTTTAGTATCGCAAGTCAACCGGTGAGGAACGGTACCGCTTGTGCTAGGGTCAAATTTCAAATAGAGAAATATTAAAATAAGCAAAATTTTCGATAACATTTTACTCGCAGACTAGATCGGTAGAAAATAAGTATTTTACGACATTTTTATCATTATTATTATTATTAATAATAGTAGTAGTACTAGTAACAATCGTTGTCGTAGTATTAATAGTTGTAGTACCACTACAGCTATAATCTTTATTAAACTAACCAAACATTTCATTAACCGTCTGCCTGACTAATTCTGAAACTGAAATTGAAAAATTAGTTTTTTTTTTCTATCAATGCGCTTTGTCCGCTAAATATTATCTAAACAATGTCAAATCGTTCGATTTCTCAATATATTTTAGAAGCATAAACCGATCTGTTTGTTTAAGAGTACCTCTGCTTTTGTTTTACTGCTTTTTTGTACTTGATTAAGAATTGGTACTTTTCAGCCCCCAAAATGTGCTTAAGCGTATATCTTTATCAACTCCCTGTGTGATAATGATAAAAATTAGCAAGAATTAGGATCTAATGACTGTGTTGGTGTTCCATATCCGTCTGTTTCTTTATTCGTCTAAATGTTCTATCATTTCTGCCTTAACAGCTGGTGAATCTTCTCTGCCTGCTTCAAAGGGTTACAGGGGTGAAACCAGCAATGACAAACATTCGATGTAAAAAAAAAACAGGAAAAAAATAAGATGACCCGCAAGAGAACAGGCAACTGCCTAAGAGTTTCTGAGAAAGGCTTTTCATTATTTATTATTATTATTATTAATAATAATGTTCACAAGTAGCCTTCTTGAAGAATAGGAATAAAAGAGGATTTTACTTACCTATTGTGTACTGTATATTCCTCAATGCGATGTAAAGGATGATAGCCAAGGAGAGTTTAGCAGTCATAATTGTGTAGGGCCGACAAAACTCCAAAAGCGGTTAGTTAGTATAAGCAAACATGTGCACCGAAGCCGTGGTATCCAGAGCAACAACCCGAGGGTGGCACCTTCTTCGCAACACACACACACACACCACCACCGCCGCCGCCGCCGCCTCCACCACCAACGCCACAACAGCAGCAGCAACAATAACAAGAACTACAATAACAACAACACACCATACACTCAACGGTCACCACCTCTGTTGTTATATGCCACGCACCGAACCCAATATCAACAATATATCAATAAAGTACCAAACAACAAAAATCTTCAACACTGACACTTTTTTTTTTGTATGTAACGCCGCGGCGAGTAAGTCCACGAAACCGTATCGTAAGCAGCACCGTAGTGGTGGTCGTGTTTTCAGCTTAAATAATGCGCTGATGCTACTACTACTACGTCATGACGACCATCACTGAAGTAACGTAAGACAGCGACCAGCAAGTACGTTCGGCCGCACAACTTCCCCAGCCAGCAACAACGACGCACGTTGTTGGTTCGATCAGCAAACACAACAGAGGATGGTCGTCACATTCGAGCAAAAAACAAAAAACAAGTGTGACTGGATTGTCACCAACAATGACAGGTCCCTGGTTTCTTTATTTCTCTCTTTCTATTGAAAACTATTTTTTTTCAAAACCAACAATTTCTCTTTTTAAATAATAATTTAACTTTTTTTTTTTTTTTTTGGTCGAATGCGATTTTTGCGTACTTTTTCTTAAAAAAAAAAACAAGGTTCTCATTTAAATTTATTTAAAAATAATTAATTAACATAGAAAATATTGATTAACGTTTTTTTTATTTTTATTATTATTTCTGTGAAATCAATAACTGAAACTTGTGCAGCCCTTAACTACTTATTCAATGCGACTTATTATTAATATGCTTATTAGTAGTATTATTATTATTAGTAGTAGTAGTAGCAGAATTTATCTTATAGATTTCGAGTGTTCCAAATTTAATTTTTCTGTATATTAAGTAAGTTACAGCTTTCAACTTGAGGTGGAGAGGTGGAAGCCTTTTTAGTTTTAGATATCTGTACGGAACTGTTTTTGAATCTGATTTTTGTTGGTTATTTTGAACAGATTTCTGAACTGTGGTGTTTCGTTGTCAATTTTGTTATTCATTCTTTCACGTTATACTCGGACGGCCACAGAGATTTATTTGTCGACCAGAGCCAGTGTTAATTCGGTGGCTCTATATATGTAATATGGTTGTTCTTTCTATACGTTTTCTTTTGATTTTTGGGTTTGTTTTTATTTGTACATTAGCATCTCCTTTCATTCGCCTGTCTGCAATCGTCAAATAATGACTACAGCACGAGGCGGGAATGAAAGATTGAACTAATTCGAAAACGGAAGAACGAAAGGATAAGCGACGAACGCAAAACACGAATGGATCGGAGACAAACAGCCACCTCAACACACATACACACACTCAGCAACACACATACACACACTCAGCAACACACATACACACACTCAGCAACACACATACTTTCGCATCTTCATGTTATGTTACTGATGATTGTACACAACTATAACAGGTTCGTCAACACGCGCGCACTTGGTGCAGCTTGTGACTGAAAAGAAAACGGTATAATCCAAGAGAAATAAGTGCCAACAAGGAAGAAATTTAATTTCGATGATGGATTTTAAAAGAAAAAGATCCGTTTTCTTCTTGTTCTTTTTTTCTTTCTTTCTTTTTCTAACTCCTTTGAAGATATATTCTGAAACTCGCCACCAACAAAAAGACCGCTTTGATCAATCTAGGGTTAGATGCCTTTAGCTTTTCTTTCTTTCTTTCTTTCTTTCTTTCTTTCTTTTGTAAGAAAATGTCCCTTTGAAACGATATTAAGTCGAAAGGAAAAGTTGAGGATATATTTCTCTCCCGCTATGTCGATTCTGACGATATGCAGTTGTACTGCAGAGAGAAGAAGGAGAAAGAGAGAAATAGAAAGAAAGTGGGAGGGGGTGAAAAGCAAGAAAAAAAAACAGATACAAAGAGAGAGGTGGGTAGCTGCGTATATTCAGAGCATAGTTGAAAGCGTATTTATGGTTTGCGCTAATGAATGTGTAGACGAATAGAGAGAGCTTTCGTATGTGACTGTGTTTACGCAAGTGGGTGGTGTGTACGCGTTTGCTGCTGTTGACAGCATGTGTTACTCAACGTAGTCGAATAGTATTCGGCCGTTCTCATTCATTCCTGTTTTTCTGTGCACCACAATGAGGGTGTGTAATAAGAAAAAAAAATCGGTTTGATAGCAGGAGTCAATAGCGTATATGTATGCAATGTCAGAAGGACTGCGTATTGTGTATTTAAAGCGTCGGACAAATAGTCATCGAAGTACTTACAGAATTAGTGAAGAGGGAACGAGAGGATGGCTTCTGATTCTGAGATGTGTCCATTCTGAACAGTTTTAAAATGAGACCGTTATGTACACGGCCTCGATGGACACTATTAAAAGGGGCAACTTCTAATTCAGACTGAGTATCAAGCGAATTGCTTGATCTGTTTATACATTATAAATGCTCATATCTCTTTAAGTTTACATATATAGATATGGGTATGTGCTTGTATGTCGGTGTGTGTGTATGTGTGTGTGTGTGTATGTGTGTGTGTGTTTCGGGGAGAGGGGGCAGAGAAAAGTTTCTTTTTTTCAATGAATATGGATATTATAAGCAAAAAAAAAAAAAAGAAGAAGAAATATATGCATGCCTATATACCGTAGTGGGGTTTGCTAAGAAAAAGCGCTGTTAAAATTTATTGTGCAAATCGGGTGATATATGCAATGTTGGTTAAAAGCCAATGAAAATAGGCACTATTGAAGATTTTCTTTTTAAATTCGATTTTTTTTTTCCGATTCAAATGATTATTATCGGTTCCGGGGACAAATTGAAAATATATTGTCCAGAACTCAATGAAAGCCCACGCGTGAGCGTGCGAATACACACACACAAACACAGACACAAATTAATTCTTGCCTTGCATAAAGGATTATAAAACTGAAAGCGCATGGCAGATAGTGAAAAATCTCGCATATATATATATATATATATATATATATATATATATATATAAATATATATATATATGTATATGTAGTTGGATTGATGTGAATTTGTGACCCTGAGTTCCCTGGTATTTGCCATCGTCAGACAAACTCTATATGCAGACATATTTATATTCATACACATTTTTACACACACACACGTGTGTGTATGTATGAAAGCACACACACACACACACAGATATATATATATATATATATATATATATATATATATATATATATATATATATATGCATATAATTATATATACATATACTGAGTTATAAAGTTGTGTAATAGATTTTTGTAAGAAGGATAGTATATATATATATATATATATGTATATATATATATATATATACTGTCCTTCTTACTAAAATCTATAATACAACTATAAAACATACATACATATATATATATATATATATATATATATATATATATATGTCTGTGTGTGTGTGTTTAAGCAAGGGTAATTGAATGACAAGATAGAAAAGAATCCTTGAGTTACAGAGGAATTTTTTAATCAATTACTCATTGTTCTAATATACAAATTTATATATTAGGTTGGTGCAAAAATAATGACGTAATAATGTCGTTTTTTGACGTTAAAAATACGTCAAAAAACGACATTATTACGTCATTATTTTTGCACCAACCTAATATCACATACTTCCATATGCACAGACACACACACGCACACACACACACATATGATTTATAAGCAAATAATGTATTTTTAATCCGTCAATTACCTTTTATGACTGTAAGCCTTTATCATGTTTGCGTGGGTGTCCCTCTTTGTTTAAACAATTTTGTCATTCATTGAAACATCAATATTCTTATATTTAGAATTTATTTATCTTATACCTTACACATACAGACATAGGCACGCACACATACATGTACATACATACATACACACACACACACACACACATATATATATATATATATATATATATATATATATTTACACTTATATATATATATATATATATATGTATATATATATGTATATATATATATATATATATATATATATATATATATATATATATATATATATGTGTGTGTGAACATTGAAATCAACACTCAGAGGTGACAGACTGTTTCATGCTGGACGCAATCGTCAGGCCGCCTGACGATTGCGTCCGGCATGAAAACTTTTATATTTATATTTACACACGTTCTATCTCTGATATTGAGCACTTTATCCCATAAATATAGCACACCTCAAAACTATAATTCTTCATATATATATATATATATATATATATATATATATATATATATATACACTCATAATTTTTAGCACTTAGTGTTTTTTTATCCGACATCTTCACGAAAGATTTCTTTCTGTCTCTTGGCTGATATATATTAATTCCATTTTCTAAAATCACAGACGTATAATCAAATAACTGTAGCTAATAAATAAAACCCTCACAACAACACCACCACCAACAACAACAACAATAATAACAACAATAATAACAATAATAATAATAATAATAATAATAATAATAATAATAATAATAATAGAATACACGGATCTTCAAATGAAAATCTCAAAAATGTGGCACATGAGGGCATAAAAAATTCCACTTGTAGTTGGAGCCCTTGGATTGGTTGGAAAATGTTCTCATAGACTCATTGATCGGGCTCCTCGGAGCCCATGTCTTAAAGAAATGCATGACATATTATTCACAAGTATAACTCACACATTACGAAGACTTTTATCTGTTTAAATGTAAGTGATCTTTGTTTTATTTGGGATTTTTTTTTTACAAAATAATGATCAATGAAAAATATTGTGAAACCATTTCTGGCCTTATGTCTCTGGTTGGGACCCGGAAGGAAATATGTATGCAGCTGAAGTACAAGTAAATAATAATAATAATAATAATAATAATAATAATAATAATAATAATAATAATAATGACAACAACAACAACAATAATAATAAATTTCCTGGAAATCCAAGCTTAGGAGAAATATAAAAGATTTTTTTGATAAGTCCAACCAACACACTAGGAAGAACTTTGTCCATGTAACGCTAATGATCATAAAAGGTAGAAAAATAAAGCCTGAAATGTTACCATAAGAATACACCACTACCTGCCTTAGGTCTTCCCGGAGACTTGGTAGGTAGTGTGACCATAGCAGAAATCAAAATATTATTATTATTATTATTATTATTATTATTATTATTATTATTATTATTATTATTATTATTATTATCACCGTTACCATCATCGTCATCATTATCATAATCATCATCTTTGATTTCTGGTGTTTCCACATTTCTTTCCATGTCCCGCCCAGCGACCTAAGATTAGAAATGGCATCATGACACTTTCCACTGACAAAAAAAAAAAAAATAAAAATAATAATAATAATTCTTTATTTTTTGTTTCTTTATTGAGTAGATTTTATTTTGTTTTGTTCTTTTTCGTATATTTTTATTATTATTTTGCATTTTGTGAGTGTTCAGGAACATATTGAAGGCATTTGCTTTTTCTTTTTTTTCTTTCGAAATATATTTTCTGGATATTTCCATATTAAATAGTAACCCTTTTTTAATTGCAGGATATTACATCCAGAAGCACGAAGCAAATATTTATGCCCAAACAGTTAAAATGCACATCTGAATTTATTTAAAAACACAGAAGAATTGAAAAAGAAAATTAGCAGCGATAGATAACGTCTTAGCGCTGATGCAATTATGTGTTTGTATCTGCAGACACAGATACACGATGAATGTGCAATTCAGGCAAATGAGTCACCAAGTCGTTACAGATCTAAATGCAGCCAGTTTAAAACGATTCGTAGTTGTAAAAGTAACCTAGAAATAACACACAGCGCATGTTATAGGGATTTTTTTTTATGTGTGTGTGTTTTTTTTTTAAATTGTTACAGCCGTGGCTGAGATAATTAGCAGCGACGTGGTCTTTGAAATTTAGAATGTTCTTTTATAAAATATGCGAAAATGGACGGATTCAGTTCTTCATCCGTGTCGAATGAAAACATTATAGCAATACGGAAACGCAGCTGGCGAATCAAATGAAACTGGAGGAAAAAAAATAAAATAAAACAAAATTAAAAAAATAAATAAAAATAAAAATAGAAACAAAAAAAAAATCATCAAAATATATTATTTAGGATGGAGCATATATTTTGGCAGACATTTCAGTTAATGAAATTTTAAGCTTCCGTATTTCCATTATTGAATTGTCCCTTCTCCTCCGTTTTGTTCTTTGTCCGTTCATGGCGCTCCACAACTTCCTATCGTTTGTAGCTAAAGACGCTAGAAAATTGCTCGGTTCCTTACACCTCCCCAGAAAGTAGCTGCCATGCTCTATCCTGACAAGAAACAAATCCGATCAAAAGTAGAAAATTACTGCCGTAACTTGTCTGGAGTTGTCCATTCTTCTCTTTCCAGCCCCGACAGAGTACAAATGCGTTTACTCTATTGTGTAGGCAGTGAAATATTTTCCACCCTATAAACCCTCTCTCAAAGATTCCTTTTGTATGATTTTCCTTATTCTATTGCTATTTTCATAGAAAATGGTCTGACTGGCTACATTCTACCAGTTCAGAGACATACACGTCAGACCAGTCATTGCATATACACACACGGAAGAACCATTTTCATTCACTTTTTGTATTCCAATGTTAAAAAAAATATCCATTCGAACATCTTCTCCTCAAGAGCCATCATACGCATCTGATAACTGACACTTACTTTCTCCTTGTCCATCATACTTACATACAACAACCTCATTTAGTAAATTCTACCTTGAATGGCGCTCGGGCTTTGTATTAGGTCAACATTTAATTTTGAAAACATCTCTTAACAATTATTTACAGTTTTGTATGGCCATTGGAGATAAAAGCACCGGTTGAGTAAACCAAATAGTCAAATATTGACTCAAAGAGTATTGAGTTCAATACCCGACAACAGCAAAAACTTGGTGAGTTAAGTTACTTAAGGGAATTAAATGAAACTTAGATATCCCCCAAATTGTATGGCACGTGGAATTAGAACAATCTAGCCCCCCTTAGACTAAATAAAGGGTTCCATTCGAAATTCCGACTTATATCACCTGAAGAAGGACGGAGCGTACAACGGCCGAAACGTCGTGAATATGACAATAAAGATGAGAATAACATTCCTAACGATGTAAATAGTGTAAATACTTCAAAACAGAAATATCGACATCTCTTAACAATGTTTGTCTGTTTTTTGTTTTTTTGTTTTTTTTTAATATCCCTCCAGGACTATGTTCTGTGATCTATTAGGTTGGTGCAAAAATAATATCGTTTTTTTTTACGTATTTTTAACGTCAAGAAACGATATTATTTTTGCACCAACCTAATATTTACTCGTCAAGTAGGTTACTTGTTGTTTCAACTTGTCTCTTTGGCCTTTGATATGTCCATGAGTGTTACATTTGTCGAACCTTATTTTCTTATTATATTTTTCAGAAATTTTAATTCTATTTTGTTGATTCTATGTATAAGGGCCCTACTTATATGCATTTTTTCTTAAAACTCCTTCGCTGCTTGCACTCTCCGTCGATAATATTCTCAGCATCCTTTTGCACGAACGCATGTCTGTTTCCTCATGATAAAACAAGGACATTTTAAGGAAACATAAAATGCAACTAGATAAAAATAGGAAAAAAAAACATTTGTAAGATCTGGGACACATATTGAGAAGCAGATCTAGAGACTTTAACACTTACGGCGATTAATCAACAAAGAAGGAACAAAGAATAATCACACTGCGTCAAATATTAAGTCCTGAGTTCATTCCCATTGTCGGGCAGTGCAAATAATTCCTTTTTCTGTCTTCTATGATCTTCATTATGTAGGGAGACCACAGTTGTTTTCCCTTGGGTTGAGCTCATGGGAGTTCAGCCCCTTTAGAGAGGAGAACTCTTCTGTCCCTTTGCTTCCGTTTCTTTATTTTTTTTTATTTGAGGAACGGCCTCTTTACCTTCCTGACCACCAGGCCGTCCACACACGTGGAAACTAGTCAACATGTGCACGTCCTAGCGAAAGAAAAAAGTAATTTCTATTCACTTATCTGCGGACTATCAAAGGCTAATAAAGTTGGTATGTTGTCTTTGTTCTCAGTTTGTAAACCTCCACATTCCTTTGGGACAATATGAACAATCATTTGTTTTGGGACATATGTAAATCTTTTTAATATATGTATGTAAGTTGTTTGACTTATTAAATGTTTTGTTTGTTACGCTCGCGTATCTCGTCTTTCTATATGCGAATTCAGTGTTAGTGTATCAATGGCTACGCTAATGATACTATTAGTACTCGGTATACTACCGGAAGGCAGTTATTCTTCCTAACACAAAATAGTCGGTAAACGCTGTGTGACCGATAACCTATACTAATAATTAGTTCTTCACTCCTAAAGCAGTATCTTTTCTTCGCCTATTCTCATATGTTTTAATCTCTTCCATTTTCTGTGCTTAAATTCCCACGAGAGTCATTTACTTAACAATACTTCCTCCACCAAATATGCCCAAAGAATCACAGTCTGATACTGAATTCGTTACTAAATATACTGTTCGCTAAGTCGTGATAGAAAATGGCAAGAAAGTTTTATTTTTTAGATGACAATGTGATTATCATATGTCACTGGGTCGGATTTATTTTTAATTTATTCATTTGAAAATGAAAACATTTGCACTCATCACGAACAGTAACAAATTGATATATCTGTCACAATCAGAGCCATCGTTCTATTATAGCCGGAAGGAGTGATTCATGTGGGCTATAGTGGGTAAACAGGCAGGTGAGAACCAAGGAGATGATCGTGGTTTCACTTGGTATTTATATACTGTAACGAAAGCTCCGGTGCCGGCGTTCACAATGAAGGGAACCTCTGCGGCATATTTATGAAGAAGACGTTTAAAAACACGAAACAAGACCCAGTCAACGTGTTGATAACATAAACATATTCTGTTGATAGGAGGTTCGTAAGTATTAAGAGAGCGGAAAGAGATATCTAAACGACTACATGATCGGAGTTGCCAAGAGGACAGAGCTGCAGAGCGCGACACGAGTCAGGGAAGAGTACAGAAGCGTGTCCGTCAGTATTAATGGGGAGACGTGTGGGGAAGTCGACGCAGTGAATAGAAAGTAGATATTGAGTGATAGAAAAGTTCGTCTGGATGCCAGCGTGGTCAGTGTCAGAGTGATTAAGCGACCAGACATGGTGGGCATTGAAGATATTTGCAAACGGCTGTAAAGTAAGATACTATCTACCACACTACCTCTAATGAGGCTATTGTGGACTCTTCCACTTACTATAAAATTAGTAGGGTAGTAAGCCTCGGGAGAACAGTAATATATGTGGCACCATTTAACGAGGCAGAAAGGGAAAAGAAAGAAAAGAAGAAAAGGAGAGGCTAAGAACCGAATCGTGAGTGATAAGCAAGAACACACACACAGCTAAGAGACAATGGATAAAAGGATATTTTGATAAGTAAAAAATAGCGAAAGAGTGTCATTACAATGACAGGGAAATTCTGAGTAAAAAGAAAGGGAAAGAAGGACAGAATCAGATATGTTTTGGCATCGGCTGTGTTATCTAAGGATATGAAAACAAACTATTGGTACGGGAAGACATCTTATTATCAACTACAGACCGGCTGGCCAAAGAAAAAGAGAAAAAATTCAAATGAAAATGTTATTTCGTTAAGTGACGAAAAACAGGCAACTAAAAGGACTTGGACAGATATGAAAAATTAAAAACCACCCACGAGCGTCCGACGGAACCTCCTTGGCCTGCGATAATAAAATTTTGTTATCAGGAATTTGTGCCGAAGGAAAATGAATGTGTTTTTTTTTCTTTCTTCGAGGCGACAGACTGGCTGGAACTTTGGAGATGTTTCTTTTTGAGACCGTGTTAAGAAGACCACACATTCTGATAATTAGCGATAAAATGCCTGACGTAAACCACGTGTAGATCCAGAGTTATAACCGCCATTGTCATATTGTCCCGTTTGCGGCTGGAGAAATGATAAACCAGGGAAGAAAAGGGAAAGAGATTTTTTTTTCTTCCTGAAAAGGCCGCAGATTCGTCCACGCCCGACTAAGACATCATTGTTCGAGTGGTGATCACGTGATGCACGAGGGAGGCTGTTGCCGCCCATCTGGAGGATGAGTAAGAGAGGTTGCCACGAAGATGTGGGGAGGGCAGTTCACGCCCCTCTGAAGTATGATGAGAAGGTGGGAGTGAGGAAAGGTTCCCCAAAATGGAAAAAGGTGGAAATTCCTAACCAGAGAGGTTGATATGTATTTAGAATTATCGAGGAACCCCCCGGCGCCGACAAACTCAACCCGGTTTTGGTCGGCGCCCATATAAATGAAGCCACAACGAGCAGAAATGAGTCGAGTCCCAGCAGTTCCCAGAGTCAGTCTTCGGTTGAGGCAAGCCTCGCAGATAGCTGACCAGGATTCACGCACATTCCGGACCCATTTTCAAACCAAGAACAATTATTTTGAAGAGCGACTTAGATCCAGATCACCGAAATAAGTTTTTCTTTTGACTTTCGTCCAAAGACCCACCGAAACACCAATTTCTTAGGGAGCAGACAACTTGAAGTGTTAAAATTTGCCTAGCGGAAAACGACGTGTCACAATCCATAGAACGGGTCGGGAGATAGATGCAGTCCTATGTATCGAACAACTAGTCATAAAGTTTGTTACCTTTTTCTTTGATACTTTGAACTTTTGAGTTTTCATTTTATTGCCTTTTATGCATATTTGTGTGGTATCACCCCCGTTGAACTCGGTTTGCAGTACGGCCCCGACAACTGATTGATTTCCTCTGCCTAGATCAATTCACAACGTGGGTAGGCAGACTGGGAATCAAAGTAGTTACTTCGGTAACCAGGTGTTGGAAGCGAGTTGGGAAGGACGAGGCTGATATCAAATCTAACCAGATTCCCACCCGAATCACCAAAAGGTTAGAACGCCACATTTGGCGCAGCGACACCCGAACGGAGCAGCGAGGAGCGAACGGCTGGCGCCGCGGCGAGGACGTCACAGTTGGTGCCGTGGTAGACTGGGATAGAACGACACGGTTGGCGCTGCGACCAGGGGACGACGTCACATATAGACGGAATGTTGGTCAACCGACACACACTCCTAAGTTGTGTAACACATTTCTGTTGTATTTACTGTTCAATACACTATTTATCTGCAACCTCTTGTTTTGTTATTCCTTAATTAGTTGGCCACAAAACACAAACATCAGGGGAAGGAGTGGATTGAGAGAGGAAGAAAAAATAACTGACTGAGTTTACTAGAGAATGTTGGAGGCACATGGATGAACGCTCTGGAAAGACAAGAGAGAGTTCACTGGCCAGTGGGAAATGTTTTCAAAACCAAGACCATGTATGAGTTCTTTCTAAATAGAGGAAAATAACCAGGAACCGAGAATTCAGAGGAGGAAACTGAAAAAAATAAGATTAGTCTCACAGAGAGCCAGGATGTCCGGGGCGGGTTTCCAAGATGAACGATTCCACGTTGCAGAAATTGGTACAAAGACGAGGAATGTTGGCGAATGAAAGTTTGAAGTCTTTAGGTGTTTCTTGTCAAGTTGGTTTACTTGTATTCTGTTGGTTACTTTTCGTCATGGTGTTTTACTTAGATTAGGAAAAAAGCCAAGAATAATAGTAGCTGCCGGTCGTTTAAGGGAATATGTGCTGACTTAGAATTGATACAGTCTGCAGTATGGTGCGGCCTTAGGGTTTCCCAACGGAAGTGCTTACATGGACACATTACTCTACGCGATGTGGCACTGCAAAAACACCGATAGTATGCGATTGTTGATCAGAGCAGTCTGTATAGATGCTACCCAAGATTTCAGACTCCTAACTACCAGTTTGAATGCAGCAATAAAAAAACTTCCAACCCAGTGCCATCAGTATGAAGAGACATAGCCACCATTCATTCATATCACCAAAATTACTCGACAGCCGCTTTTATTACGGCCTCAGAAGAAGAAAACCGGAAACTCCTGCCTAAACAGGAAACAAGAGATTTACTCCCGTTCAAAAGACACGGAGGAGTATGAACTGGCGATATGAAGACTATCTAATCCTAAGAAAAAAGAGACGGCTATTGTCTATTAACTTTTAATTTAGTATAATTTGAAATATCTCTCACCAGAATAACGTTGGTGGGTAATTAAAACTACCCTTATCTTATGAGGTGTTTCTCAGCAAATCTTAGATCAGCATTTCTTATGAGCTGTCGGCATTGATATCTCAAATTAACGAATTTAAGCACAGTACTAGATTGGAAGTTAGGTCACGTTATTTTACTACTGAAACAGTTAGATGTAACCATAGTTTCTATGCTAATATTTTCTAAAATATAAATTCAACATCTCTGAATATTTTATATTTCTTTCAATGCCATTCTTTTATTGCCCGTTCTGTTTCTTCCACTCTCAGTGACCCCTTGTATCCCAGTGGCTTTTAGCCAACGTGAAAAATATAACATCGGATATAACTAAGGATTAAGATTAAATGACTATTCTGCTTAAATGTATTTCCTTTGTTCAGTTAAGTTTTTAGAACTTTCAACTATTCCATGACTGTCAAGGTTGTCTGGCTATGCAAGCTGCTTTAGAGCCTAAACTCATGGCACAGGTAAAAGACAATTAAAAAAAAAACATATTCATGCTGTAGGCCTAACTAAATAAACAAAATACTCAATTTATAACAAATTTATTAACAATAAAAAAGAAAAAAATGTGAGGTTTAGATATATGTAAAAACCTCAACCGTATGGTATACATATTCGATATTGAATAAATTTACCTGATCTTCTGTTAATGATTCCTTGTTCGTAGCGCAGTTGTAGCGAGCCTTGATCTCAAAATGAAGTAAATTTATTCCTTTTATTTGCCTGAAGAAGGTCAGGAGAGCGTAATCCCGTGTAGCAGAAATATGAAGAATAAAATATAATATATACACAGAAACAAATCCACATTATAACCTAAACCGTTTGCGGTTTTTCTAATACACACACACACACATATATATATATATTGATTAAAGACATTTTTTTTAATGTTTAACGTTCTTTTTATAGATACAGGTATTTATTATAAATAAAACGTTAAACAAAAAAAAATGTCTTTAATAAATAAATTGTCGTAATAATGTCGTTTTTTGACGTTAAAAATACGTCAAAAAACGACATTATTACGTTATTATTTTTGCACCAACCTAATATAAAACAGAACTCATATATATATATATATATATATATATATATATATATATATATATATATATATATATACATACACACACACACTTACGGAGAAATAAAAGCGGGAAGCTGTGTAGCGACGTTTCAGTCCCTGAACAACCTTCTGCAAGATTTCTTCCTTTGCTTTTCTCTTCGTTCAGGGCACTGAGAGCAGACCTTTTAGTAGGGTTCTCTCTTTTTTTTTTACCCTTTCTCTGATCCTGCCTGATACGGTTGGATCCTGTGATCAGTCTGGATCTTAAAATCTTTATATTCCATACTTTTCATTCTCCTAATAATGTTAATAATAATAATAACAATAACAAATTCTTTATCAGAATCCTAGCCGTGACAATCAGTACTGTTTTCTGAAACAACTCAGTCAGAATCATTCACTCAATTTTGGCCAACCATTTTTAGATTCTATCTCTCATTGATCCACGGACACTCACAACACGAATAAAATCTACTTTTCTGAAGCTTCCGAAACCCTTGCTGTTTCAGGTTTCATACTTCATTCTCTTTTGAAGTAGTGTGGAATGTATTTTATTTTTCTTTCTCCGATATCATTTTGACTTCTAATACTGCTATTATGATCCAACTATTTGTCTTCCTTCTGGATATTAATGATGTCTGTCGTTATTTCTTTCTGTCTTTTTGTAAAAATCATTTCAACCCGAGCAAGGTGGTAATGCCACTAGTACGTAGAGGGTTCCATGAAGTGAAAGTGAGAAAAAAAAACTGAGTATAAGGAGGATTGAGGAAAGGACAAAATACGAACTGGTCTGAAGAAGATAAATGATGGCGATTGACGCTGCATTTAAATTGTTGATGATTGCAGTTATCAGAGAAGCAAGGAAACGGAAGGGAGTTCTACTGGTTGGAAGTGCGAGAAGGGAAAGTGTTGGAATAAAAGCGGCGGTTGCATTTAGCTATTTCAACAGTAATCTTCATGTCAATCTATTAGCTCGCTTAAAATTCATGTAGTCGGGACACCAAGGAAAAAGCTCGTCAGTGAAATTGCCATGAAAATATTTGTAGAAAAGGGTAAGTGAAGCCACGTCACGTGATTGAAAAAATGACTGAAGTCGAGATGCCAAGTAAGGATCGATTACATTACAGATCCTTCTTTGGATTTTGTGAATAGCATCGAGATGAAGAGAAGGGATATCAGACCAGATATGCCAATATTATTCAATGCGAGATTGAGTGGTAGATTCTTAAATGTGCAAGATGGACTGTCATTATTATCATTTGTCTTTTGCACTGTTTTTTGTATGTTATTAGCTGCTTTTGCACTTACTGGATATCAAACAACATTCCGTAGCCGTCTTCTTCATCTATGACGTGTTCCTCTAGAATTTCCCGTTCATTACAGCTTCTACCATCCATTCGCTCAATCTCGCCATGTAGGTTATGGGTTATATTCTTCTGATCATTTAAACTTCAATCTATCCTGTGAGTACCAAATTTTCCAAGCCCTTTTCCTGACCAAGTCTCTTGTTTACCTAAGTGCCATGTCTACAATAGAATAACCGACTGTTGAAAAAATTTATAGAGGAAGTACTAAGAATTCTTTTAAAACCTGGTGGTACCAACAAATCTTATCTTTCAACAATAGCACATATAAAAAATAGAACATCTCTTTCCAAGTATTTTTGTAATTTAAAAGATGTGAATAAAACTCCTACGGTTAAATAGGAAGTTTTAAAAATAGGTAGAACGTGTAAATCCTGAAATCAACCTTGTTTTTTATGCATACACGATAAATTACATTTGGTCATAAAATTTTTCTATTACACCAAGGAAGTGAATTAACTGTAAATTGTAGGTATAGCTTACATTTCAACTTATAATATGGTTAAACTTTAAATTTGGTAGAATGGTCATAGTAAATAAATTGCAATGCACCTTCTACGAATGATTACTTCGTTATTTGAATTTAATATAGCAATATATTGCTGGTTAGTCGTTATTATCAACATATTGTATGAATATTACACATTTTTTTTTATTTTTAAACACATAAGTTAAATTTACTTGTTTCTTAAAGTAGCTTTTTATTACCCACTAGCCTCATTTTAATTTTGTCTTATTGTTAGCTGTTTTTGAGATTTAAAATAAAATTTGCTCACCTCTTATTTAATATCTCATGAGGAGGCCCACTTTGAGGGCTGAAACATAAAATCTATTGTGTAAGGATTTTTAACATAGTTTTCTCTTACTCTCATATACGATCCTAATGAAATAAATATAAGCTCATGAAAGCTTAGTGTTGGTGCCTTTTATCTCATCATTGTGGCTAGACATCCGATTGCCTCAAGCCAGGATCGAAACCCGATTGATTTGGCATCAGTCGTAGATTTTGCACCCATATATATATATATATATATATGGGAGTCATTTTATAATGTTTATTAATTCGATAGATTTTCATCACTTTCAACGTTATTTTTAGTGGATACTCTTATTTGATTAGGATTTCCCTTTAACGCATTGTTGTTTGGACATTTCTTGATCGGCTAAGTTACTTCGTGGCTGTGTCGGTTAAGTCATATCAATTGGGAGCGCATATATTTTCTTTGATAATGTGGTGAGATTTCAAACAATTACTCTCCTGAAAACACATGTTCACGATCAGAAAAGACAGGTGAAATATCTGGGAAACATATCGAAGAAAGATCTCCCAGAAATCTTAACACTTACGGCTATTAATCACCACAACAGGTACAAAAAGAATGATGAAAAATCAAACGTTACTTAGAGGAACAAAAGACAGGATGTTGCGGAGAGCCATTATCGCCTATGGCCTGAATAGAAAGAGTTTAGTTATTTTTTTTATAAATAAATAGATATATAGTCATAGCGATTTGAATTTCTTGGATCTCTTTCGGTATTTACATGGATTAAAATGTTGGTAACCTTTGGAAGGTAACTGAAAGAACTCTTAGACAATGCAAAAAAAATCGAGAATAAAACACGAATTATTAACAGTAAGAATAGAGAATGCGTGCTCATCAACAGTCTTAGTTTTTGTTAAGTTTAAACATGAGCATCTTTTTCTATGTGCCAGGTCTCTTTAGTATTTTGAGGATCATGGCTCACCACAATTTCCTGTCCTTTGTAGCTATTGGTAACTTTTATCTTTTTGCTATCTCTGTTAAACTTCGTTGTGCCAACCACTTGCTGTTTTTTCTTTCCCTCTTGCCTTCAGTTTGTCTTGTGAGTATGAAATTTCCCAAGCCCTCTTTCCAAATTATGTGCCCTAGAAATTTCAGCTGTCCCTTTGTGATTTTAATTATAAGTGACCTTATTGTTTACATTGTTTTTGTTGCTCGCATGTTCCATCCATGGTATTCTCAGTATCCTTATGTAAATCAACATTTCTGTTGGTTCTGATGAGACTGAACAACATTCACTTCTATATAGGAGGACCGATATAACATAACAGTTCAGTATTGTTTTCTTTGTGTCGAATAGAATTTTCACATTTCTTAATACTTTGCTTAGAGACTCATAGTTGCGATAAGAATGGTCTTGAAATAAACTCAGCAAGTGTTCCAGGAAATGGGACTCAACTCAAACTATGATCTGGAATTTGGTATGAAAGCAGTGATAGTACCTTCCGTAAATCCATCATAAAATACAGGATGTGGAATTATTAAATTCTAAACACTTCAGCTACCTCTGCGTATGGATCAGCTATAACAAATAACTATAGGAGAAAAATAAATTGAAAATGGAATAGGTTGTGTTAGAGATCGTTTCTTACAATACCACCAATTGCTACGAAACCAAAACATCAACCTGAAAACTCGAGATGTTCTTAATTAGCCTTGTCAGATTGAAATTTTCATGTCATTCATAGCGCCAAACCTGTTCTGAAATATCTAAACTGTCAGCTATATACAGCCGATTCATAAGATCAATAATGAAAGTAAGCTTTGAGCTGGTAAAGCTTGAGTGTCGTTGCAAAGATCATCCTTCTTTGAATATTTTAGACTGGTGCTACAAAATCACAAATAGAACTGTATCAAATACCTGAAAACACACCACTTGAGGACTACCAACATCAGCAACAACTAAAATGGATATATATCTCGAAGTTAAAATAATGATATTAACAATCCACACCACTCCGATCAACGCCAAAAAGAGCTATAACAGTTAATGGACTTCAGAAACCTGTTTTACTAAAAACAGAGTTTTAAGAGAAAGATTGAATAAATTTCAGCCGAAATCAGTTCTGTCTGTCAATGAATTCCAAATTTTTCCTAGTAGAATATTACCAATTACCGTTACAATTAGGTGTGATGGTACCCCGTCTGTCTCCGCGCCGTCGCCGTCCTATCCTGTCCTGTGACGACCAATGTGACTTGGTATTGGTCGCTGCACCAAATGTGACGTTCTAACCTTTTGCTGATTCGGATGGAAATCTGGTTAGATTCGGTATCAGCCTTGTCGTTCCCAGCTCGCCTCCAACGTCTGGTTACCGAAGTAACTGTTTTGATTTCTAGTCTAACCTACCCACGTTGTGATTTGATCTTAGGTACACGAAATCAATCAGTCGCCGGGCCGTAATGCAAGCCGAGGCCGAACAAGGGTAATACCGCACAAGTATATGTAAAAGAAAATAAAGTAACAACTCGAAAAGTTCAAATGTGTTAAAAAAGGATAACAATATTTTATATCTGGTTGCTGAATACAGGACTACGTCTTTCTCCCAAACCGCTAATATGGATACGTGACACTTTGCGTTTGTTAGGCGAGTCTTAATATCTTAATTTGTTTTTCGATAACTGTTTTTTTTTGTGTAGCTTCAGGTGATATTCGTAAAACTTGTTTTGATGGTGTGAGTCTAAGTCGTTCTTCAAAAATAAATTGTTCTTGGTTAGAAGATGAGGTCGAGAAGATTAAGTCAGCTTTCTGCGAGGCGGGTCTCAGAGCTCACAGTTCAACTCTGTCTGCAATTCCAACTCAACTGCCTGCCTGTCTTTCTAACCTAAACTTACTGCCGTCTACTCGTTGCGGCTCTGCTTATATGGACGCCGACCAAAACAGGGGTGGGCCTGTCGGGGTTTGAGGTTTCTTGATAATTCTAAATCCGCATCAAGGATTTCCTTTGTTTTCGGTCAGGAAAATTTATTAATTTCCATTTTTGGAAGTCCTTAATTTCTAGTTTAAGGGAATCGTCCTCCCAAATTCTTCCTTTCTCATATTGGTATCTCATACCAATCCCTTCAGAGGCGTCAACAGGTTTCCCCTCTCTCTCACAGTGGCATCTCACACCGATCCCTTCAGGGGGCGTCAACAGGCCTCCCCTCCTTCTTCACATGATTATCTTTGCCTACCGCTCACGCCACCATTCAGCCAATGGACACCCAGCAGCGTGGGTGTGACTAGACTGGCCTCAGTTTAAAAATCTCGCTCAAAGAAAAAAAAGAATTATCTTCCGTTTTTTTTTTCTTTTCTTTCTTTTCTTCTTCCCGACAACAAATCCTTGCGACTCTTATATTAACCGAACGCCGTCTGGAACTCGTCAACGAGATTTTCGCCAGCATCAAGTGGGTGGCCATCTGGCTACTTTGCACCCTGGTGCCAATTATTCGTTCCGATAAAATAATTTTTCTATTATGGCCAGCTCCGACACAAACCAGGTGCTCTTCTCAAATGATATCTCCACAGATAGTTAAAGGTTTAATCTTTCCTTCCTTGTACTCTGCGGGTGGTCAAGCAGACATTTTTTTTCGGTCAGAGTGCGACCCAATTAATTTTTATCTCTTAGCATTCTGCCTTGTAGGCCACTTGACCGACCTGAAATTTGCCATGGGCAGATTGCTATCTTCTTTCGCCGCGTGGTAACATAAATCAAATTAAATCCTATATCTTACTTTCTTCGCTAATGAAAATAAAATCTTTACCACTTTTCTTTGTTAGAAAAAATAACATCGCTCAGTGTCTTTTCGTGATAGCTTCTTATCAACTAAATTGATTCTCGCCTTTCTTTTTTTTCACGCAACCCTAAATAGTGTCACATAGGTTTGAGGAACCATCTTTTGTTATCCCAATGTGATTCCTGATTTCGGTGTCGCACTTTGCGTTCTCTTTTAAAACGTTTCTCCAGTAACATATTTGGATATTTCAATAGATTTTTTTATCACATTAAAGCTAAAATGCTAAACGCCATGTGAAAAGTGATATTTTTTGTTTTATGGCGAGACAGGTTTCAGGTAGATGTCTTCCACATAGAGTTTTAAAAAAGAATAGAATATACAGCACATGTAAGTCGAAGAGAAAATGTCATAATGAAGATGCTGACATTCCACACTACTTAAAAGAAAATGTTAGGAAGGAAAGGAAACCCCTGTCAGTACTAGAAAGTGTGTTACTAGTGACTGGACTTGAGAAACCGATTTTCCTGGGAGCGATTCAGAAGTGTCATGGAAATAATAAAAACTTTTCAGTTTCTGCTTCTGCATTCTTGGGACTAATCTTGCAGACAGCTAGTTCATCTCCAAGATCTCAGTTAAAACGATATGGACCAAACCAGATGTTATGCCTTCGTTATTTACTGGTCAGTAAGATGTCTGTCATCCAAAACAATATGGTGAATGGCATCAAATTGTTCATCAGTGGTTGAGGTTTTTGGACGACATGATCGAGGGTCATCTTCTATGCTCCCTGTGATTCACTTGAATCCTGGAGCCAACTTCTCCACAATTGCATGAAAAGGGCAGTCCTCACCAAGTGTCTGTACGATGTCCTCATGGATTTCAGTGCGTGTCTTGCCTTCCTTTTGCAGATATTGTATGAGAGCTTGGTCTTTTGTTTGGGGCATTTAATAAGATTTCTCGCATTCCACTCAGATCTGTATGAACCGCAACTGCACAGAAATTAAGACAGATATCTGAATTAGTTTTTCAAGCTACAAGAAAAATATTCAGCTATGACATTCCTTTCTGTGTGAATCTTAGAACACACCTACAACAAAAATATTCATCTATGGCTTTCCTGTCTGGGTGAATCTTAGAAGAGCTACAACAAAAATATTCAGCTACGGCTTTCCTTTCTGGTTGAATCTTAGAACATAGCAACGACAAAAATATTCAGCTATGACTTTTCCTTTCTGGGTGAATATTAGAATATAGCTACAAAAAATATTCAGCTACGGCTTTCCTTTCTGGATGAATCTTAGAACATAGCTACAAAAATATTCAGTTATGGCTTTGCTTTCTGGGAGAATCTTAGGACGTAGCTACAAAATAAATATTCACTTACGTCTTTTGTTTCTCGGTGAAACTTAGGACATAGCTAAAACATAAATATTCAGCGAGGGCTTTCATTTCTGGGTGAAACTTTGAACATAGCAACGACAAAAATATTCAGCTATGGCTTTTTCTTTCTGGGTGAATCTTAGGACATAGCTACAAAATAAATATTCAGATACGGCATTCATTTCTGGGTGTAACTTAGGACATAACTACAACATAAATATTCAGATAGGGCTTTGCTTTCTGGGTGAATCTTAGAACATAGCTACGACAAAAATATTCAGCTATGGCTTTCCTGTCTGGGTGAATCTTAGAACGTAGCTACAACAAAAATATTCAGCAACGGCTTTCATTTCTGGGTGAATCTTAGAACGGTGCTACAAAAAAATATTCAGCTATGGCTTCCCTGTATGGGTGAATCTTAGAACAGCTACAACAAAAATATTCAGCTACGGCTTTCCTTTCTAGGTGAAACTTAGAACATAGCTACAACAAAAATATTCAGCTACGGCTTTCCTTTCTGGTTGAATCTTAGAACATAGCAACGACAAAAATATTCAGCTATGGCTTTTCGTTTTTGGGTGAATATTAGAATATAGCTTCAAAAAATATTCAGTTTTGACTTTCCTTTCTGGGTGAAAATTAGAACATAGCTACAACAAAAATATTCAGCTCTGCCTTTCCTGTCTGGGTGAATCTTAGAACAGCTACAACAAAAATATTCAGCTACGGCTTTTCCTTTCAGGGTGGATCTTAGAACATAACTACAAAACAAAAATATTCAGCTATGGCTTTTCTTTCTGGGTGAAACCTAGAACTTAGCTACAACAAAAATATTCGGCTACGGCTTTCCTTTTTTTGGTGAAGAACATCGATATAAGAAAATATTCAGCTACGGCTTTCCCTTTCTGGTGAATCTTAGAACATAGATACAACAAAAATATTCAGCTCTGGCGTTTCTTTCTTGGTGAATCTTAGAACATAGCTACGACAAAAATATTCAGTTATGGCTTTCCTGCCTGGGTGAAACTGAGAAGATAGCTACAAAAAATATTCAGCTACGGCTTTCCTGTTTGGGTGAATCTTAGAATATAGCTACAACAAAAATATTCAGCTACGGTTTTCCTTTCTGGGTGAAATTTAGAACATAGATGCAACAAAAATATTCAGATATGGCTTTTCTGTCTGTGTCAATGTTAGAACAGCTACAGCAAAAGTGTTCTGCTACGGCTTTCCTTTCTGGGTGAATCGTAGATCATAGCTACAACAAAAATATTCAGCTATGGCTTTCCTTTCTGGATGAATTTTACAACAAATATCTTCATCTGTGAATTTCTTCTCAGTGTGAATCTTATAACGTTGCTGCAAGAAAATATTCAGCTACGGCTTTTCTTTCTGGTGAATCTTAGAACATAGCTACAACGAAAATATTCAACTATGGCTTTCCTTTCCGGATGAATTTTAGAACATAGCTACAGCAAATATCTTCAGCTCTGAATTTCCTTTCTGGTTTATCATATAACATTGCTACAACATAAATATTCCGTTACGTCTTTCCTTGTTGGGTGACGCTACAACAAAAACCTTCAGCTATGATTCTCCTATCTGTGTGAAACTTAAAGCATAGCTTCAACAGTAATCTTCAGCTATGGCTCTTCTTTCTGGGTGAGGCTTAGAACATTTTGAACGACATTCATAACACTTCTTCATCCGTTCAAATATTCATTGATAAAAAGAAGCGATGTATTATTACATCTTTAAAATCAATCCGTGTATTTGCATATCATGATCAACTTCAATACAAAGAATTTGTTTAACATTTGAGTCATTCAAGAATGTTCGATGTAACTTTTGAAAATAATATATCTCCTTGTTTTATTTTTTAAATGAACTTACAGGACACTTATGAAATTCGAGTCCTATTCTTGCTAAAGATTAGTGCAAGGATAATTCTGGATTAGTTTCTAGAAATTAATTCCAACCTTATCTTGATTAGAAACAAATTAATTGCATATGAATTAACTGAAAAAATAAATAAATAAATAAAGTAGTTGCATGTTAAGGTTTTTAATATCAATCCTATACCAAAAAATCGATAAGTTAGAAAGAAGTCGATAGATAAAAGAAAAGTAAATATTCAGATCGATAAGTGTTGGGTTTGAACAAATATTGGTAGATATTTTCAGTTGTTGCAGTTTGAACAAGTGATTTCGTTCCGCACGCGACGAAAGCCTATACCATATATACATATTCTGGAAGTGGTAATTTCAACACGTCTTTAAATTGTTTGTTCTCATCTTATAATTAAAAATAGAGAGAAATTAGATGCATTTTCTCTCATTTGATGCTACTTTTATTCGCGGGAAAATGAAAGCAGCAAAAAAGATGTGTCATTTATGGAGATGGTGCCGTAGCTTGGAATATTGTTCCTAAGTCGTTCGGTGCGTTCATAAGGGGTAATTTCATTCTACAAGAGCAAGAAAATTCCAACAGGACTGCAGATGGTGATGATGAAAAAATCAAAATGTTAATTAAAAATGATTCAGGTCACACTACACATGACTTCACAGAGAGATTCCGCATCTATCGTGACAATGGATTGGAAGTTAAGGCCTGCGATCTCAAACGTTTACATGACGATCATACTAGAAAGAGAAACGGGGGGGACTGGCTATGTATTATCAAGAAATTATTCCCGTTCAGGAACAAGTGACAACAAGACGAATATAAAAGTTAACACTGTAAATAAGACAGCGACAGAAAAGGAAACAACAAAACAATTCATTTTTATAGAAATAAGAAAAAGAAACTTGAAGTAGACATAGATGAATAGTACTTGACTTGCACTAATAAGTTTAAGTACTATGGGTCTTTTTCTCGCACATTTAACGTCAAACATGTAATAAAGTGATTTCTGTATATACTAAAGGAACGAAAAGATATCACATCTATTTCCATATGAGCTGTTGTATTTTTATGTAAAATGATTCATATGAACACTAAAGGTCTTATTGACGCGTTTTAAATTGAACCTTTTAAAATCTCTATCTGTCTATATTTCTGAGATGATGTATTATTTACATTATTTACATTATTCAGACTATTGTCCTCATCTTTGTCGCCATATTTATTACAACGTTTCAACCCTTCAGTATCTGTCTATATTTCTGAGATGAGGTATTATGTACACTATTTACATTATTCGGACTGTTGACCTCATCTTTGTCGCCATATTTATGACACCGTTTCGGCTTTTCAGTATCTGTCTATATTTCTGAGATGAGGTATTATGTACACTATTTACATTATTCGGACTATTGACCTCATCTTTGTCGCCATATTTATTACATAGTTTTGGCCGCTGGATCTAACTAGGACCTTCATGAACAGATTTCCTCAAGGGACACATGGCACAGTGGTTAAGGCCGTTAGGTAAATCCAGTGACAGACCCAAAGTGTGTGGGTTCAATACATGGTCAAGGCGGTGGAGAACTTGGAGAGGAGAATTAACAGAAGATAACTGATTACTGGCATCCATTAGAAATGGTACATGGAAGTAGAACAGTATACCCCAGTGAGCGAAATAAAGGTTTCTGTTCGACATTCCAACCACCTGAAGAAGGCCGAAGCGTACGACTGAAACGTTGTAATAAATATGGCGACAAAGATGAGAACCATCGTCCGAATAATGTAAGTAGTGTAATTTTAAGATCTTTGGCTTATTCTACCGGATATTTAAAACTGTAAAATTTTGGTTCATAAAATCCTTTCGCTCCGTTTTGTGTCGTCAGAATTTTCTACTCAAAGGCGCTAACCAACGCCCGTCAGTCAGATACAAAAAAAAAATCTCTTTTGAAAGACGCGTGTTCAACCTTTTATGAGCTTCTCCAATGCGTGTTAAAACTCAAACTAGTCAATTTGCATACGCACGCGAAGACCCTATATGGACAAAAATAAACAAATCAGTTATCTTTGCTTTCCTTTTCCCGCTAGTATACACACTATCAGCAATAAAACAGACGATAATTATAAACGTCTGCAAAAAGAAAAATCATTAAACGAGGAGAAAGTACGTCTGTTTGACAATTGGATACATTTTTTTTTTAATTTTAAAATAAAATACAATGTAGTTACAAAATAGTTGTGCATACAAAAATATAACAATTTTTATTATCTTAATTCCCAATAGATATATCATATGAGCGATGGAAGGCATTCGAGGGCACTTGAATAGCCGAATCTCTAGGATGTGTGGGGGGACTCACGAGTTAATGGGGAAAATAGCTAATGTGTTGTGTTTTCATCTGCAATTCTGTTTAAATGCAAGAAAACAGAAACTGCACCTTTTAGGCTAATCGATGACATGAAGTGGAAAGATTATATTGTATCAATTGCAATGTCCGCTGCTAGCAAAGTTGGTTCACTGTGTTGTGCTTGTCTTGCTAGAATCTATCTGACATATTTATATGTCTACCATTCATCCATGCTTTTAATATTGCTACCATATCTGAACCGTTGATTCTGCTATATATTTAGAGATCCTTGATAAAACACACACACACACAAAAAGAATCTTGGGGAAAAAATGTATGACAAAGTGGAAATATGTTTCTTGTGGCGTATTTTAGCCCTTAAGACTTCATCAGACCAAATGTGTTATGATGAAGTTCTAAATGAAGAAATGCTGACAAGAAAACTTTTTCCATTTTACATAGATACATTCCCCTCCCCAATAGTGTTCTTGAAAGAAGAATCTGTAAAGTCCTTATCTGGAATCTCGGGTTCAGCCACTTTCTCACCGCCATACCGTAGCTCCTCTGTGCTTTTTTCGTAAATATTTTCATGGTAATTGTTCTGACGAAATTTCTGCTATGTTACCTAGACTTTATGAATTTAAGCGCTGAATTGGATTTGCCAACAGGGTTTCACCATTTTACAGTTGAAATATTTAGCTATAACCGCAAGTTCTATGGTAACAGTTTCTTCTATCGCCCGTCTTCTTTATGAGATCCTTTTGGTAATTTGTTTTCCAGTCAAATTTGATCTTCTGTCCCTTTCCAAACTTAGCTTCCCTGTGACTTTTCTATAAGGACTTTCATGATATTTGTCCTAATAAACTTTCCGCTTTGGCACATAGATTTTACGGTTGAAATGGCTAGATGTAACCGTAAGGTCTATGCTAACAGTTTCTTCTCTCGCACTTCTCTCTTGTTGAATTTCTTTCGGCTTTTTTTCTTTCCAGTTAACTTTGATCTTCAATCTTTTAAATGCAATCAAAATCGTTATCTTTTGTTTTCTTAATTCCTGCTCTTTTACTGTTCTCTCTCCTTAATAATATTTTCTTTTTCTTATATTCATTCACACGCAGTGACCCCTTGCGTCTTAGTGGGTGTGTTGCCTTGCTTGGGTTTGAAATGATAAAAAAGAATGATTACAAGTGACGAGAACTAGATTATTTATAACAAAAAGAGAATTGAGCCACTGGTATCCATTCTAACATCCAATTTGCAATCGAAGATGTTACTATGTACCTAGTGGGCATCGTAGTCATTGTGTATTACGAGCTCCTTCCGTTAAATCAGACAATAAAATCAGACAATTGCTAATCCCAATTGGAGCAATTGAAGGCCGCTATCGATGAAATACGTCCGTAAATGGCCAATCAAAATAGTATTGTCTTCTTGATTGTCTAGCATGACACAGTGAACCAACTTTGCTACCAACAGACCTAGCAATTGATACAATATAATCTTTCCCGTTCATGTTATCGGTTAGCCTAGAAGGTGCAGTTTCATTTTTCTTGCATTTAAACAGAACAACGCCATCACTGTATAGACCCGGAGGAAATTGAAGCAAATTGGCTGATATCTCCAACTACACTCGCCATACTTCTCTGACCTTTCACCTTCGAATTACCACTTATTGCCTAAAAATGAATTTTAATAGGAATAAAAAATTCGATTCTCTGGAAGCCTGTAAAAACTACTCAGACGAGTCAAGACAGCTTCTGTGAGCACTGAATCATAAAACACCTCAAAGATGGTGAATGAAATGTAGTGGCATGAATTATGTACTTGAAAAAAAATCTATATACATAGATATTAATATTGATTTTGAAATCACTTAAAACAAAAGCGATATGAACTTTTGTACCACCTTAATTAAAAATTAACAAAATCACTTGAAAATATTTTGAGAAAAAATCTCGTATTTTAAGAATTTGGTGAGATTGAAAATTTTGAATGATTAAAAATGTTCTCTAAAAACAATTCTGATCGACTGACAAAATTAGAATTGCATTAATATGAAAATGTATTTGCAAACTCAAAATTAAGAATTAATGCTTTTTCAGGAGTAAGGCCAAGACATTATTTAACAGCTATAGTCTCAATGAGGTGACGTCTTGAATATCTATTGGGACTTAGGCTCACTCCAGACCTAATGGAATTCGTATATATGATCCCTTGCTAATGATTCTGACAAAATGGTCGATCATTTACCGCTTCTGAAAGTGTCTGACTCTTATTACCAAGCGCAATATTTACAAAAGTCAGATCAAGATTTAGACTGCCCAGTCCTCACTTCCCAGTCTGGATAGAGTCCAAAAGCAGTGCCCTTGT
>OZ010585.1:98587371-98614871 GCA_963932145.1 Acanthosepion lycidas
AAAAAATGAAAATAGAAGTAAATACTTACCAACAAATAATAAGAATATTTCACAAATTGCATGTCATAAAAAAATGAAGATGAACATAATACTCGTCAAAATTAATAATAATGGCTAACAAATTTTCAAAAATGAAGATGAAAGTAAATTTCTAAGAAGGATATTAATGGTTGACATATGTCAATCTAATAAAAATGAATATGAAAATAAATATGTGTAAAAAGTTAATAATAATGGCTGACAATGCTTCATCTAATAAAAACGAAGATGAGAATAAATTTATACTATTAATTTACAACGCTTCATCTAATAAAACATTAAAATTAAGTTTAATACGAGTTAAATAAAAAAATTAAAAAAAAAACGAATCAGTATTGCAGATATGTTTATAGTTAAATGTACTTTTATTTGGCGGAACACGACGCCATATTGGATGCTATTGAAAGTACTCTTGCTAGATTGATTGACAAGCCCGGCGCTAATAAATCCTGAGTTGACTTTCTTCTCATCAATAGTTGACTTCATTGTAAAAAGTCGCCCGGATGTCGATAAGGACGTGCTTTTGCAACGGATCTATTTTACTTGTACAGCGAGGCAATCCTTAGAGAAGTGAAGACCTACCGGTATTTATTATAAGAGGACATAATCTTAATAAAAAAAAAATAATATAAAGTTGGACTGTGTGAAGAATCAGAAATGGAAGTAAAAGAATTCGCAGAGAGGGTAGGAAAGGAAAAGCGGGAAGGTCTGTTATATGAATGGAGATATAATTCTTAGCTGTTATCAAAGGAGATAACCCTCGGTAAAAGCTATGTTTTCGGGATGTCAAAATCAAGCCGCTATTGAAATTTAACTTTGTGGGTGGGGTCGCAACAAACGATGGAAGTACAGAGGTTTGGTGATGCTAACGAACAGCAAGATATCCGTTTCAGGAATTAATTTAAGTATTAAGAGAAATAAAAAAAAGTTCAGGTACGCGACACTGCTACGTAATATCTAATAGTCTTCTGACTGTTAATGCTGGACAATTTCTTCACAGATGTAGAAGAGACTTGAATTCTCAGTTATTTAGTTCTATCGATGAATGTTAAGAATACCATGGAAAAGTGAATGTGTGCAATGAGGAAGTCTTAAAACTAATCGGAACTACAAGAGAAATTAGAAAGGTGCTGTTGAAAATATCTAGGGTATAAAATGAGGAAAGTAGGTTTGGAGATTCTAACACTTAAAAGATATGTTGAAGCTAAAAAACGTAGAGGAATAACGACTTAACGAGTATTTGTTACAAGGTTGAATGATAATTGTCAAAAGTTACGTAAAACGACAAAAAGATAGGAAGTTGTGGAGAGACATGACACGAAATAACAGAACTTATAAATAAAGTAGCAGGATTTTAGACATATATATATATCGTGAAATGTTTGCTACAAGTATCTTTTTCTGTTTAATGTTTGCTAACTAATATAAAATGGCAGATCTGTTTAAGACTTATCTGTAAACGAAAACGACTTCCCCCATAATGTCTACTTAAAAGTTAATCCAAGTTGCAAAACCGAGTTAAAATATAGCAAATGATGTGATAATTGAATACTTATCGCTAGAAAGCTTGGATTGACTTTCTTCTCATCCGTTAATCAAGTTTATACAGCTTATCTAAAAGTAGGGAAATTAAATTTGGATTTCGACAATTATATCGCCGTGTGCGGCTCTGAAGGCATTTTAATTATCGCCGGGATATGGGAGACTCTTGGCCATTCTCCTCTCACTTGAGACGCTTATATATGTTTCTGTCGTCCCGTTGTTCTTCATGAGCATATTCTAAGGTGTTTACATGTTGGAGAGAGCAACTGGCATTCTGTAAAGTTTGAATCTGCAGGGAGTGACTATGAGATCACCTTCCAAGCAATAATTCGAATGCACATATCTTTTAGTGCGACAGTGAGTGCAAAGATTACCATGTTTCTTATTATCTTTATATATATATATATATATATATATATATATATAAGTAAAACTTCGTATACACCTATCATCCAATTTGATTCAGTATTGTAATTGTCCTTTAAAGATTGCTTAATTTCTAAACTGTGATCTACATACTAAGGATATTTCCATAGAGAAAACGAAAATCTAAATAATTAGCTTTTTTGTCTGACTTGTTTAATCAATTTCACTCCAAGCAAGGCTGCAAAGCCACTATAACGCACGGGATTAATGGGTGGGAAAAAAGTAGAAAAAAAAAAAAAACAAAAGAAAAAAAAATACCAAGGAGTGAAAGCAATAGAAGAGTAATCAGGAATAAATTCGATAAAGATTGACATTGCATTTAAATTTTTAAGATTAAAATTGTTTAAAAAGCATGGAGCTACAAGAGTGTTCCACAAGCAAGATGTGCGAGAAAAGAAACTTTTAGCATAGAACTTACGGTTAAATCTAACCAACTCAACACTATATCGATGAGATCTGGTCGCCAGTCTAGTACTGCACTTTAATTCGTAGAGTCTAGGTATCATAGCGAATAACAATATTTATATATATATATATATATATATATATATATATATATATATATATATATATACAAAATGTGGCACAAAGCCAAAAAGGGAAATGGGGAAAGGACGGTTTTCTCTCTTAAATTTAAACTTACCCACAATCATTGGGCCAAACATAACACGATATTCCTCACACCAAAACAACGCATTCTTACTTACCTTTCTTACTACATCCACCATAATACCTCAATGTCTCTATAAAAGTCCTAACTAGTCCGCATATGTACAATTCTTGTCTGTGAAACTAAACAAAATAATATTAGTAATACCCCTACAATCCTTAATTGTGGCACAAACATTATTTAACTGGACAAAATCTACATGAGACTTTAATAATAGTCATTCATCCCAACCACTCATTCAAGCAGCAATAGGAAAATCACTTCTGAAAAAAACAAAAAAAAAAAAAACAACAAAAAAAGAAAGACGTCCTGCATCAAGAAATGAACTGACATCATTGACCACCTAATGAAGGAAGGGAGAATTAAATTAAAGAAGTTGGGGGCAGAAATAAAAGGGGCCAATGAGCATACAACTCCTAACTAAGTTGTCTTGAATGAAGAAACTTAGAAACTAAATCACCCTTACACTAACCTGATTTCGGGCAGGGTTGCCAATGTTCAACATAGGGCAATATCCTAATGCTTAACCGGCATCAAAGTGCCACTCTAAGTTGGCCCCTCTCACTCAACACCAAACCGTAAGATTCACCCACTTTTTCACAAATTCTGATGAGGTGGGGTGCCGGCTTTCAGTCCAAATCTTGAGTTTAAGCTGATGTTTCAAGTACAAGATCAGTCGGGAAAAAGTGAACTTCTCGCCTCCATAGAATCCCTTCTGACGTGTCGTTCAAATCACGACTCTCATAACACATGACAAGCAAAAGGACACATAGTGTTCAGCCTTCGTCAACGGCGGTACCACGCCGCTACAGACAGAACTGTCCTCAAGATAAAAAAAAACTCTCCACGCAGCATACGAACCATGAAGCCTTCAATAAAATTGCATAACGAGACTATGACCCTGCAAAGAAAGAAGGCGTGACTCAGGGTATCATTCTCGCATCACAGCAAACGTAGTTTGGAGACATTTCCAAGCCCGCCGAACAAAGTCTTTTTCCGACCAGAGGGCAAGGAGAGTGATGCCTCATCATCATTATGGTATTTCAACCCGGACATCTAAGACCATATTGAGCGAGCCTCCTGTTGCGTAAGACCGAGCTTGTCTCTCAGATAATCACTTACGGGCCGCCTAACACATGATATAAAGCCTTTCGGAACAACGGTTGGCCGTTGGAGAGGCCATGCGATGTCCGTAAAAGGTGTTTCAGAGCAATACGACATTCACGATAGGAGAACTCGCATGGTGTAAACGGGGTTCCTCCACTTTGTACTAGTGCACACTTAATAGGGATGGGAAGTTCAAACGGTCGTCTTCCTTCCAGAATACGACCCCCTCATCCGAATCGCGACACATTCGATATAGGAACACGATGCGAAGCGTATACTGAAGAGACTCAACACTAGGCATACCCAAACCGCTTTCAGAAGGGTGATGGCAACAAATATCCCGAGATACCTTAGCGGACTTGCCTCCCGACAAGAAGGAGAGCAAGAATCTTACTAAAGAAATTATTGTGCTAGTGGATTCACGGAGAGTGCGTAAAAGAGAATCGGGTAGATGTGCGAGGCACAAGCTTCCGCCCTCCCCTTTAAGGAAAGATTCTTCGTGACAACAGACGGACTGCGACCTAGGCCTTCTCTTGCACCTCGAACCAATTCACTTCCAGCAAGAGATCAGGACCGAACCAGACGCCGCGTATCTTGACCTAGCTGCCTGTCCAGAGGAAAGGTTCGGGAAGAGAAACCCCCTTTCATGCGCACAACCGCAAACCAATGTGTAGGACCGCAATCGTCTTTAACTTTCCAATGAAAGGTTCTAACGCCACAACGTAAAGCAAAGGTGAGAGCTAACAGCTTTGACGAATGAAGTGAGACAATATATCTCGGATCGAACCCCATTCCCTTCTACCAGAGCACTGGAAGACATACAGAAGTCGGATTCAGGTGCGAAAGTACGGCGTCAAAGAACAGGCTCCAGTTTCACTGTCTAAGATCAAGAGTACATATGATGGCGTCCTGAATATTCTTGCCCTTCAAAGTACAAGTCTGTTCGGAGCCAATCAGACGAGAGAGGACAGCTTTCAAACGGTTCATAATTACGAGTGGAAAACAGGGTCTCCTGCACAAGGGATATATATTCACCCCGAGATGCTGAGAGACATGCCCCTATCGTTTACTCTAACTAACCATATTGCCATTATCAAATAGGTTGGGAGTTGTCAGGCTACCAAGGGGAACATTGTTTTAAGGCTCTGTACAGTGGTGAACAAAAAGCGGGAGCCTCACAGAATAATATTACTGTAAATGTTTGACATTTTCTTTGTCGAAGAAAGCTAGCGGGGAATAAAAATTGAAAGAGGCGTTAGGTTCCTCTATCATTGCCCATATTTATTGGGCACCCTGACCAGATCTCAATACTGTCAAAATCTTCTCAGATTTATGGGGGTTTTCAACATCCGTATTGTTCATTTTATTTATACTTAGAAGAATCTTTTGAATTGCCTGTCTATTTTATTGCTTTGACCGCCTGTTTTTTGCAGAGTCAGCACACCTCTTCCCAGTGTTAAAAATGGGTTTAGACCAAATTGTCTTTTCAGAAGCGGCTTTTGTAGAATCTGATGACGGGCTTCTTTTTTTTATGTTCATTTCTTTTCATTGGTGAATATATGGCTGTCTGTGCAGGGGAAGGATTGTGAGCTAAGGTAGGAGTACAATTTTTGCTGGATAATTTTGAAATGGGAGTCTTCCCGCGGGCGGCTATTTTGGTAGTTAGTGATTTAACCATTGGTGGGTAGAGGCAATAGAATGGTGTTTTATAGAAGAGGAATACGATCCCAAGGAAAGAAAGACAATTTTTCTTTCGGTAAGCCGCTGTTTTTCCTTTAAGGCCACTTTCAGCTGTTATAGTCTCTGCTTTTTCAAAGAATGGCTTATAGTTGAGATTTTGTCGGCGCAATTCCCTTAGAACTAGGAGAGGGTTAGGCCTTACGACTGATCATCAGCACGAAGTTCCATCCCACAGTCAGTTCGTCAGTGGAAACACTGAGTATCTATCCGAATTGGGAGTGATAGGAGGTCAAGTGCTACCCGACGATCTGAGGAGAGACCTCAAATACTGATATGTTGGTCCTACGCCTGCCCTCATATTCAGTTCTCAGAATGAGATCTTTAGTTACTAAATTTCGATTGAATGCAATTTCAATCAGTATGCGTGGATAACAGTATGTCTCACATGAAGTATCCCTTTCATTTTATGAGTCTCTGAGTTTTGGCTCTCAAGGACATCAGCGATTTTATGGTATTTTTTGTGCAGCCACAAATTGTGGGGAACGCTTATCCACCACAAAGATTGAACAATTCTTTTTCCAACATTCTGCAGTTCAACGGATTAGCCAAGAGCCCATCCTCCGTGATAGGATGTGTATTGATTTTAGCCTTCTCCAGGAACTCTGACATGTTGATTATAGACTTCTCGAAGAAAGTCATGAGTGAAACCCAATGATCATGCTGGTAATGAAATAGGTCTTTTCAATAGAAGGTTCTTGTTTAATGCATGATTGGTACTAAATATCAATACATACTATAGAATGATCCGAGTTTACAAGCTCGGCAAGTGCAAGGAGAGGAGGTAAGAAATAAATCATGTAAAGAAGTCTGTTGCTCGGATTTGCTTGGGAAACGAGTAGGAAAATCCCCGATTTGTGTAAGGGATTGAGCAATGGAAAACTTTAAAATTTGAATACCGGCAACATTGGTAACATTTGGATGTTTAAGCCAAGTGCTGTGATGCACATTAAAATTACCGAACACAAAAATGTTAACTGCCAGCCAGACAGACAGACAGGGAGAGAGAAAGAGAAAGAGAGAGAAAGAGAGAGAGAGAAAGAGAGAGATAGAAAGAGCGAGAAAGAGAGAGAGAGAAAGAGAGAGATAGAAAGAGAGAGAGAGGTGTCTTCAAAAGGGATGTGCTGACGAAGAATCCACAGTTTTAACACTTGGCCCATGGACGCACATGTCTAAATTGTATATTTAACCACGAGTCGCGTTTGCTACAAAAAGGATGTACAAAGAAATAAAATAAATATTGTATTTTTGTGGGTTTCAAATGATTAATTGTCCCCACAAGCAATCAGTATTTTTCAGAGAGGGCTAGGGTCAATGTCTGCTATCCGAGGTTGTCTCTAAATAGGATGGATCAGTGTGGGTGTAAGGCAAGCAGTTTTTCTCTCTGACCCATCTACGTTATATTCCGTTCGAGTGAGGGCACGGGTAAAATTACCTTTAGAACTCGCATATTTGCTCGGTTTACAGTTATTAATGTACGCTAAGCACGAAGGAACCGTATCCTCAGACACTACGCCTCCCCATTCTTGTCTCATATTGTACATTCGAGTGGGTGAACGGATCAATACCAAAAAATCGCATTTATTGAGTATTGACAATTATTATTAATTTCAGTACGAGTGAGACCTTATTTCTAAGCAGTACCTCTCCCTCAAAAGGGCCATTTCAGACCCCGCACTGTAGGAGGACCTATTTTTGAACTCTAGCTCGACGAATGCATAGGAATCCCACGTTAAAAAAATCATTGTCCCTCATTTGGTACAACGTAGGCGTTCTGATAAATAAGAAAAAACATATTATTTTGCAGTAGCGTAGATTATTATAAAGGTCAGCACTAATGGAACAATTCTGCTCCAAGCAATACCGGTGCCTCGGTAAGAAGGTGGGGTGGATTTCTGGCTCCTGGAGCATCCCCAAATGATGTAATACAGAACTTATTCGATTGATGAAATTGGAACGCTGTGTAAAGAGAGAATATTTCGCGTTTACCATTCTAGGCATTTATCGTGGTCGGCACACGTTCCCATTCGATCATCAGGAACGATATCTTCTCTCCCTATTCTCTTTCTCTCTCCTTGTAACGTTGTCGGAGATTGCTGTGAATCAAAGAGAATTTGTCGAAGTCATTCGCCAGAATTTGATGTTGGTAGACAACTCTGCGCGACGGAGAAGCCCACACACTTAGCCAGAAAGGACTCTCCTCTCGCGGCTCGAAGGGGCTTAAGACAGGTGAGATCTGGCAAACCTAGTTACTGCCGATTCTAAGCATTAGTATATCAGTAACACCTTAATACAGGGAGAAAGTAGAAGGAAAGGAATGAGTAGCATGCATTATTTTCAATATTTTTTTACCGATACATAAAATTATTGAGTTTTAAAGGCACAGAAAAATTCATAATTCACTCTTTCCAAGGATACAGAGAAATCCAATCATTCAGACAAGGGGTGGTAGCGTGGGCATTTTTATTAACTTTTGTTGTATCAGTTATTATTTACGTTCGAAAAAGGGGTTATGTTTAGGTAGGGTAGGGATGTGTTTTTCAACGAATTGTGACATCCGTTAAATGCATGTCGTCTGGGTTTTTTTTAATTTTATTTTTAACAGCAAAGAAATTCTTACGGCACTTTTTTATTTGTATACTTAAAGATGTTTGGGGGATTTTTAGGTTATAATACGTTTTATTTAATTACAATTGTAAAATATTTTCACTTTTATTTTTTAATAGAATATATTTCTTTTAAAACAAGTAAATGTACTAGTATTGCTTACAGTATATAACATTATATTTACATATAAAGTAGAAGTATGTATATTACCAGGTCACATTCAATAAGAACACCGGATTATATATCTTACTGTTCTTTCTTATATATATATATATATATATATATATATATATATATATATATATATATATATATATATATATATGAAGAAACATACACTTAAGGTGTGCTATATTTATGGGATAAAATGCTGAATATCAGAGATAGGGCGTGTGTAAATATGAGAGTGAACATTTTAGTCAACACTTAGAAGCGACAAGCTGTTTCATGCTAGACGCAATCGTCAGGCCTGAGGATTGCGTCTAGCATGAAACAACATGTCCCCTCTAAGTGTTGACTTCAATGTTCACGTTTATATATATATATATATGCTTTATATATATATATATATATATATATATATATATGCTTGATACTTATTTGTACTTCGAATTTTTAGCGAAGGAAAAACGAACAGGTGTATTGTGTTCTTTATCTGCTTTGAAGACAGCGTAGTTTCTTTTGCTTTCTTAAATGCTGCGGGCAGATAATCTCCGCTCCTCTACTGTCTTCATAGCAATTGGTGTGGGCAGGCTGTTCTTGCTTCTACGCCTGATAAATAGCAACTGGCTTGGGCAAATAAGCTTTGATTCTACGCGTGCTAAATAACAACAGACAGTCCTTGGTAAGAACAACTGGCGTGCGCAGACAGAACTTGCTTTTACATGTGCTAAATAGCAACTGGCGTGGACAGACAGGTCTTACCTCTACACGTGTTCATAACATCTAGCGTGCGCAGACAGACCTTGATTCTGCACGTGCTAAATATCAACTGGCGTGGTCAGACAGGTCTTACGTCTACGTATGCTTAATAGCAATTGGTCCTCGTTACTCTACGAACTGACGCCACTCACCAGCCGTCATGCGACCCTTGGAAATTCATCTCACCCAAAGGGAATTAATCGTTCTTTATGTCCATCTGCTTCAATATAAGCGTAGGACTTCACTTTAATCTTGACCTTATGACATATTGCATTCAATTGGGCATCCAGATAAAGGAAGTTACTGCCTGGGGAGAAGTCCCCTCCCTGGGATTTGAGCTTAGACTTATTTTAACCTCCCCGAGCCAAAAGCGCGAGAAGAGATGTTTATTTAAATAATATATGAAAAATTGCAATTTATCAGACACACCGAATCGAACGACGGAAATCGAATAAGGCAATCGCAAAAAAAGAAAAAAATTAAACAAAATAAAACAAAAAAAAAAGTTATGTTAAATAAAATCGTCTGCTGAATTGTTTTTAAAATTATTATGACAAACGATCGTAAGATAAATGTCGAGTAAACAGAGCTTATGAGATGTCGCATGTTACTAAGTCGCATTTAGTCACAAGACAGATAAGAAACTTTAAAATTAAATCACTAATTTTATAAGGTTTCGTGCAGACATTCACACAGATTTTGAGATTTATATATCAAATGTGCATTTTTTAAAACAGTCATCGTTTAAAAGCAAAAAAACAAAAAAAACAAAACATGGGTGTTAAAAACACGAAATGCTCGAAGTGGTTGGCCGAATCGAAAACTTAGGGTCGGTATTTGCATTTTCGAATTTTTTTTTTCTCTATATTATGGACAATAACACCTTTTCGTCACGCCCTTACGAAACTTCATTGGCTGCATAAACTCACGTATTTTGTTAATTAAATTATTGATTGTTTACGTCTGTTTAAAAGGAGAGTTGTTATTAATAAGAAATTGAGACGAAAACATAATTGAAATGTTGATTGGTATTTGAATTTTTACATTCTTGCAATTCGGTTTCATGGAGTCAGTGGAAAATTTCGGCATCAAACTGAAATATTTCCTTCTAAAACTTAAGCCGATTTGATTGTTCTTGACTTATCAGTCAGTTCGATCTTCAGAGAGCAATCACTGTTTCCGACTCTTTTATGATCAAGAAATGGTAACTGGCCTGAAAAAGAATAAAAGAGATGGTGCAACAAAATGATTTGTATTTTTACGGTTTATCAACACTTTGTAGGTTACTTAAATTCGAAATATATTTCGCTTTGTAGAAGGTTGTTTACAGTATGCGACGTTCTTAAGCAGTTAGCTTAAAATACTAACCGGGATCGACGTTGCTTAACTTCTTAACATATGCTAGAATAGTTAACTCAGTTCTGGAGGGGCTTCAAGTTTTTAAGTATGTCGCAATTAATAATTTGCACGGCTTATTAGTGTGACAAAATTAATTCTATTTCTCTGAAAAAAAAGTTTTAAAACCTTCTAATCTCACCGTAACTAGGAAATTCCAGTCAAACGACGAACATTTGTTTATTTTTTCATCATTTCATCCTAAGTAAGATGTTAATGTCACTAAGACGAAGTGAATTAAAGAGCATGAAAAACATTAGTAATAAAAGGACAATAAAGAAACAGGATTCAGAAAGATAAAAGACGATATTTTACGTTGCATTTCAATATCTGAATATCGTAGTTTTCAGGGAAGCAAGAAATCGGAAGGGAGAGAAGTGCGAGAAAAGCAACTGTTGTTATAGAACTTATGGTTATATCTTGCTGTTAGGCCTAATTGCCAAACATGTACTACGTTTAAATGTGGTTGAGGTACCAGGTAGTCATTTAAACAATTCCCATGAAAATAATCATATTTTTTTATGATTACACTATATATTGAACGCGTTCAACCATGAAAATGTTTAACGTCGCTTGGTGTTGACTCCAGTTTTGCTTTTTATATTTTTTATATAAATGCACTCTATCTTATATATATATATATATATATATATATATATATATATATATATATATATATATATATATATATATATTGATGCATGTTTCATTAAACAATATAGACAAGTTGTGTCCATTTATTTTAAGTAAGTTCCTTTCATTTTGTCTGATAAGCTTAATAACATTATCATTGAAAGACGAAAGAAAACCACCATATTGATACATATTTTAATCATATCTAAGCTTTCGGCTTACATAAGCCATTATCAAAGATGACAATTACATTTCAATATATCAAACAATACACGCACAAAACAATAATGATAGTCTGTTTTTGTTACATGAATAATTTCAAAGCAACGAAAAAATGGTGTATACGAGACGCGGAAGTGAAATCACATCATAGCTCATGATGTCCAGAAATATTCTTAAATGCCTATAATTTATAACAGAAGCCTTTGGTTTATAACAACGACTTACCCTATTAATACTTCTCGTTTTCACACTCGCGTGGTCATTGCTTTCGCCTTTCAATTATAATGTTATTAAGCTTATCAGACAAATTGAAATCTACTTACTTAAAATAAATAGACAAAACTTGTCTATATTATTTAATGAAACATGCATCAATGAAAAATTGCTGCCTAAATACACACACACAATATATATATATATATATATATATATATATATATATATATATATATATATATATATATATATACCCAAGTATATGATTGGTGTATACGGAATGAATTCCAATAATGAATTCCAATAACCACCAATTACTATTCTTAAAGGAGTGCTCAGTACAGAGTAGAGCAGATATAATTATTTATTTAAAGATTATAACATAAATATGTTATACAATCAGTACAAAAATAGCCATTTTGTTTCAACACCTCCGGTCTCTTATCAAGTGATGATGTTGAATATATATATATAATTTATTTAAAAATTATAGCATAAATATGTTATGTAGTGATTGTATAACATATTTATGTTATAATTTTTAAATAAATTATATATATATATATATATATATATATATATATATATATATATATATATATAATATTATTTAAAAATTATAACATAAATATGTTATACAATCACTATATATATATATATATATACGTACGTTTGTAATGCAACTTAAAGTTTCATGGTTTCCCCAAGTCGTCAGGCACAAACCATGACACCTTCAAACGTAGGTATAAGTATATTTATCAATATATATTTCTTAGCTCTGTCTCAATTCATTTTGAACTGTTATGTTTACAACTTGTATTAAAATAGATATTTATTCGCTTATCTGTGTATGAACCGTTGGACCCAAACATAACGAGTGAAATTGGGTGAATGAATCTATTTGGGAGCCGTTGATGATTGTACTAGTACAGAGTCACAAGTCATCGTGACCGAGGTTTTGAACGTACTGTCTTTGTTCATACTGTTGATCACACCAAATTATGCGTTCTCTTCCAGACACCATAACTTATGTCCGCTCAGCATAGTTGCACGATAAACCACAGGTGGGTTATGTGCGTGGTGAGCAAACACAAATGTACCTGAGAAGGCTTCTGGTATAGAGATTGGCTAACCAACCTAGCAGACAGGTATACTCGAATGCGAGCGGCCAGCCATTACATTACTACAATGTGTGGTTAAATATTCAGGCGTTAAGAAATGTAATGCAAAATTCAACTCAATCTTTAATCAACACACAAATTATGGAATAGTCATGGCGGGAAAAACCTTGAGAATATTTATAAGCACGGAGCTAGGGATGAATTAAGAATATGCTGGATGGACAAACTTTAAAGAATAAGTTGCCGGAGGAGTGACGACATCTATTCAGGTCTCGATAAGTATGTACAAAATCTTTATTTTTTTTTTTTTAGATGCTGCATCGCTCGAAGTATCGACGTGTTATCTTCAATATACACCAGAGGTTTACATTTCACGTATCGTGTGTGCATAGGTGTATGTGTGTTTCTAGGTATGTGTGTACATACGTGCATATATGTACGGATGGGTATACGTGCAGGTGTCTGTATATGTGTATCTATATGCGTGTGGGTGGTTATATATATATGTATTGTTGCAGGTGTATACGTCTGGATGGCTGGGTGTGTATGTGCGTTTCTATGTATCTGTGTGTATACATGTGTACGCTAAGGTGTGTATGTAAGTGAGTATGTGTGAATGTGGATAGTGTATGTCTATAAAAGTGCACACGGGTGTGGGTGTGCGTCTGCGTGCATGTTTGTGCATGGGTTTATATGTGTACGTATGTATGGTAATTTTATGTACGTTTAATCTCTGTTGTCTGTGTCGCAGATTCGTTACCATAAATGTGGTCGTCGTCCACAGAGCACTGTTGTTCTTCCTCAAAAATATTTAATGTTTACTGCATCTCCAATAGGAGTAATATCCACTTCGATTTTTCTCACTCAAAGAGAAGCAATCACTAGACACTTAAATATACGTTTGTTTATCATTTCTTTTCTGCTCTTGTCTGGTTATTTTCACAGGAAGCTTGTATTTTTCTGTGAATTATTCGTATTTTTGCTCTAAGTATTGTGTAGATTTTGTGCTCACTAACCTATATTTATAACGATGTGCCTTGTCACCGTACTTATCATATACAGCGAGGCGATTGTAAGAGAATTAGAAATCCAACCAGGACTCATTATTGGCGGCCACAATCTTAACAAAATAAGATATGCAGATGAAACTTGGTTAACAGCAGACACGGAAAGAAAACTACAAAAATCTTCTATAGAAGGTATTGAAAGAATGCGAGAAAAAAGGACTAATCAATTGTCGTATTTTTTATCGGTAAAAAAAAAACCCAAAACGCGGAAAAAGCTTAAATAGCGATCGTTGTAAAACTGATTCAGGATCTAAAAAGGCCTCAAAGCATCGTTCCGAAGCCCATATGGCAAGTGTACCCTGCTGTCGGATGCATATCATCTGTCACTTTCTTTCTCTCTTTGGGCCGAGTGCGACTCTGTTGTGGCTTGCGGACAGAATCACAGATGAGGAAAATAATACTTTAAGGTGACCAGCCCTGAAGAACAGCTGCCCAACTCGGCATCCTTTCTGTTGTGGATTCCGTGAATGGAATCCTTCACAAATAAATAAACAACGCCAGTAATTGTGATAGAAAAATAAGTGTATTAAATGCAAGAATACAGACTTGAAATGAAGATTAGTAGTCGAGGAATGCGGGTTACTAGAAAGCATATGTACAAGTTTCTGTAAGTAAAGCCGTAATCATCTCTCTCTCTCTGGACACTTGTATAACTCTCTGAGAACACCTTGTGTCTGTCTCCGTATCTCAACGTATCTCAACTTATCTCCACGTATCTCAGTATTTAATATTCAACCCACGAGGAATATACGGGTTCAGGGCCTGGCTACCTCCCCGGACGAGACTTTGCCCTTCAGCAAAGATTCGTCCGGGTTCCTCTCTGGCAAAGCAGAGAGTTCGACAGACGTCGAGACTGTATCTCGACGTATCTCAGTATTTAATATTCCATCCACGAGGAATATATGTGGCACAAGGCCGAGTTTAAAGTGGGTTTCTCCGAGCCCGTAGGCTCGGCCAAAATATATACTCTTTGAACCCGCCTAGACGGGTTCAGGGCCTGTCTACCTCCCCGGACGAAACCTTGCCCTTCGGCAAAGCTTCGTCCGGGTTCCTCTCTGGGAAAGCAGAGAGTTCGACAGACGTCGAGACTGTATCTCGAAGTAGCTCAACCAGCAGGTATTCTCTCTGTCAGTATAAGTATACTTTGGACGAGTCCATGTTATATAAAAAGGGGAGAGCCACACAACACTTTCATTGCACTATAAACGGGTATCGGTTAAACCCATCGAGGCCAGTGCAACCGACCGTTGCGGAGGCTTTGGCAATTTTTTTCCTTGGCCTGAGTGTACGCGCTCGGGTTCCCCACATTAAGCCTACCTTGTGAAACATCCCGGCTCATTTGGGAGGCATGCGTATATACCTAAGTAACTGCAAGAAGACAGAATACATACTTGTTTGCGAAACGATGAATGCAAATTGATAACTAAATCGAACAAGTACAGCAATTTAAATATCCAGGAAGTGTTTTAACAGAGGACAGAAAATGGGGCACTGACATCCGAAGAGGCATTGAGATACCCAAAGATAAATTCCAAAAGATTAAGCAGACTATTAAGAAAAAAAAAAAAAAAACGTTGATAGAACCACAGAAAAAATTACTGAACTGTTTCGTGATATTTGCCCTCCTCTATCGGAGTAAATGCTGAACAATCTCCTTAAAGTTGAATAAGTGACTTGAAGCAATACAATTGTTGCTCTACAGAAATATGCTGAGGATACCATCGACAGAATATGTAAATAACGACGAAGATTTAGAGAAAATGAAAACAAAAAGGAAACTTTACACTTAATATCAGGAAGTGGCAGTTGAAATTCCTCGGGATATAATGAGGAAAGAGAGCCTGGAAAATCTGGTACGCACAGGACAGATTGAAGGCAAGAGAGACATAGAAAAACAACGCGTAAGTTCCAGCGTGCGATGAATAAACTGTCGTCTAAATTATGCAGAAATAAAAATAACACCAATATCACATTTTAACTGTTATATTTACTATAATGACTGTTTAGGCCTTTAGATGTCAGGGTCACCATGTCGCCTATACAAGGTGAAATCATTATTATTCTTTTTGTATTCCGTTGGGAAGTAAGAGGTCAGGTTCTTTTCACGAACCGCTACACTGGCGATTAGAATCACGAGTAGAGTGGCTCTTGAGCCTTATATTTGCGTGAGCAATAGTAAAAAAAAAGACAGAAAGTTCTGTACGGAACAGGTTTTCTCCGTACTCAGCTACGGTTCTTGTATGCCATTTTCTTTTAAGCTTCTTTAACAAGACCAGCAGAAAGATGAAAAAAAATCACACAAGTCGCTCTCGATCCTAGCATTATTTTAATCGACTTATATCTTTTTAACTTTTTTTATTTCGTAAAAGGACTTGTGTCGTAGTGTGTTTCGAGATATACTTTCTTCTGTGGAAGTTTGATGCTGAACAATCTCCCCTGGGATAATGAAAAAAACAAATAAATAAAGGAAACAGAAAAAGCGGAATGAGCAATCATCAAGGAATCCTTAAAGAAAAACGAAACAGAAGAAAGACTCATATTCAGAATCAAGGAAAAAAAGCTGAAATTCATTGGATACATCATGAGGAAGGAAAAACTTCGAAATGTAATGGTTAGCAAATTTATCTCGCTCAATCAATTACAACTGAGTAATGAGTTCGATCCTTACTGAATGCTCCACACTTTCAGCCTTGTACCACGTCTAAGCCAAGCTTTGAAAATCATGTGTACTTCGACAAAGTGTAATGGTTCGCTACCTTGTCAGGCTCGACCAGATGAGTCTGAATAGTGAGTTAGAACCTCACTGGGTGTCCTATAGGTTCAGCCTTGTACCACACTTAATCTACGCTTGGAAAAGCAACATAACGAGAAAGGTATATTGAGGGTAAGAGAGGTAGGATAAGGCAGAAAAGCCAATTAACTGATGAGCTTGTGTGAATGGATGGAGTCCGGGGCATTAGAAAAAGGAGAAAAAGAACAACACCGGATAGGAAGCTATTGATAGCCATGATCGCTTATGTTCTGAAGGAACGCGGCACATAGAAAGAAGAAGAATGTATATTTTCCTTCTTGCGACTTCATGCATACACCAGTACTTTAAATTCCTTATCAATTTTCTATTTAATTAATATAAGTCTTAATTCTAATAATTCTACATAGTAGCGAAAATAATATATACAGTGTAACCCGGGTATAAGAGAGTTGTCGGGAACAGAGAATAAGTCTCTTATATCCGGGTTTCTCTTATATCCGAGTTTGGTCTAATTTATATACATTAACACAGGTTCTAATTTGGGACCAGAGAAAAGCTCTCTTATATCCGGGTTTCTCTTATATCCTGGTCTCTTATATCCGGGGTACAGTGTATTTATTAGTTTAAAGTATTGGATTAGCTTAAAGTATGTTACATTACTTGCGTTACACACACACACAGACACACACACTGCGATGGGTAAATTGTCGCCATTTTATTTTTTTTTCGCATGCGCGTTTTTTGTATGTTTTCGTCGACTGTACGGTATAAGAGGGTCAGTTGGGCACCATCTGTGAGAAAAAAACTGGGGCGCAGTTGAGCGAGCGACCAACAGTACTCCTTATCTTGAAGCACAAGAACATGAACTGAAGGCAAGTCTTTTGGCAGCATTGATCACCTTAAACAAGGAGACTGTCCAGAAGACTTGCTAAACTAAAATTATTACGAACTCGTCTGTGGTTGAAGACAACGGAAACTGTATTGAATAATTTTACTCTTTAGTATTTTAAGATACTTCTTGTGTAATTTTGGCAAATGTATCTGTCAAAATAATGTCAGTGTTTTTTTTTTTCATTTTCTCGTAATTTAGAAGAAAATTTATCCATCGCACACAGACCCATACATACAGATATACAAACATAAATACATGCATACACACACACACACACACACACACACACATATATATATATATATATATATATATATATATATATATATATATATATATATATATATATATACACACACACACATATATATATATATATATAGATAGATAGATAGATAGATAGATAGATAGATGTCTATTACGAGTCAAGTGTCACTACAACAAATTCCTTTATTGTTTCTTATGTTAACTTTATACAAACATATAATTTTCTATCCTCCTTCGTCTTTTTGTTTTTGGGATTTGTCATTTCCAAACTCTCTTTTCATTTATAGACACGTGTTACCGCTTAAATGCTTCTACTCACCCAGTAAGCCCAATGTGTGCATAGTCTGATAGATACTGACTTTTATTTATTTACTGCTGTAAAAAATCCCTTCTTACGTACATGTAATACACTGGCAGCACACTTCTTCTCTTCCTTTGTGCATTGGCGCACGCGTTCATTCAATCCTTGTCCATCATGTTATTCATATCATAGTAAAAAAACATCGCTCCTCCTTTGCACACACGGATACAGACCCCCTTATATAGAAACTCGGATATGCTCATGTATTGTTATATACGTACGAAAGTATGTGGTTTGAAAATCTGGTGTTAATGGATCTATGAAGAGAATGTAAAGTTACTGATGGTTGTGATGAAGACAGAACTGGTATGATTATTGATTTTCTGAAAGAAAGAAAGAAAGAAAGAAAGTTAGAGATGCAGAGGGCACAATGATGAAAAGAGAAAAATGAAGGAAAGAGAGAAGAAATTATTAAACCAAAAGAAAGGGAAATACGGAATCTAGAGAAATGATAGAATATGCGAAGTAAAAAGAAAGAAACTATCCAAAAGAAATTGAAAGAAACAAGGAAAGAGTAGAGGAATTAGTGACAACAGAAGGAAAAGAAGAAGAAGAAAAAGAAGAAGAAAAGAAGAAGAAAAAGAAGAAGAAAAAAAGAAGAAAAATAGAATAAAGAAAAGGAAATAAAGAGAGGGAGCACAATAGATAGTGAAGTGGAAATGTAGAAATGACTACAAAGAAGAAAAAGCAGAAGGAGAAGGGAGGAGGGGAGGAGGATGAAGAGGAGGAGAAAGAGGAGGAGGAGGAGGAAATTATTAGAATGTATAGAAGAAAGAAAAAATGAACTGACGAATTGGCGAAAGGAGAAAAAAAATGTATAATCAAAGAAAGAAAAGGAAAAAAAATATCATCAAAATATTTGAGAAAACCAACAATATTGCGACTGGGAAAAGTAAACGAGTAAAGAAAAATGTGTCAAAAAAAAGAAAAATATAAGAAAAGAAAAGAAATGGAGAAAGCAATGAGGGAGAGAGAGAAGTGAAAAAAGAATAATGACAACAGAGAAGAAGAAGAAGAAGAAATAATTCGAAAATGAAAGAAACGTTTGATACCCATGATAAACTAAAATTAAAGGAGAGTAAGGATAGATGGAGAAACAGAGGCGAGAGAGTAGAAGAGTAACCTTGCTTACTCAAGTCACAGTTATGGCGCTTCTGCTCATTGTAACTGCAGCTGCCATCGCCGCCTTCACTGTTGCTCGTATTTCAATCAAGGAAGAAATCCACTTATAGGCAGCGGAAGTGAGTAGCAGTTGCCGTTTGTAGAATGCTTGGTGTGCAGTGCGTGGTTATTTCCTTGTGTGTGTATCGCAGCTCTTTTCACGACCTATGTATATCGTTCGCTATTGAATATGGAATGTTTCTAGACACAAAGGAATACACAGTATGTCAATATTAGCCAATCAAAATCTAAGGTGATTGCAACTCTGGGCGCGGCACAGTCAGATTTGTAATTCAGAATAAAATACGATGTTGACGCAGAGATGAAAAAAGTGGTGTAGATATTTACTCAGATTACATATAAACATACGACGTGGGGCTGAAAATTTCTCTGCTCAATGATTCGGCACCCAACTTATATACTTATTCATGTTATGATTTATTAAACAAAGCTTACATGTTGCATAACGCAAAAGTATATAGCACCATACTGAGGATTGAACCCAAAACTAATTGATATACTTTCGCACTATTACACCAGGTCAAATGCTCAACCGACTCATTCATATATATATATATATATATATATATATATATATATATATATATATATATATATATATATATATATATATATATATATATATATATATATATATATATATATATATATATTCCTAGTGTACAGCAAGTTAGATCAGGGCTGCCGGAATGTAGGACGTAGGACGCGCATAGCTAAGATGTAAAGACAAGCGGAAAAGCAACTTGTCAGCAGTCAATATACCACATAACACCCTTGAGCGCTTGGAGCGGGTAGAATGGAGATCAACGTGTTTTAGTGGACTCAGCAATTTTTTCAATCTGCTTGTCTGAATCATCTTCAAGAAGTGAGAGTAAGATCTAAAAGGTCAGCTAATCTAACAGAAATCTCATCTCACAATCCTCACACTACATATATATATATATATATATATATATATATATATATATATGAAGTCCAGTTATATAATTCAAGTGAATCCTATTAATATAAAACAAGAGCTCAATGTTTTATTCAAAACCGAGATGATACCAAAGCTTTAACGAATGGGCAGCCATCATGCATGGCAATATTTCAACCTGAGTAATTCTGGTAGATAGGCAGACTTTGTCATTATACTGCTCGACATCAAGAACATTAATAATGATGAACTTATAAATTTGTTTACCGTTATTCCCAATGTATAATACGCATATTTAGTAAAAAAAAGAAGCAAAATCAGGCGTGCGTATTATTCACGGATGCAAAAAATCTTTAAATTTGCCGTAAAATAAAATAAAAATTATCATACAAATAATTTAGAATAATATTATTCTATATTTAAAACTAGTTTATTATTATTATTAATAATAATAATAATAATAATAATAATAATAATAATAAGAAGAAGAAGAAGAAGAAGAAGAAGAAGAAGAAGAAATAAGAGTAGGAAACGCTGGCCATAATGAAATTGGAGAGATACAATTTGCAGGGTTTAATTACCAAAAAGGGATGCGTATTAGGCATTGGTAGAAGATTTTTCCAACACTCAGCACAATTTTTTGGTGTGCGTATTATGGATGAAGGCGTATTATACATGGACAATAATTATCCTATAAATGTATCATATGAGGCATTCGTAAGGGTGAACAAATTTGTTTATTTCCCTCTGTATATTATAGTGGATACTAGTATTTAAAATAACGACTCATTTTTATTTCAAACTGCTTTTTACGTTTAATAAAGACAATGTGTTCTCCGACAGAAATCGATCCTGTGGCCCACATTTTGACTGGAAACACTGTGTGATCAGACGTGTTTTATTGCTTTACCGTATCCGAAAGGAGGAACATACAATATCTAAAGAATTAATGAATTTATTTTTAATCCGTCATTTTTATTATTTTAGATGTTATAGCTGATACTAGCATTTGAAATAGACCCCACATTTTCATTTTTATTTAAACAGTGTGTAAACAGATCACTGCCGGAGAGAACATTTGCGTAAAGATCTCTCGAATGCGCAAAGCCGATAGACGTTAATAGACACTGCTTAAATCGAGAATAAGAAATGGGGGATCTATCTCGAATACCAGTATCCACTAAATAATAAAGTCTAAAGTAATACAAATATCGGATTAAAAATAAATCCATTAATTCTTTATATATATATGTGTGTGTGTATGTGGGGGTGTTAGTGATGGGTTATAGTTGTTCCAACGAGAGAAAAAGTAAATATTTTAAAGAGAAGAGAGAAAACGAAAACGTTTTGGGTTATAATGTGGTTTTTTAATATATATATATATATATATATATATATATATATATATATATGTTGAAACTTGACTAATGCATGGAATAATAATGCAACACAAAATGTACTTAGAACAAAATGTATTGAAAAAAGAAAGTGTACACAATATTTACATATAGTCTTTTGTATATTCCTGGGAAGACCGTTCCTGGAGAATGTGTTGACTGAGTCGCAGTCGGGCAGAGTCTCTGGTTCAATCCCTCGATTCTTACTCTCTCTTCCCGGTACCAACCATATTTATATGGTCGGTACTCCACTATGCAAATTAGGTGGATCCTACCACAACAATATATATTAGACTTTATTTTCCATATTTTTGCTACACGTGTTTCCGGTTTCCCGACTTTCATCAGGTAAAAATAGTGGTTATACCAACATTTTATTAAAAGGAATTAATTTTCCTTTTTTTTCCGATGTTTAACTATTGTCTTTTGTTTGTAGTAGTCCGCTTAAACACGCGTATATGCATATGTATAGAATGTCGGAAATATTTATTCATTTGATAATTTTCTTGTCCTACTTTCCTATTATTCCTTTTCTTTCTCACTCTACCTTTCGGCTCCGAGTGTCAAAAGAGAATGTATCAATGTTATTTCCGGTATAAGAGACAGGGATACTATCTAGGCTAATTATTCTGCAATATTCTGGAGATTTCTAAAGATTTTGAAAATATAGATGTATTCTATTTTTACTCACAGGCTCATGAGCTCGGTCCATAAGCATCCTTCTGTAGAACAATATCTCCGTCGCCTCGAGTCTCGTCTTCATCTTTGATAAAATCGTCCAACATTCGCTGCCGTAAAGAAGAACAGATGTCACGTAACAGCTCAGTATTCTTTCTTTTCTTTGTTACCAAAGAAATCCTCCTGTTACGCAATACTCTGCCCAGATTTTGGAATGTGTCTTTGGTCATCCCAATACGTCTACGGATCTAAGTGTCGCACTTATCGTCCCCTGTTAAAGCGCTTCCCAGATATTTAAACTTCCGCGTCTGCTTGATTCTTATGTTCCCGACCTTCAGCTCGCATTTCAGGCTCATTCTCTTACTGGCGACCATACACTCCGTTTTTTTTTAGTTTATGCTTAGTCCCTTCTTCTCACTCTCCTTCCCTAACTTCTGTAGGAGTTTTTGTAATTTCATTTCCGTAACTGCTATCAATACTGTGTCATTTACGTACCTTATGTTGTTAAGATTATGGCCGCCAATTCCAAATCCCGGTAGGGTGTCCAATTCTCCCAGGATTGCCTCGCTGTATAAGTTGAACAAGTCAAGTGAAAAAACGCATACTTGCCTTATGCCTCTTTCTATTTGTTTATTTTTACTGAACTTGTTCCCAATTCGCATACATGCTGTTTGCTGCCAGTATAGGTACTTGAATATTCTGAAATCTCTCCCCAATATATCAAGGTTGCTGATCAGTTCTATCAGATATTTGTGGGGTATTTTGTCGAAGGCCTTTGCGTAGTCTATGAAACATAGGAGGACATCATCTTCTGCATCTGTCTCGCTCTTTCTGATAACATTCTGAGCATAAATATCGCGTTCCTTGTTCCGGTGTCTTTAACGAACACGCACTGTTCTTGTCCTATCTCTGACCTGATTCTGCTGAGCGCTCTATTCAACAGAATACGGATGATGAGTTTTGTCACGTGGATCATTAAGCTGATTATTTGGTGGAGTTCACCTGCAGCAGACTGGTTATCAACCAAGTCTATAGAACCCAGTCTGTCATGCTATTCAACCCATAGGTGGAGAGAGAAGGTATAGATTCAAACCTTTCCCAAGGTTATTAGCATGTATGCGAATGTAACGAACACGACTGGAATTCGAACTCAGCTCTCCAGTTTTTCATTCCGAACCGATATAGATAGCACCACAACGCTTTACATCAGCTTGATTGATATCAGTCCCCAGGCGAGTAACTCTTTACACTTTGTTAGTCTCACGTTTACCACGGACATGAAGTGGAATGATTATATTGAATCAATTACTAAGTATGCATCTAGGTAGCATGGTTCATTGCGTCGTGCAAGCCAATTCTTATCGCCTTCTCGAATTGTATACAAATCTATCATTCGTTTGTGCATTGAATATAGCCGCAATTTTTGGTCTGGTGACCCTGCTAGATATCTCGTGAATCTCGACAAAATTCAAAGAATTGTCTGTAAAATTATCGGTCGTAGGATGTGTAGCGATATGAGTCAAGCTGAGGTCTTGTTAAATTAGAAAACGCTGGGACCTGTCACTCAACTCGGTAGGGAATATTTACTATCAGTAATTGGAGGTAACGGCAAACTACAAGAGCAAGAGGCTCAGACTGAGAGAAAGTTGAACGAAGATGACAGGACAAAGAAGACTGACTATTCCGCGCAAAGGCAAACAGAAGGAACGAAGAGGGCCTTGGAGAAAGGCATAGACGACGGCCTCAATAAAATCTGGTTTACTGCTAGAAATTGTTTTATTCTTCTCTAGTGGATAACAATCTGGAGGAAGGGTATTTTTTAGCCACAAGTGTTCAGCTACAAGAAACTGCACCTGTCAACAAACCTAATGTCTGGTCTGAGCGGCAACGCAAAACATGGCATCTCGATCTCATTCACTTTCCCACCACAGTGACGTGGATTTCTCCTGTGATTCCCATGAATATTTTCATGGCAAATGTTATTAGGTTGGTGCAAAAATAATGTCGGTTTTTGACGTATTTTTTAACGTCAAAAACCGACATCATTTTTGCACCAACCTATTATAATGAATACCTGATAATTCGACCATATAGAAGCGTAGCATTTGATTTGCAACTAGGTCTCATTGTGTTACTGTTGACATAGCAAGATGTAACCGTAAGTTCTTTCTTTATAGTTTCTTTTCTTGCACATTTCGCATATTAGACTCTATTCTGTTTTTTTTTTTTGTTTTTTTTTGTTGTTTTTTTCAACCAGGGCGTCTACGATATTCAAAACTTTAATTGCAACCTTAATCGCCATGTTTTTCTGAAAACCGTTCTTTTATTGTCCTTTTCCTCCACTAAAGTTTTCTCATATTCTTACACACTCAGTAACATCTTATGTCTTAGTAACATTACATTATCGTCATACTTGGGAAGATAGTAATTAAAAAATTATTATTCCAATATTATCGAATCAATCGTTCACACCCTAACACCCTTATGCGCACGCGCATGTCTGAACACATAAAAATATAGTTTACGGTAAGATATATTTATGGTTAAAAGAGCTCACTATCAGAGATGGAGTGTATTTAAATCTAAATGCGGACACCGAGATCAACACCAACCGGCATTAAACGGTTTCATGACTGTATCCGTTCAATATATATTTTAGCCATAAAAAAGGTTTAAAAATATGGAGTTCGACATAGACATGAAATCAAACCTAAGAGAAAGCGATTTCCTAGATGTCAACCGACATAAAGTCACATGAACCACTTTACATGCACACATCTTTCAACCACCGCGCCAGTAATAATGAAACAGCACCCCGCCACATCAATTAACCGAAGGTTATCTAACAATTATTCCAATAAAACCATCTTCAACGAAGCCAGAAAAATTAATGAAACTACTGAAAATGTAGTGTATTCTCGATAACACTCACAGAAAAAAGAACGTTCAAACCTAGATCACAATCACTGACGGTTTCTGGACAGTTTCATCTACCAAATTTCACTTACAAGCCTAGGATCAACAGGCGTTATATGTTTACTGGTACTTTTAGAAGGTGCTGCATGCTGGGATTCTTAGAAGGGATTTCAATTAAGTTTACACAATAGAAATCTAAATGAAAATCAGCTACTTCATGTAGATTTAAAAAGTGGCTACTCCAAAAAAAAAAATAAATAAATAAAAAAAAAAACCAAACTCCCCAGAAAAAAAAAAAACAGGCAATCTATAATCAATCGAATAACTGATAAAAAAATATATAATAAAATATAGTAAGTCTCTTTTTTACAGTTCTTTCAACACAATTTCTTCCACAAAGTCTGGCTAAAACATGGCACGTGTTTGCGGGCAATTTACAGCGAGGAAAGACATCTTGATAAATAAATTATGGTGAGAATTACACATGGGCACTTTATAGCTGGAATATTAACATTATAACCCGTTGGCCACTTCATCACGAGCACATTTAGAGGAGAAAGTCGATTGGTTGGTTTGTTTGTTTAATGGCATATCGGTTATTTAATGACACAGTTTCAATTTCTTGTGAGCTTTGTTAATTTTCTTTTACTATTAAAATCAATTGCTGCTTTTTTATACTTTCATAGAGTTTTGACCCAAGTTTGAAGGTTCACTATTTGCCCATAGCTGGACCCTAAAAGGTGTTACCTCCTGATTCAGAGTGGACCTAGAAACAGAAATTAAGAGGTAGTTCATGCAACTGAAAATCACCAGATCAGAGGGCTTGCTGCCGGATTTTGTTTATCGTCATGGTAGTGGATAAAAAGCTATATACAGGGTGTGATGTGTAACTTATAGCCATTTTATATATATCTTTTAATATCGCGCATGCAAATTATATGTTTTGAAATTTGTCGACTGCACAGTATAAGTATGATCAGTTGGGAACATTTGTGAGAAAAAGTGCACCATGACACAATACACTCCGACAGAAATTTTGAAAGTGCATGCTGTATCGCTTGGCATTTGCGCTGGAAACTAAAGTAAGACCATTTCAAAGTGTTTGTGTATCAATCTGAGGACAGTACAGAGGATATGGAAAGAGATGGATAGAGTCTAATCATGATTACGAAGGTGTTTGGAGTGATCATTTTGATGGCAACGTCATGCCTCCATTCATCTTCCTACAGGGACTCAGACTCAACCCAGAGGCCTATATCAAGAGCCTTGAGGAAGTAGCGCTACTCTGACTCAGGACAGTGGCTGATGGAAGATCATATACCTGGCAACATGACTCTGTACCATGCCTCACAAGCAGGAGAACCCATTTCTGGCTGTTAGACAAGTTCTTCGACCTCATCACCCCTTATATCTATCTGGCCACCCAATTCCCCAGACCGCTACCTCCTTGATTATCATGCGTGGGGTACAGCTGAGCTAGAGACCCCCCACAAAAAAAACCCATGTAACACCAAAGATAAACTGAAGGCAACGATTATGGGAGCATTCACCAACTTAAACAAGGAGACCGTATATACAATATCTTATTGGAAGTATACTCTATCTTATGCTAAAATATGAAAAAGTATTAAGTTATTAAAAACGAAAATAATTATATATATATATATATATATATATATATATATATATATATATATATATATATATATTAGGTTGGTGCAAAAATAATGACGTAATAATGTCGTTTTTGACGTATTTTTTAACGTCAAAAAACGACATTATTACGTCATTATTTTTGCACCAACCTAATATATATATATATATATATATATATATATATATATATATATATACATATATATATATATATATATATATATATATATATATATATATATATATATATATGAAATAACGATATATATTTTTATATATCAAGAAGCAGTATTGAATATGTTTTAAAACAAAATGGAAAAAGTTTACTTGTGTCCCGTTCCATCCATTAGGACTTGATCGGACTGGGTTTGTTAATGTTGTCATGACTGCGCATGTGCATGAAGAAGAGATATAAGTAGCTTTATCATTTCGAAAGAATGTTTATGAAATATTCTTTTCCTTTTATCCATGTCAAGGAGATTTAAATAAGGCTTTTTTTAATGCTATCATTTTTTTTTCGGTAGATAAGTGTTATCTTCACTTACTTCCTTTGAGAGTAAGTGGGTCATTTTGACTTGGCACTTTTACAAGTTTTCCAGGTAGAAACTTTCACTCAATTATATAAGAATTATCACAAAGATTTCTAAAACGATTAAAAGTATAAGCAACATAAAACAAAGAACCTTACACCAGAAGAATAATTCTACCAAATAGAATGTAATTAGCCTCCGCTCATGAAATACATAGAAGACACACCCCAAAAGCTAATGAAACAAA
>OZ010585.1:98619871-98644871 GCA_963932145.1 Acanthosepion lycidas
TTTTTCTTAATATAATCGGGTTAGTATGTATAATATAGACCAAAATTTGGGGGCCACCTTCTTTATTTCGAAGAAACACATAAAACTGATGATTGCGAACCTTTTATAAAACTAAGAATTTCAGTGTATATCACATAGTAATATAATAATATGCTATATTGATTTCACTATATATCATAATGTAATTATATTTAGTGATATAATTATATAGCATAATGCTTTCATTATATATTAATATTATAGCCTAAAAAATATAATAGCAATTTTATCGCTGTACAGATTAAAAAAAAATAGATTAAATCCTTGATATGTAAAACTATTGTTTTTAGCATCAGCACTTAGACGTCGATGTGCGTCTTTACCGGGAAGATGTGCCACTTCGAACGTTAATCTCCTCACATGGATGAGAGAGAGACATTTAGTATATTTCCTCTCAGCTGGGAAGGATTATATAGCTTTTTGTCATCCTGTACGCCTTGAATATGCATCTAGTGGCTACAAAGTCAACTTTCAGGTCATCGCACGCATGCGCTTGGTTTCTCTGATGTTCTCGTGTGACAGGGTACAGTGTCTAATTGGCATCCATTCGCGTTAACCAAGTATATATTGGGGTCACTACACATCAACTGTTTTTATATTGACACTAAATTACAGTCAAATCTTCTGGTATTTCTGAGCGTGAATCATATAATACGCATTTATAATATAATGATTGGATAATATAACAGAATAGAATGATATATATATATATTTTATGATGTATTATATCTCTTCATGATAAAGTAGGACATGTTTTCCTTAATATTATCGGCTTAATATGTATAGTATATACCAAAATCTGGGGGTCACTCTCTTTATTTCGAAGAAATACATATAACCGATGATTGTATGCCTTTTTAAAGACTTAGAATTTCAGTATGTATCATAATATATCGTAATATAATAATATACTATAATAGTTTCTTTATATAACGTAATATAAGTATATTTAGTGATATATTTATAGAGCATAATGCTTTCGTTATATATTATTATCATAATTTAAAAATATAATAGCAATGTTATCATCGTACAGATGAATAAAAAGACAAGATTAAATACTTATGTGTAAAACTGTTGTCTTTTGTCATCGTCACTTGGACGACGATGTGTGTTTGTACGGGGAAGATGTGTCACTTTGAATGTTCATCTCCTCGCGATGATGGGAGAGTGACCCTGTTATATTCCCTCTCAGCTGGGTGGGATAATATAGCCTCTTGTTATTCTGTAAGCCTTGAATATCTTATAGCTATGAGGTGAACTTTCACTTCAACGCTCTCGTGGTTCTTTGTATTTTGTTTGTTAGAATCATTTTTATTGCGACAGCTGCAATATCAGCGAACACCTAAAAAAGAATTTGATTATGTCATTGAATAAACAAGAAAATAAACACTTTTGCTATATTATGTTTACTTAAATAATTTTTTGTCTAACCCACAAAAATGTTTGTATAGCCTATGGTATCGTTATATTCAAAGAACCAATATGTTTGTGAATAAGATAGTGAGATATTGTCTATATTTATCGATGATATATATTTATTTTCATACATTTAACTTATGTATGTCGATATAATATAGGAAAACAACTTCTGTTATCTTTTCAAATACTAAAAATAAATACTACGGGATTAAATATTTTATACGTAAAATTAATGTTTATTCAAGCTCAGAATTCGGTGCCAGGCGTTGGGGCTTTCTCTAAACATAGATTCTTCTCGCGTTAATGCGAGAAACTGTCTTTCGTCTCACCGGTGGAATGTCTATGTATCTACCTATCACACGGTTATACCACGTGTATAGGTTATACGTCCAGTCGGGTCGACCATCTATTCACATGTCTTTGTGAAGCTACGTAGTGGCTATAAGCTCACCTTCTACATCAACACGATTATGCACCTAGATTCTCTTAAGCTCTGTGTAATACTGAATGCACAGTCTATTTTGGTATAATCTGGCGTCGGTCCATAGAGTTTTTACTCGGTGTTTTGAGGACATAGGCATGCATTTAATAAAAGACACACGTCATGAAAGAAGAGCATTATTTGAGAAAAAAATCGTATAAATAATATTAAGACTCGTCTTGAGTCAAAGAGATAATAAATATGCCGATGATACGAGGTCTGAAATGGTGACGTGCCAGATGTTTTTTTATCTATTTTTGACATTCTGCTAGTGGTAATTAAGAGTTTTGCAGACTATTATTTTTAGTGGATATATATCTCTACTCGGACTTCCTGTGATAGATCTTTGGGGTCAGATGGAAGACAAAACAAGGAAGTCGATTTTGATTGGCTGAGCAAGCGTAAGAACGGTAGATAGAGAAAGTATTTTCAGTGAGTCGAGACATAACCTTCAAATAATGTAGATGTGTATTCTTTCTCAAAAGACCTAACTGGATAGATAGAAAATGTCGACATTAACGTTAATAAAATAATTAAGTTAAAATTCCCTGTTGTGAAATTCTTTTATCTCTGGACTCAAAACGACTAGTGATCACAGGCCGCGAGAGAGAAAAATGCAACTTTATTATGGAATTGACGCCGTCGCTCAAGAGCTCTCCAGTACGAGGGGAGTAAAGAACACTAATTATGTGGAACTTCAGATATTTTATCCTGTTATAGGAGCATTGATTGATTTACCCCTCGACTACGCCCGATTTGTTTGTGTTCTAGTGACATTAGAACACTTAACAGATATTTTACTTTTCCCTATTGCTGTAGAATTCACGTATGCTGCTTCCAGCTCTTTGCGATCTCGGAAAACGAACAACCCTGCAACTTTCAGAAAGCGAGCAATCTCTAAACATTATGCACAGCCTTAAAGGCAACAATTACAGCGTGCCTTTTCATATACTGACTTAGCTTCATGTTTGTCATCATTTATAAATAAAGGAGATGATAGGGCAATAAAAGAAAGTGAGCAAAAAGAAATGATAACCAGAACAAATCAGAAAAATAGAGCTATTAAAAGACGTGTCCTTAAAGAACTGAGCAACCCTGTAGATATTGGGGTCAATACAGATCAACTTCTTTCAGAAAAAAATCTTCCTCAAGTATATTAAATTCTATTCAGACTATTGGCATTTCCTGGCATTAATCACATAGTATATGTTAATTTCACAGAATAATCGAACTGATAATAATGAATATATTTTTCATAAATGGTCTGGAGAAAGACTAAATCGTGAAACAAAAAAAAAAGTGAATTTAACTTTATAATTGCTGATTGAATTTAACTTTATAATTCCTGATTGAATTTAACTTTATAATTGCTTTAACTGTCATAAAGTCAATGTCGGAAACAATCATAAAATGGTAACTTCTAGAATCAAATTTAATTTTAACATTAAAACAAACAAACTAGTTCCCAGAAGAAAAACATGTCCAAGTAAGGTAGAGAGAATATCACCAAATTTCAGCTAAAAGAAAGAAAGAAAAAAAAACAGATTCCAGGGGTTGTGAAATGAGGAAAATGGGAAAATTAAGAATAGAATATTGGTAACTTTAGAGAAAGAAACATCAGAGATAACTGAACAGTCAAGTGGAAATTACTACAGTTCAATAACTATTTGAAAAAGCGTAGAAATAGCATTATAAATACGGATAGATAGATAGATAGATAGATAGATAGATAGATAGATAGATACAGAGAGAGAGAGAGAGAGTAAAAATGCTGAAGAGAGGGAGAGTCAGAAAAAGGATGTCTCTTATCATATTTATTCAACCTTTGTCTAAAGGAGATGGCGAACCTAAAAAAGATTTATTGTTGTCACTATCTTACCAATATAAGAAAGGTAGATGAAACTCTAGTCCTAATTATGACGATAAACTACATCCGGGAGCAAGGCCTCTGATCGGGAAATTAAAGTTTTTGGGGTGGGGTGTGTGGATCCAACTATGAATTGCTGTTGACCCCACGTCCAACCTGAAGCAGTATAGTAGTACTTATTAGAGTTCCAGACACGGGTACATATAGACCACCAAAGAAAACAACCGAAAGTTTAAAAATGTATTTTTATAGAAAAATATCAGCAATACGTTTTTTTTGTTTTGTTTTTTTAAAGACAACAAAATATATTTATAGTAAAATTACCAACAATAGAATTTTATTTATATTTGAAGGCATACAACTGCGTTCAAAACATATTTAGCCATTAAATAGGGTTAAAAATATTTAGAATCCGTCATTAATAAACCCATAGAGGTGTTGATATGTCGCTAAACCAAATGAACAAACAAACCAACCAACATGAAAGAACACTTTCATGGCATTAATCCATAAAATTTCTTCAAGAAAACAGTGTTCCAAAATATATCTACGTGATTCTCTTTTTTTCTTCTATTTCCTTTCGTCTTCTTTTCTTTACATTCCCTCCTTTTTTTCTCATTTTTCTTCTATTTTCTTTTTTTTCTTTTTCTTTGCACTCCCTCCTTAGACTTATTTTCTCCTATTTTCTTTTTTCTTCTTTCCTTTACAGTCATTCCTTAGCCTTATTTTTCTCTTTTTTCTAATATTTTCTTTTTCTTCTTTTCTTTAAACTCATTGCTTAACCTTATTTTTCTCTTTTTTTTTCGTCTATTTTATTTTCTTCTTTCCTTTACACTACCTGCTGAGCCTAATTTTTCTAATTTTTTCCTGCTATTTTCTTTTTTTTCTTTACTTTACACTATCTCCTTAGCCTTATTTTTCTCCTTTTTTAATTTTTTTTTTCTTCTTCTTTTCTTTTTTTTCTTTTTTTACTCTCAATCCCTAGCCATATTTTTCTCTTATTCCTTCAATTTTCTTTTTCTACTTTTCTTTAAACTCCCTCCTTAGCCATATTTTTCTCTTTTCTCTTCTACTTTTCTTTTTTCTTCTTTTCTTTACACTCACTCCTTAGCCGTATTTTTCTCTTTTATTCATCTATTTTCTTTTCTCTTTTCATTACACACACTACTAAGATTTATTTTCTCTTCTTCTTTTCTTTTTTCTTCTTTCTTTACACCCACTATTTAGCCTTGTTTTCTTTTTTTCTTTTTTTTCTTTTCTTTACACTCCATACTTAGTCTTATTTTTCTCTTTTTTTAATTCTATTTTCTTTTTTCATCTTTACTTTACACTCCCTTCTTAGCCATATTTTTCTCTTTTTTCTTCTATTTCATTTTCTTCTTTTCTTTACACTCCTTCCATGGCCATATTTTTCTCTGTTTTTCTTCTATCTTCTTTCTTTTTTCTTTACTCTCATTCCTTAGCCATATTTTTTTCTATTTTCTTTTCTTTACACTATCTCCTTAGCCTTATTTTTCTCTTTTTTATTTTCTTTTTTCTTCTTTTCTTTACACTCACTCCTTTGCCTTATTTTCCTCCTTTTCTTCTATTCTTCTTTTTTCTCTTTTTTTAAAATTTAATTTTAATTCTTTTCTTTACACTCACTTCTTAGGCATATTTTTCTGTTTTTTTTTTTCTTGTGTTTTCTTTTTTCTTCTTTTCTTTACACTCTCTCCTTAGCCATATTTTCCTCTTTTTAATCTTCTATTTTCTTATTTCATCTTTTCTTTGCTCTCCCTTCTTAGCCTTATTTTTCTCTTTTATTCTTCTATTTTCATTTTCCTTCTTTTCTTTACACTCATTCCTTAGCCTTATTTTTCTCTATTTTTTCTACTATTTTTTCTTCTTTTATTAACACTCCCTCTATAGCCTTTTTTATCTCTTATTCTTCTATTTTCTTTTTTCCTTATTATCTTCACACTCCCACTTAGCATTATTTTTCTCATGTTTTTCTATTTTCTTTTTCTTCTTTCCATTACACTCACACCTTAACATTATTTTTCTCTTTTTTTTAATACTATTTTCTCTTTCTTCTTTTCTTTACAAACACTCTCTTAGCCTTATTCTTTCTCATTTTTTTCTTCTATTTTCTTTTTTCTTCTTTTATTTACACTCCCTCCTTAGCCATATTTTTCTCTTTTTTTCTTATATTTCTTTTTCTTTTCTTTACACACTCTACTTAGTCATATTTTTCTCTTATTTACTTCTATTTTCTTTTTTCTTCTTTTCTTTGCACTCCATCCTCAGCATTATTTTCTCTTTTTTCTTTTCTTTTTTCTTCTTTTTTTACACTCCCTCCTTAGCCTTATTTTTTTCTTTTTTTTCTTCTATTTTCTTTTTTCTTCTTTTCTTTACACTCCCTCCTTAGCCTTAATTTTTTTTTCTTCTATTTTCTTTTTTCCTCTTTTATTAACACTCCCTCTTTAGCCTTATTTTTCTCTTCTTTCTTCTATTTTCTTTTTTTCTTTTCTTTACACTCCCTCCTTAGCCTATTTTTATCTTTTTTTACTTTTATTTTCTTTTTGCTTCTTTCTTTACACTCCATCCTGGGAATTATTTTTCTCTTTTGTTTTCTACTATTTTCTTTTTTCTTCTTTTCTTTACACTCACTCCTTCGCCATATTTTTCTTTTTTTTCTTCTATTTTCTTTTTTCTTCTTTTCTTTCATTTGCTACTATATGATTACTTGCACACTGAGGTCAACGCCGAGTGGCGACAGACTGTTTGGTGCCTGAACAAATCTTCTGTCTTGGAGATTGTGTTAATGCATGAAATCTTTGACGTCACAGGTGTTGATCTCAGTATACGCTTTTATATTAACATAACCTAGCTAGCTACCTACCTACGGAGATAGATAGATAGATAGATATTTATTACATGTTATCAAAACCCTTTGATCCATATTTCCCATGAAATAGTTTTCTTCATTTGAAGTATTCACGCTGTATTTCACATCATTTGTTTTGCTTCATTATTTTCGAATTATTATTGAGATATATTTAATATTTTCCTTAACTAATATTTTTATTATTAAATTTGGTATCATTTTATTGATGTTGTGTTGATCATTAGATCGTATATATGTGACTATTTATTCGAAAGAAACATAAGGATCCGAAATTTAATAATTTCTTAAGGAAAAAAGACTTTTATTGGACTTGCATAACCAAAAATACACAATTATATATATATATATATATATATATATATATATATATATATATATATATATATATATATATATATATATATATATATATATATATATACACACACACATACATACATACATACATACACTGACGCAAAAGGACTCTATTTTATGGTTTCTACTTTATTTTTATATAAGTCAATTCTATGTTAATATACACTATTAATTACATTTACCAGCCTTAATGTCCGAGAAATTTCGTATAACATGTGTGTTCTCCACCAGGAATCGAACCTGCAACCTACATTGAACCATCATTTGGCATGGCGTGTTATAACATTTAGTTAAAGAGGAAGTGTTTGTTTAGAAATATCAAATTACTGTTTTTCAATGAACAAATTTTCCACGATCTTTCTTGAACGATCATATCTGCTCGAAGCGTATCAGAACCCAAATAAATGACAACATATTTTATGAAATGGTCTAAGTACGTCAATTATTTTAATATAATTTCTGTTTATGCGTTATTTTTATAGAAACAAATATTTAAGTAAATGCTTTATTTTATTAATTAGCTTAGTGTGTTTAGCAGTATGCTTTCATCGTAGTGTCTGTGGACCCTGAGGACTGGAAAATCAGTAGTCGCGTCTTCGTAGGATTCGTTTAATGGAAGGTTCACCGCTTTAAACAACATGAAGCTGAAAAAAGGTCAAGCAAAACTATTGGGCCAATGAAAAATCTGAGATGATAATGTCGTGATTATAGACAGTATTTCTAAGTACTTGTGGTCCGTCTTATTAACATTAGTGTAATGTGCCTAAGTAACACATTGCCGTTGAGCATTATTTCATTACTTACAGTGAAATCTCTGAACTAAAATAAATGTGCAGAACTTTGAATGAGAATATGACTTAACGAGCGATAATCGGGCGGCGGGAAATTTTCAAAAACAAAAAAAATTTTCAAAACACGTTTGCGACATCTTCCGGTTTAGCAAACATCTTTTCGATGGTTTGACCACAAAAATTAGGCAGGACGATTGATAGAAACTTTGTGAGAGTCACGGTAGAAAAATTAAAATTAACAGCCAGACAAGTGAGGAGGCAATGTAGTCATAACAGTGAGACTTCACTTGATTCAGTACGGAGCGAATTACGAAAAAGAATTTGCACGGGAATATAGCTCTAAAGAAAACCATTAAACACAATAGATCGGAATGGAAAACTGAATTGGTTATAAGAGCATTTAACAGAGGATATTGAAAGTGGTACAATTAATTTTTACGGGTGAATCCAAAAAAGAGTTACATTTTAATACAAGAGAATATCTAAGATGAACAATGGAAGACAGCAACATTACAAGATATACCATAAAGGCGGCAAAATTTGATGACAAAAGAAAAGTCGATAGAAACCTTAATTTCGAAAAGTTATTTTAGTTTCACCATCACGAGACCCGTAACTCTTTAGAGTCGTAGGGGAAACACATGTACTGCAGCTGAGACAAAAGTGGTGCGTCTTGGGCAAGATAGCCTGACAGGTCCCAACGCTCTCCAGGCTGGTTTGAATTTAGTTTTTCTTCTCTTATATCGATTTCCATGCAAACCTATAGAACGCAGATTGTCCTGATCTTTATCCATAGCTGGGGGGGAGGAGAAGATATCGATTCATACCTTTCCCAATCCGAGCAGCAACGCATTACTCCAAAATACGCCCATTTATTTTAATACGGTCTAATCTAACAGATTAAAAAGATAGAGAAAGCTTTCCACATGATGGTCGTCTTTTGTATACATCACGTGCAACGAAAAAGGTTTATTGTGATTAAAGATATTCAACTATTGGGAGAGTGGCCTGCACAAAGTCTTGATTTCAATACAACTGTACCATTGTGATGAGAATTGAAGAAAGAAGCGTTCAAACGAAAACTACACAATCGTCATGTGATTTTGGAATAACTGCCAGAAAGAATGAGAAAAATTCCCAATAAGAAAATCTAGACCTCGTATCATTCAATAACACACCGTATTGAGTTATTAGGTTGGTGCAAAAATAATGACGCACCAACCTAATAATTATTCGAGTCAAAGGCAGTGACAGTAATTATTAAATCCATACTATGATGTTTTCTACTTTCTCTAAGAATAAAAACTTTTCGCAATTTTTTAAAAAATTGACGCTGATTCCCCAGGCTCTATTATTCCTTATACGTCATCAACAAAAATGTATTAACTTGTTTTCTGGCCATCAAAGATCACAAAATGTGCTGAGGAAAGCTACCTGCTAATCACTTTCGATTTGTGGGGAAAAATTAACAAAAGCAATTAAATTACCAAAACTGTCCACAAAACATTGCACGCTAATTTACCTTGACAACAAGAAGTAATCCAGACATTTTTTTTTTTAATTTAAGCGGCAAGCCCCGTTTTTGAGCATTTTATTTTATATTTTCGAATTTTCGAATTTACATCGCAATCTTATAACGCAAAATAATATAAAAAATTAAAAAGACAGGCATTTTCGATTGAATTTTAAAAACACATCTGTGTGTTCGTGCGGAAAATATATGAGAAAATTTGGATTTACTTTTTACCTTGACCTATTTTGTCGATGAAGCAGCGACATCATACAAAAGACATTATTGGACAAGAAACAAATCTACATCAGCGAGACAAAAAAATATTATGTTAAGCGACTGAATGCTTAGTGTTTACTTTATATATTTATTTTTGTTTTCATATTTATTTAAAGAAGAAAAGTGGAGAAACTGAAACGACCACGATCGTATATTAATTTGAGGGAAGGCGAATAAAACAGCACTTTCAATGCGTCCAAGTCCGAATAATTTACACCCACATTTTTTGTATTAAAAAGCCGTGTCTAGGTCAATATTGTGATCTATCTATCTATCTATCTATCTATCTATATATATATATATATATATATATATATATTTAAAAAAAATGTCTCCATTGCAACACAGAAATTAAAATGATTCGAAATAAAAAGAAACGCCAAAGAATTCCGCATTATAAATCTGACTACTACTTTCCTATTATTTGATTATATATATATATATATATATATATATATATGTGACTACATACATATATACGCACACACACATATATGTGTGCGTGTGTATTTGTATCTATCTACCTATCTACACGCACACACATACACATATATATATGATATCTCATGATATATTCAATAGATTTATAGACGATCTAGACACGACACGAAGTTTGACGCGAAACCCTGGTAATGCTCAATCAGATAATTCCATTGAACATTTTATTTTGACTTTATTGAATATGGAAATAAATAGTCTGATTATATATATGTGTATATATATATATATATATATCGAAATCTGAGGTTTCTATCAGACTCGGTAGTGGATGCGCACTGCTGATGAGTCCCAAATATAGGACGAAACGGCCGTCCAGTGCTTCCTGAGGTTTCTATCAGACTCGATGAATCAATTAATATATATATATATATATATATATATATATATATATATATATATATATATATATATATATATATATATATATATATATATATGTGTGTGTGTGTGTGTTACATTAAGAAATGGACAAAGTCCGACAATTTATTTATTAAAGACATTTTTATGTTTAACGTTCTTTTTATAGATACAAGTATTTAAGTAAATGCTCTGTTTATAATAAACAGTATTAAATAACATTTACCGGCCTGAATGTCTGAGAAATTTTCATAGAAAATATTCGTCCTTTGACAGGATTCGAACCTGCATCCTATACGGAACCGCCATTTAGCCGGGCGTGCCTAACCAATTCGGCCACAAAGGATCGTTCGATTGACAAGGTCGAATTTACTGCTTATAAACTTCAATCTTCCATGAATCTCGTACATTCAGAACTGCTCATGGCGTATCAAATGTAAACAAATGACGTCATACATTAAGAAATGGACAAAGTCCGACAATTTATTTATTAAAGACATTTTTTATGTTTAACGTTCTTTTTATAGATACAAGTATTTAAGTAAATGCTCTGTTTATAATAAACAGTATTAATAACATTTACGGGCCTAACGTCCGGAGATAGTTTCAGGTTGGAAAATATTCGTCTTTGACAGGATTCGAGATCTGCCTGTATAGGATGCAGATTCGAATCCTGTCAAAGACGAATATTTTCTATGAAAATATCTCGGACATTCAGGCCAGTAAATGTTATTTAATACTGTTTATTATAAACAGAGCATTTACTTAAATACTTGTATCTATAAAAAGAACGTTAAACATAAAAATGTCTTTAATAAATAAATTGTCGGACTTTGTCCATTTCTTAATGTATGACGTCATTTGTTTACATTTGATACGCCATGAGCAGTTCTGAATGTACGAGATTCATGGAAGATTGAAGTTTATAAGCAGTAAATTCGACCTTGTCAATCGAACGCTCCTTTGTGGCCGAATCGGTTAGGCACGCCCGGCTAAATAGCGGTTCCGTATAGGATGCAGGTTCGAATCCTGTCAAAGACGAATATTTTCTATGAAAATATCTCGGACATTCAGGCCAGTAAATGTTATTTAATACTGTTTATTATAAACAGAACATTTACTTAAATACTTGTATTTATAAAAAGAACGTTAAACATAAAAATGTCTTTAAAAAATATGTGTGTGTTTGTATGTATGTATATATATATATGCGATGTATGTATGCATATATATATCTGTACACACACATATATATATATTTATATATTAGTTTGTAACACTGGGTTTTACGCTTTTGCGATCATCAAACGAACTGCTTTATTTTTTTTTTAAATGGATCTATTTATGTTATTTGTGTTTGATTTTTTGTGTGTTGGAGGGGGAATTTTCTTCTGTCTTTGTTTGGGATGACACTCTCACATACATCGACGCACCCTCATACAGGTGTATATATTTTAGTTCATTACACGCACATATATATATATATATATATATATATATATATATATATATATATATATATATATATATATATATGTACACGCATACACACACACACACATATATATATATATATACATATATATAGCAAACGGAAAAAAATCTTAGTTTTTGCCGACACTTTTCGTCTTCCGATTATTTCAAGGCAAAAATGATATCGAAATGCTTTTTGTTGCTATAGTTACATTACAAAATCCATATTTTAAAAAGAGAGACACTTTTGTGTAAGCCACTTTCTAGTTAATGTAAATTTCTTTTATACGAAGAGATTTTTTTTTCTTCCATGTCGACAATATAGTTAAAGTCCCAGATCAATTCCTTTGACAAGACAAATTAGTATAAGATATCCACAATATTAAATGGCATTTCTCTACTTCTAAATTACCTTCTTTTTGCTTGTCGCATGTTGTCGAAATCCAGTTATAATAATTAAACCACTGCAGAAATCATAAGAATTTGCAGATAATAAACAAAACGTAATCTGTGGAGAGTGATGACCCGAAAGGATATGGCATTAAAATATATTTGGGATTTTCCCCCAAGAACTGACACTTTGCGGAACACACGCTCGCATGGATACTGCCCTGAACACAACAATCTGAATGTCTTGAAGCTGAGAATCGATTGTCATGTACCCTTCTAATCCTTATAATCTTCACTTCCTACGACCTCTTCTTCGATTGCTATAACACGCCATCTTTTATAACAACCATTTTAACCGTATCGCTACGAGACAATCTTCACCAAGACAAGCATCAAGTGTTATCTATCCTCCTTTTCCTCATAATTTTCACTTCCTACCACTACCTCTTTCGCATCACACACCTCACTCATCATTACCATTTCAACAGTGTCCCTTTACATTGAGTGGCTCTCATGGCTTGTATTAGGTGTATTTTAATGTTAAAAAACATATTTCTATGGAAATGTCCACTCTCCTCTTGAACAGGATTACAGGATTATCACTTTTTCTTGTTTAGAGGGTTTCCGATTCTTTCTTAAGTCTACTCATATTCTATACTTCTAACCTGATCCCTGAAATTCGATTTGCTATTTTGTCTCCTCAATAGGAGTAGATAGGTTCGCCCATCGCCCGGTTCACACACCACCCCTGAACAAGAGTCGAGTTTTATGCGTTGTTTTCTGTATTGGATTTTTCCTTTTACCCAGTAGCCCCTTACATCTTAGTGGCGTTATCACCTTGCTTGGCGTGAATTGATTCAATAAATAATAAATTTATTAAATAAAAATGCATCATTGCTTTCATCGAAATAGAATTTTCAATAAGGAAACCACTCGAAGATCCTTTCCAAGAAATCATGGCAATTAAAATGTTCTAACAATACAGAGACTGTAGAGGCCCATTATCATCTATGCAATGGAGAGATAGCATGACATATTTGTATTTGGTTTGAGATTTTACAAGAATTACAATAGTAATAGAAACAGGTTTTCTCATCTAAATCATTGAAAACATTTCTTTTTTATAACTGAATTTCCTTTTCCCTTTTTTAATTTTTATCAACAAAAGGAATTGAATTCTTACTCTACACGGTATTAATTTATTGTGGATAATATTGATAGAAAATACAATGCCATTCATTGATACTGTAATAAACATTAGTTTCTACATACTGTGAATCCTAATTATCTTTATAAAGGCAACATCGATATCCCAGTCACAGCAGGAAAGTTATTCAAACGAGTAGATTTTAATTAAACTGATAAAAATGCAACTTGAAATCTCATTTTTCTTACACTGTACGTTTTTATTAATCTAGTAGTCGAATAATTTGAATTTTCTTTTTTTTCCGTCATCTTTTACTATTTAAAAACGAACGCAAAAATGGAAGACTCAATGAATTTAGTACAATACTTTAATATATACTTTGAGCGCCATTAATTAGCACAGAAAGATTACCTAAAATTTTCGAATGCAAAGAATTCATGCACTTTTCTTGATTTTAATTATTTGCTTCCATACACAAGGGAAAATATTATTTGTGAGTATCAGAGATTTGATTACTGACTCAATTCGCATCATGGATATTGAAATTGTCGAGATAGGATTTTTTTTTTATTTCGAATTCCAATCTGATGCGTTATGGCTTCTCTTTACTCAAATGCATAATGATGAATGATTATTTATAAAGTCGTCCGCTTGGCGGGAAGTCGATCATGATTACAGATTAAGCATTCAAATATTTGCTTGCACAAATATGTTTAAAATACTATTAGAAATGAAGATTCCTACAGTATAAAGAATTGAAAAAAAATTAATAATTTCGTCTTCAAATTTAATTAGTGCCTCTAGATTATTTATTTGTTTGTTGTTTCTGTTGGCCCTTTTCTTGTTACTTACATACTTTTGTTTCTTTGCTGATCATTTTGCTGGTCATTCTTTTGTATCTTTTCTGGTCATTTTGCTGATCATTCTTTTGTGTCTTCCTCATGTTATTGGCATTAATTTTCCTCGTCATTCTTTTGTATCTTTACTGGTCATTTTGCTGATCATTCTTTTGTTTCTTTGCTGGTCTTTTTGCTGGTTATTTTTTGTGCCTTTGCTGGTGTTGTTGCTGGTCATTTTTTTTCTTTGCTAGTCTTTTATTGACTGGTCTTCTTGTTCACCTTTATTAAAAGTTACATGTCTTAAAATACACCGTCCTGTTTATAACCATAAACTACATCCGATTCCCGTGTAAGACGATAAACTACACCGTGCTGGGTAAGACAATAAACTACATCCAACAGCAAAGGCCTTTGATCAGGAGGTTTTGAGGAGCATGGAACCATCTTAATTGCGGGTGTTCTCAGGTCCACCCTGCCCCGAGGTGGTAGCACCTGTTAGGGTCTCAGCTATGGGCAAATGGTTAACTCCCAGACTGGCGTCAAAACGCGTAAAAATAGGTTGTATTACCTCCATTACATTTTTGTAATAAAATTATTACCAAGAATGAATATTTAAATAAAAAATTACCAGCAATAGATTATTACCAGCAATACATTTTCTGAAAAAAAAAAAAATAACAACAATACATTTTTGTAATAACTATTAACCGCAATACATTTTGAAACAAGTAATAGCAGTAATAAAAATCTTGTTGGCATTAAATAACTCATTAAGGTTTCATATGCTGTAAAACAAACTAAAATTAATAAACGTTTAAAATGCAATGTATTTTTCTGGACGTAAAATAACCAAAACATTGTTTTTTCTTAGCACCAAGAACGAACACAGTAACCCTTAATATCTAAATCCTAAAGCTTAGATTGGAAGAGGATGAATGAAATCAACTTATGCCAAGTACCATTTTTGTTATGGGAAGTTTTTGTCTGGAGAGGGCGAAGGAAAAAACCTCAAATTCTATGTCCCAAGTTACAATTATTTGTCTTATTTCAGAAGCCCCTCGTTTTTCGCTAATTTTCACTTAATGATTTACAACGTAGTATTGGGTCTTCAGTATCGTAACTTCTGATCGAGAGGTTGGAGTGAAAGGAGGCAATTCTAAATAGCTTACTGAATTAATAATGGATCCACAGTTGTTAAATACCATAGGTCAATATATATATATATATATATATATATATATATATATATATATATATATATATATATATAGAGAGAGAGAGAGAGAGAGAGAGAGAGAGAGAGAAAGAGAGAGAGATAGATAGAAAGAAAGAAAGAAAGAGAGTTAGAGCCAGATAGAAAAGGGATAGATAGACATGAGGGATTTTATCAAAGCAAATTTTATTTGATTTGATGCAGTTCCACAGAAGACGAAACGCGTCAGCTAAAATTAATTTTTCCACATCTATTTTTAATCATTTTGAGCCTTTACAAATACATTCTATCTTAAAATAATGATATATATATATATATATATATATATATATATATATATATATATGTATATATATGTATATATATGTATATATATATATATATATGTATATATATATATATATATATATATGGCACATGACCGAATAGAGACCTTAAAATAATTATATATATATATATATATATATATATATATATATATATATATATATATATGGCACATGACCGAATAGAGACCTTTAGACCATGAGACCCTGGTTCGAATCTTTCCATGTTTATTTTTTTCTGAAAGGTGTCTTCCTCGTTATCGGCATTAAGAAGCGACCCCGGTGTGAGGCATTGCTTAGATCGTTGATGGTTGTGCTAACACAAAGTCAACAGTCATTGTGACCGAGATTTTGAGCGTACAAGCCGTCTTCAGACTTGATCACGACAAATAAGGCGGAATATAAACCACAGGTTTTTATTAAACAAATACAGATGGGTATTGAACAAATACAAATGTATCTGAGTAGGCCATGCAACAGGGATTGGCTAGCCTCCCTGGTTGACAACCATACTCAATACGATTGGCCAGCCATTATATATATATATATATATATATATATATATATATATATATATATATATATATATATATTGAAGCATGATTGGTTGAATAATCTGGATATATGTTTATTTTATTTTATCCTTTTGATTTCTCGGATCAAATTCTTAATGTTGATATTAAATCATTAAGGAACGCACCGTAGTTTTTTTTATTTCTTTTATTTCCCTAAGTACTTTCAGTCTTATCGAAGATCATCTTCAGGGGTGAATTGATAAAACAAAGAATTAAGGTAATTCATAGTTGTGATTTTTTTGTAAATGCGCATGAAATGCACTCTGTTATACTATCAACCTATTATACCGCAGTCAAATACATTGTAAAGAGAAAAATATCTTTAAAGAATTGCTACGGTCTTAGTTATGGAGTAATAGTGAACTACCAATATATATATATATATATATATATATATATATATATATATATATATATATATATATATATATATATATATTACCAATGGTACATATTTATAGTAAAAATACCAGCAATAGATTTTGTAGCAAAAGGACCAACAATATATTTTTCTGTAGTAAAAACATACAAATGCGTTCTAAATATATTTCTTGAACCTATAAAATGTGTTCCAAATCTTTAGATTTCGACATTAGATAATCCATAGAAGTTGATATGCCGCTAAACAAAGTCAACTAACCAATCAACAACCAACAAATCAAACTGCGATTTCTGAGACTCCGATCCATGTAGTAACTTTGAGATTCGCGCTATAATGTCTTTGAACGTCTGACGTTTGACAATCGCATAGCCTTTAACTCAATACTACGATTTGGATCATTGTCCCTGATACATTATATTGCGTAAACAAACCGGGAGTCAATTCGTAGTGTAAGAAAGAGCAACGCATATAGTTGGATCGACTACTTTTATTGTCCTCGGTGTGAGAGAACAAGCGATTGAGGAAAATAAAAGTAGTCGATCCAACTACATGCGTTGCTCTTTTTAACACCACGAATTAAAACTGGTGAGAATATATCTAATTTGATTTGCAGCAAGATTCAGAAACAGGTCAACTTTAGAATATGTGTCCTAGGAAATTCACAGAAACTAAGTAGCAACACACCCAACTCGCTTTTACTTTACAACGTTCTCGATTAACGACTATGGTCGTCAAATATCCAACTGTATAAGATATCGTAACAATGTCACAAAATTCTGCCATGTTACATTTTGTGAATTTCTTCGTTCACAAGCGGGAAATTTTTATTTAATTGCAATCCACTCGTAAAATCAATCTACTCCTGAACTAACAACCTCGACTGTTCCATCTTTTTTGTGTAGCGATTTATTGATCTTCACTAATGGCCAGCTTGTTAGCATACGAGTATAATTTATTTCTATCAATCGCCTGAAGATATAGCGACAATGCTGCGAAAATTAGCTTATACTTAAAAATAACTTTTAAAAACAAATATCTATTCATACAACGTTAAAATGACATCTGATTAACAAATAAATTCTTCGACCTAGTTGCGTTGTCGAGAAAAATATTACAACATAAAGTGCTACTCAGACATAGTGACACTCATGTGTGTGGAGGATATTGAGTTATACTAGGATTCATTGATGACTAAGTCTCCTACTTAGTATCGTCACTAATAGTTAGGTAAAAGCATATTACAATATATATTCGGAAAGATAGATTGATTTTTTTCATTTTTTACGTCTTATCAATATTTTTTTTTTTATTTCAAACAGAAAATATTTTTGGGTTTATAAGAATGCATTATTTTTTGCGAGTTAGTATTGCGTTAAAAATTTTTTTGGAAATAACGATATTTACAGATACAAACCTTGCTGTATTTACATTATGCGGACCATTGTCCTCATCTTTGTCGCCATATTTATCACAACGCTTCGGCCGTTGTACGCTCCGGCCTTCTTCAGGTGGTTGGAATTTCGAACTGAACCCTTTATTCCGATCACTGGGATAGACTCTTCTAGTTCCACGTGCCATGGATGTCAGTTATCAGTTATCTCCTGCTAATTTTTCCCTCTGAAAGTTCTCCACTGCCTTAACCGGGTATTGAACTCACGCTCTTTAGGGCTGTCACTGGATCTAACCAACGACTTTATCCACTGTGCCATGTGTCCTTGAGGAATATGGCGACAAAGATGAGGACAATGGTCCGCATAATGTAAATATTGTACATAATACCTCATCTCAAAAATATAGACAGACAAACCTTGTTATGTAGCCCATTGCTGTAGGAAGAACTCATACGTTTCTGAAGGGTATTTCTAGGAAGTGAATGTAACTAACTTTATTGGAATTCGAACTCGGGTCTTCGATTAGTCATATCGTGTCACTATCACTTACACCACTCGCACATGCATTACGAAATATAGCTAATCTTGTTCAACTGTACTTAATATCTATTTGCAATCTGATAGTATTGAGTCATATCAGTGTTGATTGATGAATCTCTATCTATAAAAAGGAGGATGTGTGTGTGTGTTACGAATGCACAGCCGCAATTTTCTGACGGATTTGCACCAAAATTTACATGCACATGCTCCACACTGCGAATTTTTTCTAAGCTCTTTACTAAACATTAAATCTGTTACGAAAAAAGAACTAAACAAAATGAACACAAAACGATCAACTTTAAAAAAGGAATTGTAACTGGAAAAACTGAATGAAAAAAGAATGTTAACAACAAATACTTTTTCACATCCTACCCAGTTCGGCGGAATCAGAATCAACATTGAGTTTAAGCAAGCGAATGAGCCAATTGAAGTAAAATGCCACGCAGATTTAAATTTTCCCCAATTCTGACGAATGCAGATATCGGTTTTTTTGGATGCTAGCGTGCTAGTTAATATTCGTGTCAGTCAGCTGTTGGCTCTCACGCTGGCCAATAGAATCTTCCTGCCTATTCGTGGCAGCCAGCTGTAGGCTCTCACTCTGGCAAGTAGAAAATGGCCGCAAACTACATGAAAACTTCCGTAGAAGCATGGAAAAATCGATTATTTCCACTATGGATGGGAGTTGGGAAATGCAAATTCGGTCTTGCCCTTCTCGCTAACTTGGAATATGTGCATGCAAATTTTGGTGCAAATCCGTCGAAAATTGCGACAAAAGAATCTATAATTTACATTCTCCAAGGAGTCCTTGTTTAAAGTAATAAAACAATTTTGAATGAAAATGTAATTCCTGAAATTTCATGAAATTATGTATGTAAAAATAAATTAACAAATTTTCTAAAAATAAAAATTCATAAATAATTTCATTCATTTGTGAATAATTCATTAAAATCCGACAATTATTTTTGTAATAATTTTCAAACCAAGGTATTTTTCACCTGAAAAAGCGTTAAAACACTAATCGTAAACATGACGTCGAAAGTTGACGCATCAAATCAACTAACTAAAATTTAAACGTGCTAGAAAAGATTATTAAAATTGAATAAAATAATACTTTTCTCTTTCCTCATAATAATACCATAAGCATTTTGACGATAAATCTTTGTTTTTATTAAGTTTGCGTTTTTTTTTTCCATCATACTATGTTTTTCGGCGAAAAAGGGGAGTTACCTAGCATCCAGCAATACCGTATCAAAACGGAATTGAATATACTGCTAGTGTTTCAGTCCAATGTGCAGATTCTCTTCTATATCCCATATCCCTTCCATAAGTCGGTGATCATGACTCTCCACAATTTCCTGACCATTATAACTTTAATGTTATATTTTTGCTATCTATCCTAATCCCAGTTCTATCAACCATTTACACAAGCTAGATAGGTAGGCTATGCGCTGTTTTTAACTGTCCCTCCTGCCTGTAGATGTCAAATTTACTCATTATGTGCTTTAGAAATTTCAACTGACTTTTTCTAAAGATAAGTGTCTTTTTTGTTTCCATTTTATCTAAACTTCGTGGTTCTTCACATGTTCAATCGGTGGTATTCTGAAGAATTCTATTGAACCAGATTTCAGCTGCTTCAAGTCTCTTCATTTAATCTCTGATGAGATCGTCCAGCATTCACTGCCATATAGGAGGACTGATATTACGTAACAGCTCAGCACTCTTTTCTTTGTTTCTAACAAAGAAAAGACTCTCTTTGCTTAGCTTTTGGAAAGCATCATTTGCTATAAAAATGCACCGTCAGTTTTCCGTTCCTTACTAACATACTTCACAGGTATTAAAATGTTTGTACTCTCTGGATTTGGGTACCTTTGAAATAATACTATTTCAGGCAAACACGGTAATTAATCCCTCTCAATCAATTAGTTAAACACGTTTGTTCCACGATTAATTTCTCTTTGTCCCAGACGATACACTTCTGGAAGTAACTGGTCGTAAGTACTTCATATACAACGACCTGAGGTAGAGTTCTTATTCTTTATTACATTTTCATCTTATACGAATTCCTATGACTGGTTTTACATACATACGCATTGATACTTATTTGATTAAAGGCTCACACGGATTACCTATATAAAGAAATTGGTCTATTTCATACGCAATAAGACAAATATTAGAACGCATTTTTATTTATTGTATCCTCATCAATCAGAAAAAAAAAACACTTTTACGATGATAAACAAAGTCTATTTTAACAAAGGAATTCTAAAAACATTAATATAGACATAATTATTAAAAAGGGTAAACATTTTAATTTCAGATCCGGTCTATAATTCTAAATTAGAAACGATAGTTGAAGATCCGAATATGTTCCAGAAAGTAAGAAAATTAACACTGTACCACTAAAGAAAGAAGTAAACAAAATTATCACTGTTAACAATGCTGAAATCAATACTTACAAATGATCGCCCTGCATACATTTATAAAATTTAATGGGAGTAGATAGGTTCACCTATTGCCCAGTTCACACCCTTTCCTCGTATTTTGAAGAGGTTTATTACTTTTTTCATGTTTAAGATTGGGTTTCCGGTTACATCTCATTCTCTTATTCTCAATAACCTCTTGCGTCTTAGTTTGCGTTATCACCTCGCTTGGGGCGAAATGATTAAAAATCATCTATTGCGTCTATCCAAAATTCGCTATAATCTAGGAAATTATTTTTTCTTCCCATATCTGAATCAAAGCAGAAATAGAGTTGGTTTGCTGTGCCCCTCAAGAAATTAGTTGATATCCACCAGCAATGCCCCATCTCTACAAGTGTCAGATGTGATAAAAAAATTGAATATTTCTGCCATATTCATGACAGCTGAATTCATTAGTTCCATTAGAACGGATTTTCGCTGCTAAGACGCACTATGTTGCGTACACGAGGCCAAATCATTCTCCTTCCTTTCAAATGTCACTGCTTTGAAGGAAATTTTCCTCAGAATAGTTCGTCCCGTGAACAGATACTTTGTGGAACATATTCCTGAGACCATGATCTCCTACAATCTTAAACTCTTCATGTCTAGGGTCAAAGTTTATCTATTCCGCACGCCTTCATAATTTACACTTTCTTCATTTGCTAAATCCTTGCATTGCGTTCAGTAACGATCTACCTTGAGTGGCTCCTGAACCTTGTATTGGGGAAACATTTAGCAAGAGACAAACAAACAACAATTATTGACATGAATGAAGGCATATATGTTATTCTGAGAAATTTAACATCATGATTTCCGTTGTTGAATTAACATATAAGTTATAGTTTAATATAAGTCTATAATTTTGAGATCAGGCATCTTAATTACTTACACTATTTACATTGTATGGACAGTTGGACTCATCTTTGTTGTCATATGACGTATCTTCGGCCGTTGTACGCTTCGTTCTTCTTCGGTGGATTGAAATTTCCGACCGAATCCTTTGTTTCGTCGACTGGAGTTAATTATCCTAGTTCCAGGTGTCATGCCTTTTATGAATGTCTCAGTTATCTCCCTTGGGTTAAGTCATGGGATCCACCACAATCTTTTATCCGCTGGGCAATGTCCATTTGAATTGATTTTTCATTCGTTGTAATTTAACTTAACGTTCACTTGATTTGGGCTTAGGTGTAAATTTCGTTCATCTTTGAATTGAGTTTGATGTAGATGTAAATTTCCCATATCATTCAACTAATGTTGTCTAAGTATAAATCGGTTTTATCTTTGAAATTATTTTGCTTTTGGTGTAAGTTCGTCTTCCTTTTTAATGTTTGGTAGTTGCAGAAATTTTAAGCTATATATGATATTGTTTTGTCTCTTAATGTAACAATTAATCTATATTTTTTAAAAAAAAAACTATTTTGTCATTGACAAAATGAAATTTACTAATCCCAGTCTGGAAAACATTCCTATAAGTAAGTTACCAATATCGGATTAGGTATAATTTTGTGCTTGTCTGCAATGAAGTTTCTAATCTCCTGATAAATGTGAATGATGGTCAGGTTATTCAAGGATTAAAAATGACGTAGTTCTACAAATGAGTCTTGAACTGATAGAACCGCAGACAGATTATATGCGAACAGTGGAAGTTCGAAAAAGAATGAAGGACTGCAAAGAATTGGAAGCTTTTATTACAAACAGCGAGAATGATGAGAAAGGAAGGCTTAGAGAATATAACAGTCAAATGAAGGATGAGAGAATCAGGAGGAAGCAGCACGTGACAAATTTCAAAAGACTCAAGAATTAAGGGATATAAAAAATATCCCAGGAAACAATTGGTAAAAAACGACAAATATTGCTGAAAGAAAGAAGAGACGGGAAGCTCTGACCAACCGTCATGTTTATACTCCGAATTGACATCTATACATTCTATAGCTACAGATATTTGGAAAGTGACCGGCTTCTTGTACTGCTTTAAAAAGTACCGATGTCCTGCCATTTTTTATCTCTACAAAATTATGATTAAACCAAAAACATAATATTGCACCCATATCTGGTCTGACGCCGCTCAATCCCCACTTTTAAGAGATGGTGCATTTCCCACCCTACAGCCTCTTTCCCACAGTCACAAAATTCCAAGCCTATCGCTACTCTATAATTATTTTCACAGCTAATTGTCAGATGAGTTCCAATTCTTAGTCCAACAAATTCAGACCTATACAGCTCGAACACGCCATATCAAGTCACCGGAGTCAACTGATCCATATTCCCGCTGTAAGCAGGAAATTCCACTCAGAAAGCTGTTGCCCCGAGAACTACTACTTTGTGGGACAAACCCACGCGGGGATGCTTCTTAACTTCATGATATCAGGGATCAATTATTATCCATCTTCAAAGTAACCTGAGAAGATATGGGAACTAACACAGGAACGTAGGAATGTAGTGGTTATTTTAAAGACAAAATTGAAAAGTGCACTCAAAATGATCATATTGAAAACACAACAGGGAGTTTTTTAATCATTTTACCCAAAGCAAGGTAATAAAAGCTATTTGGATGCAAGGGTCTAATAAGAGTGAAAGAAAAAGAACTGTATTCAAGGAGACAGAAGGTGACGATTGACATTATCGGTCTATATTTCTGAGATGAGGTATCGTAATTATTTACACTATTTACATTGTTCGGGCTGTTGTCCTCAGCTTTGTTGTCTTATTCCAGACGTTTCGGCTGTTGTACGCTCCGGCCTTCTTCAGATGATTGGAATTTCGAACCGAAACTCATGAAGGCCAGAGCGTGCAAAAGATGAGGATAACAGTCCGAAAAATGTAAATAGAGTCAATAAGTGTGATTGACATTTTAATTAAATTTGTATAAGAAGAGATCGGAAGAGAAATTCACAAACAAGAAGTGTGAGAAAAGAAACTATTTGAGTAGAAGGTGTATTTAAAACTAGCAATTTCAACGGTGAAAATATGAGACCTAACTGCCAATGTAGTACTGTGTTTAAATTTGTAAAGTCGATGTACCGACAAAGAATGCTCATCAGAAAAATTACAGTGAAAATATTTATAGAAGGGACAAAGCAAGTTACGTTACGGCGATTGAAAAAGTGACCGGAGACGAGATGCCAGGTCAGGACCGATAATGTAACAATTTTTTTTTTTTTTTGTTATGTGTTGTCCTAGTTCCAGGTGCTATGCCTTTTATGAATGTCTCAGTTATCTCCCTTTGGTTAAGTCATAGGATCCAACCAAAGCTTTTATCCGCTGGGCAATGTCCTTTTGAATTGATTTTTCATTCATTGTAATGTACCTTAAGGTTCACTTGATTTGGGCTTAGGTGTAAATTTCGTTCCTCTTTGAATTGAGTTTGATGTAGATGTAAATAACTAGATATAAAAGAGACGTACCAGAACAATATTGGTAGCAATATTAAATATACGGACGTTATAACAATGATAATAAAGATTTACTGATACATCCCCTACTAATTAACCCATAGCTGTGGGAGAAATGTTATAACTGTGCAAAATAGATTCTGACAAGAATGATCGTACAGCACGGCGTCATGAAATTATTTCCTTGAAAGCAGAATTGATTAAATTCAACCGTTCCACTTTGTGTACGTGAAAAACGTCAGATCAAGAAGATGTTGCTCTCCTGAAGGTAAATATCATGGAAAGTAAAAAGTTCTTTTAGATGACTAATGGATTCCTGGTGGATACAACGCGTTAATACAAAAAATATTTCTTTCCAAACTGATATTTACTATGTGTATTT